>CABFVX010000372.1:163173-190435 GCA_902151425.1 Timema shepardi
TTAAACTGTAGGTCCTCCGTTTCATCTCACAATCACCCTACCATTACACATTAGCGTAAGTGCGTATAACCCGAACGGGTAGTAAGACGCGGTGCTAATAATATTAATAATAATATATATTTTGTAGGTCTATCTGTAGCTTTATTCTTCTTGATTAGGCTTATAGTAGCTAGTCCTGTGTGAATACAATTTATACTCGAGTTGAAACTTTTGCTTACTAACTCGAATCTGAATCTTTGCTTACTAACTAGAAACCGAATCTTTCCTTACTAACTAGAATCCAAATATTTGATTACTAACTCGAATCTAAATCTTTGATTACTAACTTCAGTCAGAATTTTTTCTCACTAACTCAAATCCAAATCTTTGCTTACTAACTCAAATCTGAATCTTTGCTTACTAACTCGAATCTGATTCTTTGCTTACTAAATAGAAACCGAATCTTTCCTTACTAAGTAGAATCCGAATCTTTCCTTACTAACTAGAATCCGAATATTTGATTACTAACTCGAATCCAAATCCTTGCTTACTAAATCAGATCTAAAGCTTTGCTTACTAACTCTAATCTAATCCAAATATAATATTTTATGATAAATTATTATCAAATGTAATCAATTATTAAATTAATCAAATATATATTTTAATCGAGTTAAATAAAAAATAAGGTCAGTAAACCATTTTTATACTAGATTGAAAAAAAATCATTAATTTGTACGGTAAAGAATAATAATGGATCTATTATAACTCTTAAAAAAAGCTTAACTATTCAAATATTAAACTAAGATTCGAATTTCGAATTAAATTTCATCGACTCCAAATCTGGGATGTAATTAATATATTTTAAGATTTCGAATCCAATACGAATCTTTCAAATATTAAGATTAAGAATTTCTACTCGAATACTAATCCTATCAAGCTTCAGATTCGGATTTAAAAATTGAAGCTTCGTTAGCATGTTTCCTTTGAGTAGGTTTAATTAATTTGTATATATAAACTAAACAACAGTACCGCTTTGTGTTAAATATGTTATTTATTGTAGGTCGATATTTGTAAACAGAGAAACCATGTTTGTTTTGATTTGTAAATTGTGAATCATTATGTTTGAAGGATCAAACCAAATAACTTCTACGTTTTACCTGAAGACAATCAAATAACTGATGAAGGGTGTCCGTGCAATAAACATATAACAAAGGTACGTGCAATATTTGTCCAAATAGGTATATTTGTAATATTATTATTGGTTGATTAATGCCTTTGCATAATTAGTTTAATATCTTCCGATATAAAGCAGAAACAACAGCAAAAACTGTCAAAATTATATAATTACTTTATTTTAATGATCGTTTAATTCATACGTTTTGATCCTCTTCGGTGGCCACATGGTCTAAAGCACTACAATCGCAATAGACTAGACTGATAAAGACGGGGAGATCGGAGTTCATTCCTGGCCGGGTGAAATGAAGAATCTTTTTTCCTATATGGTTTTCCATTCTTCTGCCACCTAAATGCGGGTACACGTTCTCTAAATTCGACCTTCATCGTCCCTGATACATTAGTGTAATTAGTACATAAGAATACAAACCAAATGGTTGGTAAGATTGTGGTGCTAGAAAAATCATACGTTTTAACACAAGGGTTATATGCAAGATGAGGAGGGAAATGGAAAGCCAAATGAGATTGGCTCAGGCCTCAGGATGGGCAATTCTCTAGCAATCATCTATTGATGTTGCAGATTTAATTTACATCTTTAAAACTTGGGTTATTTTTACAGGATAAATTATTGATTTTTTAATTACTACGTTCAACACAAAGCATTTTTTTAATTATCTATGTGTTCAAAGAGAGAGTAATTCAAGGCACCGCATACGCGAGAAGAAATTTCCCACATGGCAGTATTTATTATGTGATTGTAAACTCTAGGACTTTAAAACGAACAAAAATATCCCCAATTATCCTAGGATATTCTGCCATGACCCTGTAAAAAAGTCCTTAAAATATTTTTACAAAAGCCAGATCTATGTTTTAAACCATTTAATTTGATTTCAGAACAGTGACTATTATCGGGAAACGGCGATGAGAATTAGATTATTTCAACTTTTAATTATAAAAAAACAATATTTTTTAACCAACAAGGAGTATTCTGATATCTGTAAACTTTTTTAGAGCCATATTTTGAAATAACAAACCATCTCTAAAATATCGTGGGATTTCTGGTCTTCTGTAATGCGTCTCAGTGCTCTGGTAGGTGGCATTATTAAAAAGAGTAATAAAGAAGAAATGTAACCACACTCTCGTTGAGATGGACTGGGAAAATCAACAGTGATACATCACGCTTGAAAAACCACCATCAGTGCTCCCAGATGAGATTCGAAGTTAGACTTCTCATCATCAATATACTTATATTATAAGCTTGACACTTTAAGGTAGGGATATTGTGGACGTGAGAAAATGTCAGTGTTTTCGACATTTTTATGCCAAAATATTTTTTTACCAAAAAAAATCAATTATTGTTCCAGAAGAAATATATAATATAAGTTTCTTCACATATCAACAGTTGTTGAACATCTATCATGAAAATAGTGGCAGTAGAAGAAGATAGAAAGTTGTCATTAAATTCTAGGACACCCTTGACAGATATTCAAGATATCACCATGTGAAGAAAATTAAACTATCGGTTTTTATTGGGTAATTCTATTGTTTAGTTTGGTAAAAAAAGTTTTTTTTACAAACAGTGCAAAAACATTGCCATTTTCTCGTGCTCCCTACTTTCCCACCTTAAACCGTGTAACTAACAAGGAATAGTATTTGTCTGGATGTGCTAGTATGCCCTTAACATGAGAGAACAAGCATCAAATATGCACCAATAACTACCAATCTAGAGATCTAGATACACTCGTGGGCAGATCTTAATACCCGTGTTTTGAGTAGTTCACCGAAAGTGTTTGTGCAAAGTGAGACTTTAATTCATTAGAGCACCTATATACCACCCAATTTTCATAGAAAAATAACGTATCTACTTTCACGTATTAATAAGTTAAGTCATGTTTTTTTGCGACAGACACTTTAGATAGATGTTATCAATTTTGGCCATACAAAAAATTGTTTTAATTTTCAAAGAAAGGTTTACTATGAAAATTGGGTTACAAAAAAATGCTCAAGAGTTCTTATGTCCGTAGAAACCCAATCAAGAGTGGAAACATGAATACGGAGAAATGATCAACAGAGTTTACAAAAAGAGATCGCGATCGACCTACCAAGTCTCCTACTGCAAAGAGTGTAAGCAAACTATAATTTTTTTAGGGAAGGGGCTATTCAACGTTCATTCTGTAAGAACACAGGATATAATCATGAAACTATTTACAAACCTCCTTTTATTAAGAAGATGTACCAAAACCTGTCTCTTAAAATTAATTTATATCCTGCTTATTTTTGTACAACGCACCTTATTTTCCACTTGTACCCACATTTGCACGAAGGTAGAGTGGTACGTTATAGAGGAATAACCCTCCCTCAGTACAATGAAACGTGATTCGAACCTAGGTCTCCCCATCACCGGCAATCTATTATAATTCAAGTGACGCGTTAGAGCAGTGCAGACAGTACGCCTTTTAATGACGCAAATGGGGTAGAGGAGGGAAAAGTATTATTAATAGAAAGTGTAGCTGTACTTGCTTAGAGAAATAGTGGGAAATAATTTAGTAAAAAATCATCCTCAGTACACTTAACCTGAGCTCGAACCCTAACCTCTCTTATCACTGGTTAGATGAGTCTGAAATTTAGTTCACGTGTTCACCGATGCTGGTTCTGGACTGCTTGTTATTTGTATAACGAGTGATTGATTTACTCCCAAGACTAGATTACAAATACGGCTCTTGGTCTACTAGGTCTAAATTTAAAGCAGGAATAACACGTAGACCTATGCAAATAGTAAATAGAGTAAGAACAAGGTAGGACGCAATGTCAAGAGAATAGAAAGGTAGCGCCACTTGGCTGAATTATTATGTCATTGCTTAAGTCACACGGTACACAACAAATATATTTTAATACGAAGACATTAATATACATATTTTTTTAGAAATAAGTAAAGTAATTACGTTAATTTGACATTGATGTGGATTTTCAAGTTTTATTAATTAAAGTTCCAGAACATTTTGTCATATTATTAGCATTATTATATTTAGTCTTGGTCTGAAAGAAGTATAAAGAAATTTAAATCAGTCTATCAGAGCGTGCGTTTAAAAATATGGCATTAGTAAAACAAATACAAAAATAATGTAAACAAATAATTGTTTCTTTTGATACGGATCTGATACAAGGATCTAAGCACTCACACGAATAAATGTATCGAGCAAAAGGAAAATATTGATATTAGTAAGGTATTGAAACATTTTACGCATTCCTATTTACTTCCCTTCCAGGAAGGCTTCACATATTTACACTAAGATGATATGGTTGAGAAGGGCTGAGCTTAGAATAAACCTATCCACATTTGCGTGGAGGGATGGTGAAAACAATTTAAAGAAAAGCCAACACCAGTACATCAGTCGGAGATTTATACCCCAACCTTCTCGTTACCAATAGAACAGACCACCTTAGCTCATGTTGTCACTAGTGTGGCTGCTACTGACACACAACATTATTTATTTATTTTTGGTATTTAACTTGTACTTTCTGAACCAACGCTTTATATCAGCACACGAGAATTTTTATGATCGATAGAAAATAGGTTTACCAATTTTGTCGGGAAAGGTATCTTCACAAGCCTTCCAGGGTTCTTCTACAAGCCACAATCGAAATAGGACCTACGACTTTACTTCCCCTCCGAAGGAAGTTGTGCTACGGATCTTCATCCCTCAAGAATGATCCGTCAACCACGGCTGGGTTTGAACCCATGAACATCGGGTCCTCAGATAAGTACTACTTTACCTCAAAACCACCTAGGTTGACCTGACACATACAATTTACCTTATATATGTTGACAGATGATAAAGAGGAAACGGAACCGGAAACCAAAGATGTACTGATGGAGTTATTCACTAAAATATTTGCTGAGCCGATCAAGAAAGTTCCTTCACCCCTGCCTTCTTCAAGATCTGGTAGGGCTTTAATCATGTACTTAAATGGGAGAGCTTTCCCATAACCACCTATCATCGACTGAAGCTCTACTGTAGTCTAAAGAAAAAGGACGATACTGGTGAATAATGCAAGCGCTAACTATCTTTACCTTTTTTTATGTAAAGCACTCGTCCGTGCTGCCCACATACTTATACTGATAAGGTATGTTTGTGAAAGGTACATAATTATTTAGGGAAAACGAACTTTCATTTGTATAGAAGGAGAGTGGTAAACCATTTATGGAAACACAGTACAACCGACCAGGATTTCATCTCTAGTCTTTCCGTCATCGGAAAACCCGACTATACGAAATTAATGTTTCTGTCAGCTCATTCACCGGTGTGTCTTAAAAGCGATTTGATACTGAGTATTATTTAATCTAAAGGAACACGATGAGGAAGATGAATACATCAACTACTAGTAAATTAAACTGTCTAGTGCAACATGCTATTCATTTTAAATATATTTATTTAAAAATTAATTCATGATTTTACTCAGAGTTAAAAATAAATAGATTCAGATAAATATTTAAAATAAATTATCATCTAAGCTTACCATTGAAAATTGCACAAGGTATCGTGATGAATTAAAGAAAGCTAGTAGTAAGTACTTGTTGATTTTTTGATCATTTTATTAATGTAAACGGGCATTTTTTGAACTGACTGATTATATAAACACACCATCTACAAACTAACTTAATTCTAAAGAACATACAGCACCCAGTATCCCTACCATTACTTTATAGCTGTGGAAGATAAATTCTCAATTTCATCCATTTTATATATTTTTTGGCCATGCTAGGAATCATACCCAAAAGCCAAACTACAAACGAAACACGGCTTGAGATAATGTTTTGGGCTCAGTAATTTTTTAAAAGCATCTATTGCTAAACAGAGATATTTTGTTGAGCAATATGTTCTAAACAAGAAATATTTACTATTATATAGAGAAGAGAGTAAGTATAGGGAAACCACAGTGATAATCTCATGTGAGAAAAACACCAAAAGTGCCACAACCAATATTCAAACCCCGTAACTAAATACAATACAATTCTAAGCTATTAGAACAATGGTTCCCAGAAAACCTTTGGATACCCCTAGGATGATTAGTTCAAAGCAAACAAATTAGAGAAAATATGTTCTGAATTTAAAGGTCTTGATATATGCTTTAGTTGTGACACAGAGGAAAACTCTGACAAACCCGCTGGTTTATGTTTTAAAGTCTTCCACCTAACCTAAAATTGTACAAATCTATAGATTGTACTGCAACAGATACAAGTGATAAAAAGGTAGGCCCAAAGGTACTTTCATTTTGCTAAGCGATCACATTACAAATGGGTTTATAGGCCACATCATCTTAATAGTCTTCCAGGCCCTTCGAATATCTACATTGACGTAGTAGGGGATGAGAAATATAGAATTTAGAGGAAATGTACCCAAATTGTGTGGGAATAAAAGTTGAAAATAATTTAAAAAAATGCCCTCAAACACCAAGCCGGTATATGAATTATTTCATCCCCATCACCCCCAAACAGGATCAGGTGAGACTTTTGTCCGCTTCCCCACAAGTACAAATGTCAAAGCTGTAAACAATATCCAAATTTTGTTGTTTTCGAATATTTGACATAATTGAAGTGAGACAATTTCTATATTTTCTTTCATTTGCAATAACGGAGGGTTAATTAAAATTGTTTAAGCTATAGATAATTAATTGTTAAGGTCTGAAATTTGAGAAAGGACTGCAATGTATTGTTTAGTCCCTAGAAGGAAATTAGGTTAAGGGTTAGCACTCTTTTTAAATTAATCCGAATAAAGTACATATGAATAATTCTTACACTGAATTGTTTAACTGGTAAATCATAGTAGACTTAGTTAAAACCCATTCTACTTACCATTTTTAATTATGTTAGATAAGCTTTTTTAAATTTATTTAATTTATTTTAGAATAGTAAAGCCATAGCCAAAATCACACTATTCATATTTCTTAATATTATACTTTAGATACATGGTTTGAGTTACTTACAGGATTATTGTTACCATCCATATTCCTGCTTTGAATACATCATTAAATAACTGATAATTTACCTGGAACATTCTGAAATACTTTTTTAATATATATGGTGTTCCGATTTATGTTAGAAGTAACTGGGGTGTGGATAGTAGACATAAAAACAACACAAAAACTCCTGAGGAACATATGTTCTATTTTCAATAGTTCCCGAGATAAGGCCTTCTAAGAGTCAACTGTAATTGTTAATAGCCCTATTTTATACACCCCTGTAGATGCAGCCCTGCTTGTATAACAGCAGTGATGCGTTATAGGTGTAGAAGGGGTGTATCAAGTAGGCCTATTATCCATTCCAGCAGAAACCTGGGAGGTCTTATCTCGAGAACCATTTAATGTAGAACATATATATGTTCATAACGACTTTTTGTGTTGTTTTGAGGTATACTAACCCGGTCCCTAGCTACTTCTCACATAAATCGGAACATCCTATACATGAAATTTTAGAAAACATTCTAATTTGATCTCTCGTAAGGAGCGAGTACTATAATAAGGTTAAGACTAAGATATTATTGTAATTTAATAAATGCAAGTATGAATTAAATTGGTTAGATAACCTTTAAAATATTGTATATAAATCACATTATCATTTGCCCTGATAAGAAATTGCCCTAATTTGATAATAGCTGTTTACATTGGTATCGTTGTTGTGATATGAGTCAAATACATACAAAATAACACCACGACATAACAGCTATGAACTGGCAAGCATTCACAATGGAATTCAGAGTCAAAACATCTTAACAATGCAAACAATTTAAAAAAGTTAAAATAAAGGACCATTTAAAATACCAAGTTAAAATATATTACATCATATATGTAGAGTTGGTTAGTTTAAAATGTTTTAAGGACCAAATAGTTTACATAAAAGTTGGGTTTGAGTTTTTAATATTATCTAATTCTTAATTGTGATTTATTTTATCCCTGAAGACAGTCAACATTAGTAGGTTGTTACAACACGTCGTGTTTCAGCATATCACTACTTCCATGACTATGGTACGCCATTCACAGTACCGAAACATGTCGGGTTGATGAAGTTCCGGAAAAATCCAGCTCCCACCGGAAACCTGGAAGGAGTACAGGGATTAAATTTAGGCCAACTTCTTATAAGAGTGAATTATAATGTGATTTATATACAATATTTTTAAAGATTAACTAACCAATTTATTTCGTACGTGCATATATTAAATTACAATAATATCTAAGTCTTAACCTTATTATCCTATATATAGATAAATGATAATTTTACTGGAATAATCAATATTCCTTCTTTATATATATAGTTTAAGTGATTGATAATTTTACTGGAATGATCAATAATCTATCTTTAGATACATAGATCGAGTGACTGATAATGTTTTTGGAATTATCTATATTCTTTGTTTAGATACATAGTTAAAGTGACTGATAATTTTACTGGAATAATCAATATTCTTTCTTTGATACCTAGTTCAAGTGACTGATGGTTTTACTGCAACTATCCATATTTCTTCTTTATATACATAGTTCAAGTGATTGATAATTTCACTGGAATGATCAATATTCTTTCTTTAGATACATAGTTCAAGTGAATGATGATTTTACTGGAATAATCAATATGCTTTCTTTAGATACATTGTTCAAGTGAGTGATGATTTTACTGGAGTAATCAATATGCTTTCTTTAGATACATAGTTCAAGTGAATGATGATTTTACTGGAATAATCAATATTCTTTCTTTGATACCTAGTTCAAGTGACTGATGGTTTTTCTGCAACTATCCATATTTCTTCTTTATATACATAGTTCAAGTGATTGATAATTTCTCTGGAATGATCAATATTCTTTCTTTAGATACATAGTTCAAGTGAATGATGATTTTACTGGAATTATCAATATGCTTTCTTTAGATACATTGTTCAAGTGAGTGATGATTTTACTGGAGTAATCAATATGCTTTCTTTAGATACATAGTTCAAGTGAATGATGATTTTATTGGAATAATCAATATGCTTTCTTTAGATACATTGTTCAAGTGAGTGATAATTTTACTGGAATAATCAATATGATTTCTTTAGATACATAGTTCAAGTGAATGATGATTTTACTGGAGTAATCAATATTCTTTCTTTAGATACATAGTTCAAGTGATTGATAATTTTACTGGAGTAATCAATATGCTTTTTTAGATACATAGTTCAAGTGACTGATCGTTTTACTGGAACTATCCATATTCTTTCTTTAGATAAGTGACTGATAGTTCTACTGGAACTATCCCTATTCATTCTTTAGATACATAGTTCAAGTGACTGATCGTTTTACTGGAACTATCCATATTCCTCCTTTATATATATACTGATAACTTTACTTGAACAATTCATACCTTTTTGATAATTAATGGTCTAAGCTACAAATCCTATTATGCTTAGTGCTAAGGCTAGGTGTCTGTGTTATGTATATAGATTTTTCCAACATGAATAATTATTCGGTAATTGTATATAGAGAAGATGCAGTACATGAGGCTAATTAACTAGGTATTCTATCCGTGTTTGTTTTTATTTGTTTGTGTTCTCTCTTCACTTCAAATGTCCCACGCACGTCTCGTCATAATTTGTTGGCTCTGCCCCTTGGCCGTGTGACAACGTAAGAAGAGGTGCAAAATTGCATCACGGCTCACGTTAGACCTCTTTCATCCAATGGCGTAACTAGAGCTAAAATACTGGCAGGGTCGGTTTCTTGGAGTGTGACTGACTTTGAGTATGGATTGTGTAGTTTAATACTAAATTATCTCACTGAGGCTAGTGGTCAGGAAGTTAAACGCTTCAGTATTTTAAAGAGAGGCTAAGATTACTCTTGTAAAATAAGTGTAAAATAATCAACAGCGTCATAAACTTTGAATTTTTGAAAACATACTCTTATTATACGTCTTTAGTGATTTTTTATTTAACCTTTCCATCACATATTATAAGGATGTACTTCAAAACATCACGTCTACTGTAATACCATCATCAGTTCTTATTTTACAAAGAAAGCAACCAGATCTACAAGTGTAAACTAGAATACATCACGTCTACTGTAGTAATACACATTACCATCAATAGTAATAGTTATTACTTTACAAAGAAAGTAACCAGCCTTCCAAGTACAGTAGAACTTTTTAATTCAAAGTCAAGGGATATCTAAAAAAACTCGAAATATCCATAATTTGAATTAACCAATGGGTATATAAACTGCTTGTAAACAATAAATAAACAACCTCAAAATTAAAAATTGTAAAAATTAACTTACAGTACAAAAAATGCAGAAAAGTTTTGCACTTAAATTACATTATGTACTTTTTAAAAAAACTAGTGATTTTGGTTTGTTGTAGTTTTCTTCTCGGGACACAACTAACAAAATCTTGTTCTTTTGTTCCTCCAATTTGAGCTTTCCAATTCTCCATTATGTTCTTCTTTTTAAGTAAATCAAAGTGTTCGGCTGTACTCCATATTCTTTTGTGATATCACACTTCTTTTTCACTTCTTTAATCACTTTGCATTCTTGGCTAAGGTTAAACTTGACATCGTAAAAACACCACAATTTACACTTCAGATGACAATGAATGACTGTCACCGAGAGAAAAAGGTGCCAGATTAGAACAAGCAACATAAATCTTACCCCTTCAATGCTGGGTATCACGTAATGGCATTGTCACACAAAAGCGATTAAAGTGAAGCCAAAACATCCCCTAGTCTAGGAAAACCACTTGCAGCCTGTGCAAGATTCCCCGCTTTCTCTTTTACTATGAGTCAATCAATCTTAACTGTATTTGGCATTCCTGGGATTCTTTAGTTTAGTTAATATTGTTAATTTAGATTTGAAATGAGTAGAAACTCAAAAAAATTAACAATATACTGTGAAAACTTTGAATTATCCAAATATTTCCTTCTAAAATTCGATTTAAAAGGTTTTTTTTACCATGGATTTAAATAAGAATTTCGTGTGGAATAGTGATGGGTTAAAATCAACCAGTTATTAGAACTAGCTTTGAATTAGCTAGATCCTACTGTATAAGCTAAAAATACATCAGTCTAATGTAGTAATAAATATTGCCATCAGTAGTAGTTATTACTTTACAAAGAAAGCAGCCAACCTTACAAGTATAAATTAGATGACATTACGTCTACTGTAGTAATAAACATGAACGTTAAGGCTCGTTTGCACGGCTCAAGTTTATTGGCGCCAAGTGCTTTAAGTAAAGCGATCTTAACTTTTAGTATCATTTCACACGGATACAGTAGTAGGGTCAAGTACTTGAAGTAAAGCGAGTTTGACTTTTATTATCAGCTTAAACGAAGACAGTAGTAGGGTCAAGTACTTGAAGCCACTTTCCAAGGAACCCATCAGTCAGTCATTTGCAAATGGGAAGATGAAGGTATTTCAAGCTGAAGTTAAAATATGAGTGCAAATATTAAGTACCACATTAAGCCATGGTTTACTAAAATCAGTCTCTCCTAACAGTATGTTAGAATACTCGCTTAGATTGATGTTCCACAGTATGTCATATATTGAGTAAATACCCAAGAAATTATGTATCTCATTAAGACTCCACTTACTCATTTTAAATACAACCCACAGAACAATGAAAACAATTAAACCGAACAGGACTGGAAATCACAAATTGCTTGTACACTTTCGAGAAAACAAAGCAGTACTGTACTCCCTACTGTCTAACTTGAAGCAAACAATCCAAACGAGTAGTTTAAACGAGTAAACTACCAAATTAGAGTGAGTCACGTGACCTTGAAGAGGCCACTATAGTAGAATCTTCTCCAACTTTATTTTCCACTGGCCGGACAGTGGAAAGTGGACTTGACCACACGGGTTACACAAATATACTATGGGGAAAGTCACTTGACTTCAAGTACTCGACGCCAGTAAACTTGATCAGTGTAAACGGGCCTTTAGCAATTATTCCGTGCGTTACAAAAAAGAAACCAGCATTGTAAGGTTTTCTTTTATCACTGCGCCCTGCTACCCGTTTTGACAAATACTTATGTACTAGGTAATTACGCTAGCGTATTAAGGTTGAGGAAGGTTGAATTTAGATTAAGTGTATCATCATTTGCGTGGAGGGAAAGTGTAAGATAATTTAGGAACCTTCTCCCGCCTAAATACAGATTATTCGGGATTCTAACCCCAATATCTCCTTCATCAGCAATTCACTCTAATGCAGCGATAAACATTCTCAGCACAACTTCCTTCGGAGGAGAAGTAAAGCCATCATTCCAATGTCAATTGTGGCATGTAAAAAAAAAAAAAGGTATTTGAAAATACCTTTCCCGGAAAAATGTGTAGGTACTTTTGCTCTCACTCACAGAAATTTCTTGTGGGATTATATAATCAGAAGGTTCAGAAAGTGCACGTTAAATACATAAATAAATATAAGATACATTTATTAAGGGTTGTATTTAAGTCTTCCTTAAGTTGATGAGCTTACCAAATACATCCTCAGCCCACAGTGCAAATTGATAATTAGATTTAATCCTTGGGATGAAAAACACCGGACTACTGCCTTAGACCATGGGGCCACCGAAGAGGGTCTTACTAGGTTCAACCACCAAGTCACCACTTATCTGAACTCATGCATAACGTTGTAGTAAATCTTGAGGTATATTTTTACCTGGAATACTTTATGACTTTCTGATTCGAAATTTTTGGGAATTAAAAACAAACACCACTTCACCACACATGAGTTAGCGTTCCTTTCAAATATTTGTGATAGGTGTGTGTATCTACTCCAATAGAAACTATTATATCATCTTTTTTTGAGCGCTAACGTGAAAATTTAAGAATGTATTTAAAATATAGGCATATATATATATATATATATATATATAAAAATATTAAATCAAATGGAACTAAGGACCAAGGAACCAGGAGCAGACTTTAAAGAAACCGAAACCAGTTCTGGTTCTTTAGTAAAAGTCTACCCAGACTATCCTTAAACTGTCATTCTGTTGTGTTGCTGGTACCTCGGTTCCACTGGCTCTTAACTTTATCACAGAAAACTATTTTCTTTTCCAGAAATTGTGCTTACACTTCCTCGGTTCCTAGTTATATAGTTTAATTTTTTTTTCTAGCATATACATAAATACAGTTAAATTAGAATTGTTGATATAAAATTGTTCTCTACTTTTCAATGTGCTAATTATTCGCCATCAAAAATAAAGAAAATACCAGCACAATGAATATTAAATTTCTCTATATAACTTTATATGATTAAGGGTAATTTAGAGCCAAGAATCGGAAACTGATACTCGAAATAATAGGGGTGTTAAAATTTTGAAACTTACCTATAAATACAGAGTATATACAAATTCGCACAATTACTCTTCAAGGTGCGATTTGCTCTAGTAAAGCAAGTCCGAAATGTAGCGCAACGAATGTCGTCCGATGTTTTGTTTGCGAAATGGATGATTCATAAATTTCAAGTTTCTTGTTTAACAGTTTATGCTGAAATGTAACGGCTTGTACTCAATGGCATAATGTGACTTTGTTATACTAATTTTCTGATAGAAAGGACCCTTAAGACAATACAAACACACTTGTTGTGGTAACTATTGACAACATTGTACTATTATTAGTATTAGCTTCTATTGTAAACTAGTGATAGTATATATCAACAGTGACAGCTACATACTAGACATATTAAAATTTTAAATACCTTTTAGAAATATTTATAATTGTCATACACATTCATTCTTACCAGAATCCTACTATACATAGCTTACTATACTATAGCGTCCACACATTCATAAATATTTTTTATCTCCACGTCTCACTACCTGTTCAGGTTATACGCATGTATGATAGTTACTATAATGGAGTAGGGATGAGGAAGCATTTTAGAGGTCATCTACCCGCATTTGCACGGCCGAAGAGTGGGGGACCATTTATGAAAAGCCACCCTCAGTAGACTCAACCGGGATTCATATCCCTGATCTCCCCGTCATAGTCAGGCTTGTATAATACGAGGGTGATGACTTAGACTGTTCGTCCACTGAAGCAAATCAATAATCGACTAAAATAAATTGTATTTAGAGTGCGACTTTGTGATTGAGAGTTTGAAAACTTTCGTATGATCATCTTGAAAGTAAATGTTTTTATTAAAAATTAAATTAAAATAAAACAGTTTTGTGTAGCTGAGGAAATTTACTTAGAAATAAATTTGTAGTTTTGTGAAATTTCGGCTTCTTTGACCTTGATGTAAGCTTTCATTTTAAAAATAATGAAAATTGGTATCGTAAAATCTTGGGAATAACTACAATTATTGTCGAAAGGAATCGTTTCAAATATAAAATATTTATTGATTACGATATTCAAAAATTACATATTAAATCAAAACTATGGTTTCAGTTTGTGTTTGCACGATTGTAATATTCTCATAGCTGGCCCCTGCGTTGGGAGCCATTTGTAACGCTATAAACTATAAAATAAGGTTCATTTTGGTGCGAGCCAACTACATCCATCCCTTAATTCAATGGCTCCCAAACCCTGGGTTGCGACCCAAATAAAGGAATTAAGGATTTTACTGAGGGTCACGGTAAGTTTTCTTTTCTTTTTTTTCTAAGTTTATAAAATAATACATTTAAAATACTTCATAAAACCGGGACATGATTAAGAATTACTGCAATTGTGACAATGCCAACAGTGTTGAAACAACGTTTTAAAATCTTTTTGTGCTCAGAATTTTGGACCCAGCTCAAGGACAAGTTCATTCTCACTCGGGAAGTTATATAAATATTGTGCGTCTGGAATACATCATTCTTAGCCCAATAGTGAAAAGATTAGCCAGTACTAACGTACCGTCACTGTGAAATGAGATGATGATAGCGAATTTGAGGGTTTGGAACCAGTGTAAACACTCAAACCTAACTTAAGCCTAATAAACCGAACCTTGACGACCATAGGGGTGGTTACCCTTTTGGTGAAAATACCCAAGGTAATTACGCTAAAGTATTAGGAACTGGGAAGGTTGAAATTAGAGGAAGTGAACCCGGCGAAGGGAGAGTGGAAAACCATTTAGGAAAAGCCACCCCCAGTTCACCCGACCAAGATTCTAAACTCAATCTCCCCGTTTTAGGCAACCTAGCTCAACACAAAACTAGCGTGCTAGCCAACTACACCACCGAGGTGGGTAAACTCTTCCCAATAATGAATCATCACTATGGTAGCCACTGAAATAATTATTTTTTGTCACCTAACATTGTAACAAAGTAACATTTTAATAAAAAAATTGTACTTTACAATTTATTTGATCATAAAGCTATAGAAATAATACTGTTTTTGCTATTTTAATTAAATCAATTAAATGAAGTTAATAAACACTAATATCAGGATAGTTGGCAATAGAAATGACATGTAAATGACTCTTTGAGTCGCCAGGCTGAGAAAATATATTTAGGGTCACTATCAAAAAAGTTTGGAAAACACTGCCTTAATTCAATCAAGACCGGAGGGAAACATGGGTTGTTAATATATCAAACTAACCTGTGTATATAAAATTGGTTTATGACTTGGAAAGTCGTAAAACAGTTTATATGAACTATCCTATTATTCATTTCTTTCGTAAACTTTCTAAGAGGTCGACTAAGTTTGCTTTATAAGTTAAAAATAATATCAGGATGCTTTATAGGTCTAAAGTGCGGACCGGTCTGCTTATCTAGAGAACAAGGATTAGTGATGTATCTGAAATCCTTAATTTAGATTGTAATTCTGTATTGTTTAGGTCGGGAAATGCATGCTATTATTCTGTCAGTAATTTGTTGATATCTCGCCGGCTTTCAAGGAATGTAAAACTCAGAATCTACAAAACAATAATTTTAGTGGTTGTTCTCTATGGGTGTGAAATGTATCTTACCTTACCAAAATAAAAGTAATTTAGGCTGTTCTAAAATAAGTTGCTTAGGAAGTTAGTTGGTACAAAAAGGGATTAAGCTACTGGCGAGTGGTGGGATTTACATAATGATGAGTTTCATAACGTACTCATCCCGTTACATTTTTAGGGTAGTCAAGACTCGTAGGTTAAGGTGAGTAGGACATGTAGCGTGAATGGTAGATTCTAGAATTGTATTCAGGTTATTGATTGGAAAACCCATTGAAAAGAGACCATTGGGGAGACCTAGACGCAGATGGGAGGATAACATTAGAATGGACCTGAAAGAGATAGGTTTTAATGATGTGGATTGGATATAACTATCTCAAGATAGGAATATGTGGCGTACTTTTGTATGTGTGGCAATTAACTTCTGATTTCCTAATACCATAGAGTAAGTAATTAGGTATTGTAGGCCCTATATACTTTTAAAATTATGTTATTGGTAAAGAACATTTGAAGATCTAGACTATAGTTAAAATGTATTTTTATCGATAAATATGTTTCTAGAAACCTGTATGCGAGATAAAACTTCCTATTTATATAAATATTTAAAAAAAACTATTTAGCTAAACATTTATGTTCCTACAGATCAATTTTCATAAGAAGGATCTTACCTGAAAAGTTATTAGATCTACCTTCACATATTCACAAGTCGAGTACTCTGCTATACATCAATATCCACAGTTATAAGAATTATCAAAATATTAAGTGATTAATACAAACAATAGATAAATAATAATAATAATAATAATATATTTCATCATTGCCTACGAGCCTGATTAATTTTAAATGTAATATATCTTAATATGTTTTGTTTTATCGTTACAAAGGCTCTTATGATGGTTTTGACCATCATTCTTTATGATATATAATTTATTATACAACCCGTTTGGGCTGTATGCAAGAATTTAATAATATTTCATGTAAATTTTCTAAGAACATTGTTTAGTATTTAATACAACTCTCTTTGACACATTTACAATTTTTTTGGATCTCATCTCCACACAGGACTGTCAGAGTATCAGGAGACCATAATGTAGAAACATCTAATGATGAGTTGTGTTACAGTGTATGGATTTAAGGTAAGCGTAGACTATGCTGGGCCGGGCCACAGCGCAAAGATACGATGCGATCGCAAATTCGCACACTACGCCGAGCCGGGTCTCAACGCATTGGCGGAATTTTGTTCATGAGCTGCTATAGTTGTAAAATTGAGCTTGTTGTGACTACTTGTAAAAATGTATAGCTCTGATGAGGAACTTGTTCTATTCAAACTATTGTTTTATAACGAAAAAAAAACAAAAAAAAAACAACACATGGTATTGGTCGGCTACATAATATATGTTTGAAGAGAAGTTTATTTGGATATTTCCATACACCTTTTCAAG
This sequence comes from Timema shepardi, assembly GCA_902151425.1. NCBI lineage: Eukaryota > Metazoa > Arthropoda > Insecta > Phasmatodea > Timematidae > Timema > Timema shepardi. The sequence goes on from CABFVX010000372.1 coordinate 180,640, forward strand.
ATCTCTTACTCGATGACAAAAAGTGTTTTCAGTATTTTAGAATGACGTACAATAAATATCCTGAATTACTTGAAATTTTGCGTGAAGATTTACAAAAGAAAACTACTAATCTACGTGAACCGAGTGGACCAGAAGAGCGACTTGCTATTTATTTGTTTAAGTTTAGTAAGATATTAATAAAAATATAATTCAAGTTAAAGAATATTATATGGGCAATTTTTTCCTGCGTCTTGAGTGTTAATTTGTTTTTTTAAGGGAGAGTAAAAATAGAAATTACATTTACAGCTATTATATTTACTAGTTACTGTAGCATTAAACAAACATTAAAATATTTCTGTAAAATCTGCAATTATTTCGATTAAAAGTGAATGACGTTATTCGGAGACAGAGAAAAGTTGAAAAATTCATAAAGTTGATTATTATTACTCCCATTATTTTTCTCAATGCTAACACCTTCATTTGAATGGTTTCCTTCAATAGCAAGGCTCAAAATAATTCAGGGCTGTCCTTGAGCCGCTTGTATATTCTGAGCATTCTGGTTAGTATTTAAAATTTGGATAGTATGCTGGCGATCTTGTGGCTGTATATTTTGTTCTTTAAACTTATTATTCGCAAGAAATACTTCTTCCTCGGCAGCACTTACTACTTTGAATATTTCTTTTTAAACTCGAATTTGAACTTATTCTGGAAAAGTCTTCAGCGTCTCTCCTAAGTTAATAAAACAAATATAAAACCCTGTCAACAGACTTTGGCGTTTTTTTCTATATATGCCTGAAATAACGAATGTGTAGATGATGTAGTAAAGTCGGGTGTTTCAGTAGATTTTCGTTTGGAAGGTCGGTGTCCTTTATTCCTTTGAGAAGATACTTCACTTGTACGAAGGATACTGGCCTAGCTAGAGCCTTGTGAAAGGTTTGAAATGTTGTAATCCTCATTATCAGCATCGGGGAAATCAAAAGTGGGCATATTTGAAAAAGTTTCAGATCAATACTTATATAAGGCGTAAGAAATGACAATAGTTTTTCATTTCTTGGACCTTTAATATTGTTAGCTGCTTGGCTACATTTTGTTTGTCTAATCTTCTTTTCACCCCTGTAATTATCCCGTATATGCCTCAAACTTTCTCTGTATTCTTAAGCTGGAAATAAAGAAAAAATGTTCAATTTACTAACTATAAACATAAAAAGTGTATTATATATACATTGGTAAAACATTAAATAATAGTCAGTTAAAATTCCCCCCTCCCGATAAACTTATTCCGAAAACACACTAAGGATGCCATATGTGATATTTGGGGAAGAAATTTTTCCATTAAGTAAACATTTGATAAGGCCTTTTCCTGGGAATCAATTATCAGATGACGAAGGAAAAAAGTTTTTAATAACAGACTCAGCAGATCTAGACGTGTAAGTGAGAATGCATTCGGTATACTGGATCGATGGTTTCGAATTTGTGAAAGATGTCTTTCAATGTTGCCGGAACATGTTATTCAACTGGTATAAGTTACACGTTGTTTACATAATTTACTAACTAGTGACACTTCTCACTGGACTGAAGAGGAAATTCAAGAAGTGAGAGCAGAGGAATTGATAGATTCCCCACAATATATAGGTTATCGTGGTTCACAAGAAGCAGTGCGCAATCACAATTACTTCAAAATATATTTCGTATCACAATCTAGTTCAATTTAATGGCAGTGGAACACTGTTAGGAGCGGGAGGCAAAGGAATGAATAGTCTTAGGTTTACACAGACAGAAATACCCATTATTATATCAGTATGTATACTGTGTTTAAATTTGTTGTTTATTATCAAAATTATTAAATAAAATGAGTGTAGCTAGTACTTGATTATTCCAAAACATCTCCAATTTCTCGCCAAATGTTGTTTCTTCTATGCGTATCGTCGTAATTTAAATCCTGAACATCATATAACTCTTTGTAGCCTTGTACAGTAGCTCCATTGCATCTTTGGTGCTGAATGACAGCTTACAGCTGACAGCTGACTGCTTTGAAAAGTTACCAGACCAAATTATGTATCCCTACGCCGAACCATATGATCTGCAAAAACATGTGTTTAACAGCTGTCAGCTAGCACCAAAGAAGCCACGGGGCTACTGTACCATAGATATGAGTTCCTTGTCCATTGCAAAACTAAAAACACAAATACTACTCAATTAGCAAAATAGTTAAAGAAACACCAGTTACTATTAGCTTTTTATGTTCAGAAAATAGAAAAAACAAGTACTTACACGTGTTAATCACTGAGTGATGAAAAATGCCTGTGCCCAGTTCCACGTGCTATCATCCACTGTTGACGGGGCGGGATGGGTCGCAGCGGACGATCGCAAAAATACGCCTTCCGAGCGATTCATCGATGCGTCCCGCCCCATATGCGCCAAGCTAGGTGGACGACGATTAATTTAAAATGTAGGTGAGTGATTCAGGCGGATTTTTGCGGTGCAATGCGACCCGTTCCGCCCCGGCATAGTCTTCGCTTACCTATATCCGGCCTTCCCATATGGGCACAGGTCTGTCAGAGTATCAGGAGCAGATTTGAAGAAACGTCTAATAATGAGTTGTCTTACAGTGTACGGGTATATCCGGCCTTCCCATCTTCGCACGGGGCTGTCAGAGTATCAGGAGACGATATGTAGAAATGCTTTTATGAAGCTAAAGGAGGATATATCAAGACTTGGCAACACATAGAAGACATTAAACATCTTCAGGAAAACAAAGTTATTGGTACAAAGTAGCCTATCACTTACTATTGGGAATAAAGTATTAAAAAACTATATCAACTAATTCTGTAACAAGATACACATGATCATTTATCCAGATTTGAGTTTTAGCCAAAATAAATACATATCTATTGATCTACTGATTGATCTTATGTTTGATTATGAGATTTAGCTATTATGTGAGCCTAAGGCTATATTTTCAAACCACTTATCTCACCTGATTATGTTAATACCCGCAGTGATGGGCGTGCTGACAAAGGTGTTTTAGTATCCTAAATATAAAAAACTCCATGGCGTCATGCCGTAAGTGAGCTATACCTAACGAGCGGCGCCGAATGTTGGTGAAGATAGCGCCTACATTTACGGATAGAGGGTATCATGTGGTTAACACAATGATACCTCTGGCCATTAATCTCAGTTTTCTAGATCAGAACCACTACTTATTTATTCAATTGGCACCTCATTTCTACTCTTGAGGCTGAGTTTGAACCAGTTTTAGACCCACTTTCATACAGAAAAATCTGGAAGCACCAGGTATTGAAGCCAAGACCTCTGATCTGTAGCCAGGAATTCTGACCACTAGACCAATGGTTCTCAAATTCTCAATTACCACGGACCACTAGGTGTAGACTGTCAACCTAACACGGACCACCTACCTCAGAACTTCTTCCATTCACGTACTAAAGTGTAGGACTCATGATTTAACAACTCATTAAAATCCATTATTATCATAAAACCTTTATATTAAAGTTATTTCATTGTAGAACAGTTAAAAAGAAATCAATTAAAAAGCACTGTTTTTTTACTATATTTTAAAACATAAACGAACATTGTTTAAGAAATATCTGAATGGATATCATTCAGAATGGATATAATTCAGCTCCTCCTATTACTCGCCTTGCCTTTTCCCCAAGCATAATTTTCACCATCAATTGAGTCGTTTGCTTTTAAAGTGTTTCAGTGACCAGTTTTCATCACAAGTAAAGTCACTTGGAATGATACCTCTGTAATTTTATTCTCTCCCTCATCCGTAGCAACAAAATTCATCGATTTATGTGATTACATCACTTTACATTTGTTTTTAAAATTCTTAACAGGTTTATTGGATAGATATTGGTTGAAAATGCCGTGAAAGTTTTGATTTTATTTAGAAAATTTCGTGGACCACCTAGAACCTAGCCACGGACCACCAGTGGTCCGCGAACCACAGTTTGAAAACCACTGCACTAGAACACAGAGATGGTCAGTCAAATATAAACAATTTATTTAATTATTTCTCCTAATTGATTAAAATACTTTATTCTTCCGAGATGCTCATCCATTTTTGTGCTAAATGCGGGAAAAGATGATTTCAACCTTGCCAAGAAAGACCGTTGACCTGAGTATTAAATAGCTTTTGAATTTTGAACTAACCATCTAGTTAATGTGTGTGAAAGGGGGGGGGGAGGAAATTTCCTTCTTTTGGTTGTAGACATTTGACATATGGCACTCATTTCAAGTTATTATTTAAGGTTTGGACTTTATCTACAATATAATTTAAGCTACATTATTTTTCTGGCCTTCACTCAAAAGTTTCCTGTTAGATTAAGCCTTATTTTGTAATTATCAGTATTAAAAATATTGCTTATAAATATAAAACTTAAGATATAAGTTGTAGGATTCTTTTTCTCATCGTGTCTTTCTACCCATCCAACCTATATTCATTTGAATAACGTTAATAAAATAGGAATGAGGAAGATAGGAATCTAGAGGAAATTTACTTATATTTTCGAGAAGGGAGACTGGAAAACAATTTTTTTTAAACTTTAGCTTACTTGGGTGGTATTTGAACACATGTGCCCATCAAAGTCGGTTTGAGGGGGTTAGAATCATTCCCATTTATCAACTATATAAATATAAACAAATCATGCTTTATTAATTTTAAAGCTCCTTAATTCTATTGTGAAGTTTTGACTTGAATATAATATAAATATAAAACTACGCCTTGGTTTAAAATAAGATTGTCACTGGATATGTTTTTTCAATTACATTATTATGATTATAATTATTGTTATTGTAATTATTTGAGGAACTCAAACTGAACTTACTGAACCGACTGATTATATCAGCACACGAATTATAAACTAACTAAAATAAAGAACGGGCATAACACCAATACCCCCGGTCGTTAATTCATACTTGTGAGAAAGAGAAACATTTCACTAATGATACAACCATTTTCCAGGCCATTCCAGGAATTGAACCCTGGACCCCTGACTAAGTAGGCAGACACCATACTGAATGAGCTAAGATGTATAAATTTCAATTAAAGTAAATTATGTATGTTTTAAAATAACACTTGGACATGATCCTGGGTTTTATTACTATTCCCAGCTGGTATTTTAAAACTGTATTTAATTATAGTTTAGTATGTATATTAATAATATTAGTTGTAGCAATGGATTTATATATTTTTTAAACTTAACAATAATTTATCCATCAAGCTTGTAGTTAGGTTTCGTTCTCTCGCAAGGACCAGTAGTACATGCTAAACACGGTCTTCCCTGGTAAGCAAGCTACACTTCACCCCGTGTACAGTACTTCATGAATGTGGTACAGTCCAATTTTCATAGCTAGAGCCTTATCTGACGTCTAGAAAAGCTACTAATCTACTTTCAGATATTCATATACCAGGTCACGTAATCTTAAGTTGTCCCGTTTAGTAGATAGTACTTATAAAATTACACTATTATAAATGTCTATAAAACAATATACTATTTGTATTTTATAATATATCCTTCCACTTAAAACTGGTCTGTAGATATGTTTTTACTTATGGAATATTGGCTTACTTAATTTATGCCATAATGAGCTCCAAAGTACACGGCCACACTTCCAAAAGTCCGCCATCTCTCCCTATCTTGAGCTAGTTTTATCCAAGCCCTTTCATTATATCCTATCTATTTCGGGTCCATTCCAATGTTATCCTCCCCTCTGCGTGTAAGTCTTCCCAATGGTATCTTCTCATTGGGTTTGCCAGTTAATACTCTGAACAAGGTTATAAACTGTCCCACTCATGCTGCGTGTCCTGCTCAGCGTTATCCAAGAGATTTGATTATCCTAACAATGTATTGTGATAAGCACAGGATATGTAACTCATCATGATGTAACCTCCTCCATTCCCCAGTATCCTCATCCCAAATATATTCATAAGCACCTTGTTTTCGAACACCTTAAATTTATTTTCGTCATGTTATACACTGTATTATTGGCTAGGAAAATAAATAAACAAATATAAAATATTACTATACATTATTATTACTATGTGTAGTTCTCTGATATATTTATGTATAAAAATGGCCATCTATATTCTATGAGCGTGTAACCCGAATGGGTAGTAATACGCGACGCTAAATAATAATAATATAGTCTATGAAACATAATTGTCGACACGAGAGAGGCAATAGAATATATTTTTTAATTCAAAGTGAAAATGTTTTCCACTTTATAGTTTGTTTTAAAGCATTAGTTTCAATGTGTTGGCTATTAAATACTTGATATAATTAATTTATAGTGAACAGTTAACCATTCAGTGGTTTTGTGGTCTAAGGCGTTGGACTAACGGTGGATTTAATTACCAATGACGGGAAGAGCTAGGTTTTATTTTCTGGCCGTTGTTCTAGGGGTGTTTTACTGCATGTGATTTACCACGGAGTTTTTTCCATCCCCTTTAATGCCAGTTCATTTCCTCTAAAACTACCTTACAAATCCCTTTTTCTAGGATTAGGTTATAAATTATCTTGATTTTAAAACGTACTAAAACATCCTCCAGAGCCAAGCCTTTTAATTTAGCATTTGCAAAAATAAAACAATCAATTCGCTAATGACCCGCCTCGGTGGCGTAGTTGTTTAACGCGCCAGTCGTGTTGAGTTAGAACGCCGAGGACGGGGAGATCGAGGTTCAAATCTCAGCCGGCTGAACTGGGGCTGGTTTTTCCTAAATGGTTTTCCCCTCTCCCTACACGCAAATGCGGGTTCACTTCCTCTAAATTCAACCTTACATATTTCTAATCCCTTAGTGTAATTAGTACTTAAGCGTATAACACGAACGGGTAGTAATACTTGGTGCTAAATAATAATAATAATAATAATAATTCGCTAATGGTACATTTAGGTTTCGACCATGAATCGAACTCCACTCTAATGAATTAGCCGACTGAGCTTAAACATAATTTTTTCTATTAATTCGGTCAACACCGATGTTATTGATTATTTAACCGAATAGGTAGGGTTGAAAAGGGAAGAATATATATTAATATTGTCCATATTTGCACATAGATACACCAAAGCGGGATTAAAACCCCAAACACCCCGTCTCCATAAAATTATCCTAGATGAGACTGACATCCTGTTAATTTGGCTTTTGATCATTTGTGGGCTGTCATAAAGGTTAAATGGTTTGTAAGTCATGAACTAATATGGCTCCAGAAAGTAAAGTTTAATACCCCCAATTAAAAATACATTTTAAATTTTGTCAGACTGATCACCAAGTTCTGTACGTGCTCGTCTTTGACCAAGGACTTCAAGATTACATTCGAATCTCGGCTGATTTAACTACTCTTTGATGTCCACTATATTATTATTATTACTATTACTATTATTATTAGCATCACGTCTTACTATCCGTTCGGATTTTACGCACTTACGCTAATGTGTAATAGTAGGGTGATTGTGATATTAAACGGAGGACCTACAGTTTAACGTGGGATCCGAACCACGGTGGAGGCCTAGAATTTTCACTATAGTTCTCACACTCTTTACCTCAAAGAATGCCGATGCACTTTCTTAGAATTCACCTTCTTCATGTATCATCTTACTTCCTTTTAATCTGGCGGTCTGACACGTCCATAATACTTGAACACAATAGTTAAACGTAGTATGATATTTATGAGAAAGTGTATGCAATTCAATCTGTACCGCTTCTAAATATTTTCAAAGGCTCTATTTTGTTTAGTAAGCATCAGTAGCTGAGGTGGCCGACAGATCGCAGCAGTGTCGCTCACACTCTTGGGGAAGGCTGTACGCTAAGTTTAGCAGTTGTGCTGTTTCAAGATTAAGCATATCCAAGAGCCTAAAATAATCCCCGTGAGTGTGTGTTTGCTGACGTCATGGCCGAACAGAGCTCTGTCGCTCAGAGGAACAGTTAGATGAGACCTCACTTGATCGGAGGGATACGGCTGGAAGGGGGCGCAAGAGGCTGGGCCTCGATACCAGAAGAATAGCTCTTTAATTATTTTGAAGTAGTATTTAATAAGTACCTTATGGACCGATTGATTATATTTTCAAATTACTTACAAAATAGGTTAGCTGTAGAGCAGAAACTGCACCCAATCCTCTAGTTGTAAATTCTTATTATGGAGAAAGGGGAACACAATCCTCACCAATCAAGCTTATTTTTCGGCCATTTCGGGAATTGTACCCGGATCCACACTAGTAGGTACGTGGGCTAAGGCGTCAAACTCGTCTGGTTTGATTTACTGGTGACGAGTAGGATGAGTTTCGAATCTCATCTGAATGCACTGAGGGTGATTTTAAACTACTACTTCATGGAAATGTGGGATACAATTGGTTCACGATGGCGTTTACGTTTTTATTTTTGCACTGCATTTTACTACACGTTCGGACTATCGGTATATTCACAATAATGGATTAGGTGAGGAGAAGGGTAAAATTCTGAGTAAATGAGATCGCATTAGCATGTAGAGGGGATGGAAAAAATACCGTGATAAAGACCAATTGGAGAACTCAGGAGAGATTTGAACCTTGACGTTTCTGTCACATACCGTTAATAATATTGTGAGCTTGACGCCTTAGAACAGGTGTCCATCTATGTGGAATGCCTAAGTTAAAGCCACAAGCACACAGTTTTATAATTAACCTCCTTAACCACTTTATTACGGAGACTGGTTACTTTTATTTGGTGTGCATCCCGTATTTATAACCGTACAGAATATTCACATGTATACACCAATAGGGTAAGGATGAGGAAGGTATAATTTAAAGGGAATGTACTCATATTTGTGTGAAAGGAGAGTGGGAAACTATTTAAGCCAGGCATGTCCAACTTGCGGCCCAAAGACAACGAGTGACCCGAGCTATGATTCTGTGTGGTCGTGGATCAATTGATGAACTGACAAACAACATGGTCCGAATATTCTTTTCATTGATATATTAGAAAAACAGCATTACGAAATGTTTATTTCTTTCACATTTGATTTAGCAAAATCCCTACAATTTTATACTTAGATCTTCAATTTATTAAAACATGCTTGATCAAAAATACAAATATTTATGGGTAATGGGTAAGGAAACAGTTTGAAAAAAAAGTACTTATTGGAATTCCTTTCACAAAATCTGCTGGCAAGTTTGCATTTTTTTAAATGCAACTCTCTCAGTGTTTTCAATTTTTAATGTGGTCTTTAAGATCAAACAAGTTGGACACCCCCGATTTAAGGATACACACCTTAATACACACGACTAAAATTAAAGTTCCAACTTCTGCAAAATCACTTTTGCAACTTTTGTAAAAAGAGACGAGGTGAGACTCGCTCCTTATTTTAGCACACGCCGTTTCATAATCCTAGTGATGTATCTCTTAGAACGAAGACTTGAGGCCCAGGAAAACGAGGTTTGAGGTTGAGTTCAGTAAAGGTGACTCGTTCTGTCTCAGTTGACTTCCCAGGGGTTTACGGGTGCGTGATGGGAACTATTTTTAGGGGTGATAAATGGAGAAAGAAGTGTGAAACAGCTAGACATAGTTTTTTTATCTCCCTCGTCAAACTGGAAGCGTCCACTAAAATCTAAGAAACACGCATGTTTGTGTTTGTAGCCAGGGCCCTAGGTCAGGGGTGCACATTAGTTGGATGATAATCTAGGGGAAGACAAACCAGGGCCGGATTTACACCCCTTTGGTGCATCTGCGCAAGGACGGGGGGGGGGAGCATAAGGAGCGATGGGGCAGTCTGGCCTACTCCCCTACTTCTTAAGGTGTGGGTGAAGAGGGGGGGGGGGGGTCGGG
>CABFVX010000372.1:190538-292821 GCA_902151425.1 Timema shepardi
GGGGGGGGGGGAGTCGGGTGGAACCAACACTATTTTGTTTCTTTTTTTGTACCTTGTCCGCAGACAAGTAAGAAACATACTTTCAAACTTACGGGCATTTCGCTGCTCTCCTTTTACCAGGTTGAGTCCTTCAACAATGGGATTCGTTAGTGTCACTGCTGGGTGATGATAGGACTAACCGCAGCAATCCTAGTGTTGAAGGACTTAAACTGCCAAAAGAAGCGTAACATTTGAACCTGGAGGTTGAGTGTCTGGGTATATTATTTGTCTGTGACCTTGTCATACTATCTGTTCAAGTTTTACACATATTTATTAATTACGCTAATGGGCTAGGGTTTAATAAGGTTGAATTTAGAGGATTTGTAACCAAATTTGAGTGGAAGAAGAGTGGGAAAGCATTTAGGGAAAACCATTCTCACTACACCCGACTGGGATTCGAGCTCCGATCTCCATGTCATTGGCAGTCAAATCTAACACGAGAATGACGCCTTAGATCATTCTACGACAAAATCAGGTGTCCCTCTTTTACAGCAGCAAATCTTGCCGTGGACTCCACACATCAAAGGCGTTTGGTATCCTTAAAAGTGTCCAGGGAACTAAGGCTAACGAAAATAGTCACCCATGTTAATTTTCATGGGATCCAAGGTGTTATCAGAAGGACATTGGGGGAAATGGAGGCGTTCATGTGAATTATCACCATATTTTTCCATTTCTATGCCACAGTAGCACTGTCAAACATCTTATAACATTATGCTCTTCATTTTTTCGATTAGATGTGGTCATAAAATACCTTTAACATAATATGATATGGAGCTTACCAATGCTAATTTTATCGTGCATACACCTGCTTCCTACTATCACCTTGTCAAACAAATTAAGTTTTATAGCATTCCTAATGTAAATTACATTTTATTTATGATATTTATTCCCGTCAGAAATCTTATTATAAGACCAATTTCATTCTGAGCTTAAAATTGAGTTAAAAAGGCTACTGAAAAGTTACGCCTTTCCTTCTTAAAAGAATTCAATTTTATACGGCGTGTTTTATTTACTATATATTTAGCAAAATGAACTTGAAATGTAATAGTCATATTATATATAACATATGACACAATTGTACAAACTTTCACACGTAGTAAATTAAAGTTTGGAATAAAATTTTCAAAAATGGGTTTATTGCAAACTAAACTTAAGAATATTTTCAATAGGAAAACATATGGATCTTGTAAATCACAATAAACACTCTACAGTATAAATTAAAACAAAATTGTTTTTATATATTTTTTAAAGAAAATAAAATTTTCTAATTTTAACTACTAGCTGTTGTAAACTGTTCTTCGCACGGGGAATCTTTAAATTAGCTTTGCTATTTTTAGTATATAAAATAAACTACAGGGAATAGTATTCAAATCTTAAATTATGTTTAAACATTAATCATTTATTGGAATGAATTGTGACGCAAAATGTGAAAGTAGGCTGACTGATGTAAATATATAAATATAATATGAACATGTTTTAAAAGCTGACATTTCCTTTGAAGATTAAGTTATATCTTCTCTATACATAATACTTTAAACTCTTGCCTGCTGGTGCTAGTAAAATAGATATAAGAGAGACACAGCATAACTGGTTGTTAAAGGGTTATAATTAAATCCGATAAAAAATATCTTAGAACTATTATACCACAATTACAACGTTTAATATTTTTACACCGTTTACCCTTTCACTAATTTTAACCTTTTTCTTAAAAACATTTTACAAATTTTTTAAAACCCTTTTAATCATATTTACCATAAAGTGATACCCCTTTTCCCCTTACGGCCCTATTTACCACCCTATTTACCCTCTTTTACCATCATTATCCTTTCCACCCCGTTTACGCTTCTACCATTTGTACGCTTTTTGCCTTGTTTAACATTTTTGCTTAATTATGGCATCTTTACCCTTTGTGAAATTCTGATCAATTTTGGACAATTTATCAATTTTTTTGTCTTATACCCTTTTTTGATTATATTTAGTTTTTACCATTTTTGACTTTTTTGCTCTTTTACCCCTTTTATTAATTACTTGGCTTAGTTCTGGAGAATTATTTTAGGGTAAAAAGGGTTAAACGTTAAAAAAGTTGTAAAAAGGATGTCGGGTATAAGGGGTATAAGGTAAAAAGGGTAAAAAAAACCTAGAAAAAGTTACAGATAAAAAGATAAAACACATATAATACATAAAAGCTATTTATTATAAATGAATCCAACTTTAACAACTATTAATATATGATGGTGGCATGAGAAGAAGAGTTTGTTGTAGATACCAAACTCGTCTTGTTTACTCTCCTCCATGACAGCCAAACTTGCATGGCCACCAAACTACATTACCAATTGTATGAAATGTAGTAGTGAAGCTTTATCTTGGCGTTAATATTTATTAATTTTTCATTTTTCAATTAGTTAAAATAATTATAATCAAAATTCCGACTTCGAGCCTCATAATATGTTCGTGCACAGGGGCTACTAATATTTAAATTGCAGACCTCAGCGTGCCATAAATATCCCGAAACTTTCATGACAAGATACACAAACTCTTCATTTTATTAATATACATGTAAATTATCCCCAATTATTTGTATGTACAAAATTTAAACCAAATTATTATTTATCATAACAACAAATTCAAAGATAAAAATTCTGAACTGAAATTTATGGATTACATGGAAATATTTCAAATGTTCTAAAATTGGTTAAAGTTTAACAACCCTTAAATTTCTTTTAAAAAAACAACATATAATATTTATTATTTTGTAAAATAGTACCCAAATGCAATTTTTGACCAAAATCGCTAAAGATATTTTCATAAAAATTTAAATCTGTCAAAAATTATTCATAAGTTAACTAATATTAAATATATTTTTTAAAGGAAGACAACTATGTAAAATTATTTAAATGGTTAAAAATTACATATATTTGTTTTAAACCAAATTGATAGAGCCGTTTTTTTTAATATTTCGTATTTTTTTTAAATCGATCATTTGTAAATTACCCTTCAATGAATCTTTCCACAACAATCCGGGATACAGTTTTATTTTTATTGTTAAACCCTCCACAGATATACGTTTTAAACAAAATCATTACAGCCATTTAATATATATTCCAAATTTTCTAAGATTGCTCACCCTTCAGCAAATGTTTACTCCAAAACCAAGCATACGGTGTCAATTGGGAGTTCAATAACTTCCTAAGTATCAATTTTAAACAAAATATTTTGAGTCATTTTAGAGTAATGTGTATTTAAAAAAAATCATTTATAAGTAAACAAATCTTAAATTAAGGGTTAGGGTCAAATTAAAAATTAAAAATACTAATATATTGTCATATAACATCTAAATATCAAATTAATAAAATATCAATCAAACTGTTTAAGTTCTGTGGCTAGGGACGGTCATAAAACATGGCTCCGACAGAATTATAAAATTCACTTTTTTGAGTTTGATCACACATAAAACATAAAGAGTAATCATAATGTTGGTGTCCAAAATTTTCACGAATACAATACTTTATCTGTCTTGAAGGTAAAACTGTGTTGATTTAATATTCTAATGTTTTTAAAAAGAAAAAATAATTCTTAGATCTTTTATAGCATGCCAAATGTAAGCTTCACTACCACCAATGCTCTAAGTAATCAAGACTAAATAATATTATTATTATTAGCACCGCGTCTTACTACCCGTTCGGGTTATATGCACTTACGCCAATGTGAAATGGTAGGGTGATTGTGAGATGAAATGGAGGACCTACAGTTTAACGTGGAATCCGAACCACGGTGGAGACCTGGCATTACCACACATTCACAAGATGTCTTGTCAGAGGTGAAGGAAGGGTTGGTAATCAGATAAATCTTTGCCGGGACCAAGGATTGAACCCCGGCCGCTAGCATAGAAATCTGACACCTTACCCCTAGACCACCAGGTCACCACTAAATAATAGCTTAGTTTCACTTGCAGACTAATCTGTATTAAAATACTCTTGTGTGTTAACGTACTATACATTATTTGTTTGTCTATTCCACAACTTGACATTTAACTTAATTTAATGAATTAAATGACGGCTCTAATAACTAATTATTACCCTATTTACATTTGTATGTATAATTTTAAGTGACAATAAAAAAAACCATCCAAAAAATAAGCTAATGCAATGTAATCTCTAGATAGCGGACACCTGCTAGGATTAAAAAATTGTCAGTTATTTGGAAAAATATTGATTAAATTGTGCTGATTGTGCTGAATAACCTAAAAATGTTTCATAAATGAGTTATAAAAATTCAACATTATATCTTTAATAAGTGTAGATTAAAGGAAGTTTTACTGTGGTAAAAATTAAAGAAATCATTTATTAAAATAGAACATTAAATAAAAGACCTAGCAATGCTGGATGTGGTGAAAACTTTTTTCCAACGTTCACCATAAACATATTAATATTATTGTATTTTCTAATTTTACCTTCTAAACACGAGCCCCATATAACTACGCGTTCATGAGGAACTAGTCCTATTACTTGATGCTCAACTTACCTTATCGATAGAAAAGTATAAACTTCATAGTGAATTAAACATCTCCAATTGCTGTCTGCCATCGTTAGCAGGCTCACTGAACCGAAAGTAAAGAAAGAAAGGCTGCAATGTTTTAATTTCAAGCAAGGGAAAATCACCGAGAGTCATAAAGGTTACAGAGTTTCCACTGAATAAAAGAACCAGCCATATATCTCTCTAAACTTAGCAATGTAAAGACACGGGAGTCCAGTTTCTTGAAACTGTATTAGTACTTTATTGGACATTTTATTGAATTATAAATATTTACTATCTTATTTATATTGAAATCTAAATAAATCTTCTCTAATAATCATGTGGGCCTGAGCACTGGAAGCCCCAAATGGATTAGAGGCTGTTGCTACACACGTGCATAAAAATCAACGTTTTATAACTGAGGCATTTTGAAGGTGAATTTGTTGTAAAAAAATTAATGTAGCTTAAGAACGGAAATAAACTTAACTTTTCCATGAACAGAGTTTCAATATCGTGTTGCCTTGTCTAAATATATCACCACAGCATGCCGTATTAGCAGCCTATCAGATTCCTTAAACCTCACCTTCTTTCCTCGTTTGACGTCAGTTATGTGCATTCTTGGTCGCCCTGGTTCCTTTATCCCTTTCATCTTGTCTTATACGTCATCACTCAGTAAGCCATTTCTTCTAATAATGTAACCCAGCTAGTTGTCCCATCTTCGTAGAATCACCTGCATAATGTTTCTCTTTCCATTTGTTATAGTTTCATTTATTCTTCTTAGAATTTATTCATTAATCAACCGATCAGCACCCCATCTCAAACCTTTCAAAGTATTTCTTCTTTTTCCTCAAAATGCATGATTCGGCTCCATATGTAACACTTCGTCAGTTTCTACCTCATCTCCCGGTTTTCTAGCCTGCTGCATCCTCTTCTTGCTGAAAGCAAACTTTGCCAGTGTTAAAAAAAACTGTCACTGGAATGAAGTAAGTTAATTAATGAGAAAGGGAACCTCATAAAATCATTTCTCTCAACCCCCCTGAATTCTATGGTAGGTCCTGCATCTAGGAACTGTGAACCCCATCGCCTTCCCTATCTACTTTAGATTCAAACCGTTTCGTTGTGGAACGACACGACATTATTCTTTTGAACATATTTTGGATTTTGATTATATTTGAAACTTAGAACTTTAACTTGATTTATCGGTAAAAATTTTTGCTTTCCATATTATATTATGGTTTGTCATCTGTCTTGATCTTTACAGTAATAATTATTCTCTATGATATTAATTAATTGTGAAATTGAAAGTTAGTTAATGTATATTGATTATTCGAGTAGGCACCCTATAATATTAATTTATCTGGTCAAATTTTCCCCATGAAAGAATTTTTTTGATTCCTAAGATGTTAATTATTGCATATTCAAGTTGTTTTAATTTATTTATTTTTGGAGTTTTTCCATAAAGTGTAGTGTTAATGTGTCTACGGGACTCAACCCCCTAAGAATACTGCATGTAAGGGTTGTAATCTCATTCATTTGCTAAGTAAAGTGTTAAATGTGTCTCCGGGCCTTGACTTCTTAAAGGTTCCGTTTTGTTTATAAAGACCATTGACCATTGCTGAGAAAAGGAATATAATACTAATTTGGCTGTTTTATAAAACTGTCCCTGTGATGGTTTTTCGGAATATCGTTATTTATCTTGATTTATTATATAAGATCTTGCTTCCTAAGTTCTGTTGTTTATTTTCAGACTTTTAATATATAATTTTTTGAATAAGTTTATCGCTGCCCTCCTGTCAGATTATATTTTTATGTAATTCTGTTAGTTAAAGTATCAATAAATTGTTTGTATATTTTTGTTTAGGAGTAATTAAATTGGTTTCCCCCATTTAGTTCTACATTGTTCTACATTACCTAATAAAAGAATTGAGAAGGCAATAAAGTCATCTGTTTCACCTTCACCGGTGGGCACGCTAATGCGGGTGTCCTTTCTATAAACATACTCCCACATTGCAACCTATTTGATTAAATATTTACTAACTATTATAGTAAAAGTAATAGTTAAAAATTAACTAGTATTTATAGGAAAGCTTGGAAATCCTTAATTTGAGGATATATCTTGTTGCGATAATGAGAAGCACTTATAAGCTAGTCCAACTCTCAGAGGTATCCTTTGTCAGCTAATGGAAGCTTTCACAAGCTCGTCAAATCTGACGTGACTGCAACCGAACAAGTGCTCCAGCTATCCAACAAAATAAAACAACTCCTCTCAGATCTTGGAAAATGCAACCGGTGAGTGCTGTGTCTCAGGAATAGGGTCATGGTCTATCAGTTTGGCTGAACCACTACAGCGAGATACATTCTCACTTTAAATCTCTTCATTTTGTTGTTTGGGGTATTCAACATGCTCTTTCTTAATCAATTCATTATATCAACACACGTCTTACAATCGAACATAAATTTAGAACAAACACAACACTTCTCAACCTCATACCCCCACAGTTGTAAATTAATTTCTGTGAAATTTCCCCATAGATGCATTTTTCAACCATACCAGGAATCTAACAACGTACCCCAAGAGTCATATGATATAGTTGGGATTCGGTCGTCAGACAATCTTCTATTAGATATACCTAACTGGTTTTTGTTCGTGTGTGGGAGATCGGTTGATTCCTAAGACAACAGAATAATAATACATTAATATGCTCCTTAATTTAGTAGAGAAATGCGATATAACTTATTATTGTTAGAAGAGCATTTTAGAAAATTTCAAACATATGTCTTTGCGGCTAGCATTGATAAAATCTATCAAAAGTGACATATGCAGATAACATGACTTGATGTATTCATGTGTTAAGATTGTTTTAGCAACTTTAACAATTACCAGATATTGTTCTTCCTACCAAATCCAGGGCCGGAATATACCAAAATTATTAGTAATATTTATTAAAAGTATCGCTATCTTACTCAAATGTTTATTTTTTAAACAAACGTTTACGATTTATTCAATACATTTTTATTATTGTCCACCACGCCTTACTAACTATTAGGGACTTACATATTTTAAATACGTCAGTGGTGTAGACATGAATAAGGTAGAATTGAGAGGAAATGAATTCCAGCAGTATAATAATTATTGTTAGGATATTCCTGATAGTAAGACGATACGCACGGGGAGGAGGAGGTGGGGATGGACTATTGGGTACTGACTTTTTTGTAAAATAAAACACTCTATGGCTTCAGCCTACAATCTAGTGATTCATACAGAACAGCCACCACCTGTTAGCGATGATAGTGCTAACTTGAGTGGATAGAGGGTGTCATATGGTCAGCACAATGGAGCTTCCGGCCCTTTATCTCAGTTTTCTAGACCAGCACCTATACGTTTTAATTCAAGTATCTCCTCAGTTGTCTTCAAGAGGCTGAGTTTGACCCCGTTTCAGACTTACAGATTCACAGACAATCTGGAAATATCGAGAATCAATCCTGGGACCTCTAGATCTGTAGCCAGCAACTCCAAACACTAGATCACAGAGGTGGTCGTCTTTTTTTGTAAAACTATATTAAATGTGCAATCTGCAGTTTATTCCTCAAATGCAGAGGTGCGGAAAAAATTCAACTAGAGAAAGGGTGTCTGTAGGTCCAGATGCATCTTGTCAGATCGTGCCAGAAAGGATCATACGGATGGTGGCACGTCAACTACATGGGAGGTCTTCTTGCTGTTAGCGAGAAAACATCTGTCGAAGAAAATAAGATACTAACATCTAGAATCCTATGGTTGATCCCGGGCAACAGCCAATCGCATTTTAACGCCTGTAAGGGTGACGCCTACTTGATGGAAAACAGCTTCAAACACACAAACACAATCTTGGATTAAAATGTTCACCTGTAAGCCTGGTAAACAATGACTTTATTTGTTTGAGAAAATGCTAGATCTAAGATTCTAGTCCTCTACTTTGATCTCAAAGCTGCGCCATTCCACGTGAAATGTCGTTGAAAATAAGATAATTTTACATTTTCATTCATTTAACCTTCAGGGACTGGTGCTAAAAAATAACACGAGGATCAGCACTGTTGCATTTTTGCAACATCCTATTTTGCTCTAAATAATAATCAAAAACACATACTTTAATACATTATTTTACTTTTGAAGAAATTGTAATTAAATAAATATATGAATAGTATTGTATTTTTTCAAATTTATTTAAAAAAAACAACAGAAAATTACAGCAATGTTAAACTGTTACAAAAACATAGCTTATTATTATTAGGAAAAAAAATATAACAAAATCTTGTAATGCATTATTTTATATTTTACTGTATTACTAAATTAATGATTATTTCTACATTATTGCCGTTTTCTTTTATTTTAAATATACGGCGGCAATAAGCCATACGTACGACATCACGATTAGCGCCGTTGCGCGTTCACAATATTCCTGCATGGTGCCAGTTAAAATTCCAGTCTCTCAGAAAATACACATTTAGAAAAAATGGTTTGATGACATCGTACTACGCAGCAGGAACTAATTGAGGAATACTTGGAGGGGATCCGAAATAATTACCTTTAATTTAAAAATAAATTACAGTTGTTGCGAAAATGCAAGAGCACCAGTCACAAAAGGTTAATAATCATAAAACTTAAAATGTAAGAATACTACTACTATAAGAACAAGTTATTATTATTATTAGCACCGCGTCTTACTACCCGTTCGGGTTATATGCACTTACGCTAATGTGTAATGGTAGGGTGAGTGTGAGATGAAATGAAGGACCTACAGCTTAACGCGGAATCCGAACCACGGTGGAGGCCTGGCATTCCCCACATTCACAAGATGTCTTGTCAGAGGTGAAGGAAGGGTTTGGTAATCAGATAAATTTATGCCGGGACCGAGGATTGAACCCCGGCCGCCAGCATAGAAGTCTGACACCTTACCCCTAGACCTCCAGGTCACCCAAGAATAAGTTGATAACCTTACCCTCCATTTGGTATAATTCATATTTAGAAATAACAAACCACAACTTAAATAATGGTGGTTTCTGAATGTCTTCAATAGGTCGCTGTGCTTTGGTAAGCAGCCCCGTTATGTGTGCGAAATCACAGTACTTTTTTTTCCGCTAGCGGGGTGTAGAATGTGTTTTGTGAGAAAGAAGTAGCTGATAGGTGTACCAATAAATGTCAGCAGTTTTGGGGAAGGGACAGAGCCGCAGATACAGTCCAAATTTCCCAAGAAGGGCCTTTTAGAAAGTGTGTACATATTTTTATGGCAAAAATTGATAAAACGTTTTATCAATGTCATTTTGTAAGTAACTATTAATAACTATCAAAAGTGATAGCTTCGGATAACATGATTTGACGTATGGCGTATGACTACGTGAAAACAGTTCTAGTAACTCTGCTAACTGTTATATAAAGAATTTACTCTGAATTTAAACTACTGTAGTTGTCTGGGGTTTTGCACAAACGACTTAAAATTGTATGAAACGACATGATAATACTAAAATCATTACTAAGAATTATTGTTGGTATAATTGTGACACAACATAATCAATACACAGTCTCTAAGCATTAATATCTCAACAATAAAAGTATTTGTTTTCATATTTCTGTGCTATCATTAATCAAATAAAAAGTTAAAGAAAATTTAACAATGCTTACCAGACCCTAGTTAAAACACGTCTTGAAGGAAAAACCATTAACGCTTTATTTGATAGAGTGAAAACTAGGGTTTTGAATTAACTCATGAGTAATAATTTTCTATACTCAGTTTTGGGAAATTACATTTGACACGTGACACTAGTAGATATGGTAACTTTTTGGACTGTAGTTAACAAAGCATCCCTAAATATGTTCATGCTCAGGATTTGACTACCTACCTGAGCTATTTTAATATTTACACTAATTTTGTAGTGAGGAGAAAGCTAGAATTTAGAGAAAATGCTTCCAAGTTTACGTGAAGTGAGAGCTAGAAAAAAAATTAGGAAAAAATACACTCATTACAGCCGACCAAGGTTACAACCCAAACCCTCTAATATCACACCGAATATACTAATTCCTATACTATTTTACAACAGAATTGGGATAATATCAAAAATGGGAATGTTTTTCGAGCCGTTGTGGAGTGATCTGAGCCGATGCAATACGTTAAGGTGTTCGGCTCATAGGCAATGGGGATATTCGATCCCTGACAGTCCTTTAAATGGCAAACCAGACAAGACGATACAGATGCCTATAGTCCTCGTGCCCACCGGCGTGGTTTGCACGTTAAATTCCTGTGATTCACCGGCAGAACAAATGCCCCCGTACAATCACAGAGGTCATCACAGTCCAAGCAATGTGATGTTTCCACGAGCAGTCAAGGACTCGCGGCGTAGATTAGTCACACAAGGTTAGAACAGTTCGGAGTGGGTACGTAACGACCTCCTTCCCCACTCCCCACCCCACACACTACACCATCCGTAGTTTTTACTGTCCTGTATTGTTTAATTCCGTCCAACAATGTCCTCTCTCTTCCTGTCCCGTGTTAGTCATCACAGTCTTCTGTGTTGACGTGGAGCTCGACGATGCGTTTCTTTTCATAGACGTATCAGAGTATGGCTCCCAAGAGCTACGATAGTTTAAAAAATAGTCAAAACCCCATCTATATAGGCCATAACCGCAATAGTCGTAGCCCATGATCCGTAAGAGATCGAATCTACAGTAATAAATTGCTTTATAGACGGACTCCTAATCCTTGGTTTGTAGCACTTCGTTGCTACAGATTACTAGGGAAACCCAATCAAAAGCAGGGGAGTAATTAAACAACGATATGCAAATCCAAATGAAAGCATCTATCATAGTAATGGAAACGGTCGTCATTCTTAAAAGTATTTTATTTTAATTTGTTTACCTTTATTAGAAATTAATATAAAACTTTATTATATTAAGTATATTGCTATTTTAACTAAAACATTATATATAATAAAACATTATGAAAAGGTTGACTGTGTTTATTGGCCGAGCACTTAATCCTTGTAATAATAAAGAAAGAGTGAAAGAAAAATCTTAAGGATGATACTGTAACTAATGTGTTGAGAAACGATACATACATGTTAAACGGATCTGTGCCATTTAGTTTTAAGAAAAACAAATATTTCCCCACAATTCCTCTTACAATTCTGAACTGATTGTAACCATTGAGGTATTAATTTTTTCGTCTAGACATGCAGATTGTACGCTAATGGTCATCATTTTAAAAATTCTACTCAGGAAAATGTTAGCTGACATTTTATACATTCAAAAAAGTTTGTATATAAATAAAACAAACTATAAAAACGTTTTCCTGGATGTAATTTTCAAAATTTTGACTAGTTGCAAATGTGCATGTCAGGAAGAAAATATTAAGACCTTAACTGTTCGAATCGGTTGGGAAGTATGTGAGGGGTTGTGATGACAAACTTTTGACTGTAGATATTTAATAATATAAATCAAACTCCTTAATACTTTGCGTGGACAGTAAAGGTGTTATGATTTTCTTCTTGGGATAAGCTTTAAACATTCTACAATCGGGTAAAATACCTTGATTTAAGTTTTTTTTATTTGACAATTAATGGTATTTGGTGTCCTCCAAAAGAACTCGAATATTCTATTTATCTTAAAGATAGTAAATGTTGTAATATTTTTGTTCCTTTTGAATGAAATTGGTTTTGAATTTAGTTCACCAATCTGAGAACAATTTCTTATGAGGTTTATAATTCCCAAGAAACTGTTTTCCAAGATTCATTATTAATATTAGTTTGTTTACATTCAGAGAAATATTTACAGTAATGTAGATACGAGTTTACTCCAGGCTTAGTAACTACTGTAATTTAATTATCTCGAAACAAACAAAAATTATATATTTATGTATTTGTTTTCAAATATGTGTTGGAAAATAACACTTTGGCATGCTAATTGAACTTGGGACCTTTGTATTAGCACAAAAGTGCGCTACAGCTTAGATATATCGGTTCTTTCCTTGCCCAGGATAACACGACATCAAAATTTAAATATAAATTTAAAAGCAAAGGTCCCAGGTTTGAGACTAGTGCTAGAGAGTAAATTCTAAACAAATACTTGAATAATATTTGTGAACAGCATATAACCGGCTTTGATAATATATTGAGTAGTTTCTGTAAATTAATTGAAAATAATCAGGCACCAAAACTTAGTTTAGTAAACACGGTAAATAAATAAACCTTTTCACAGTTATCACAACAGTGTGCAATTGGCCAACTGGAAAGACTACTACAATATAGCCTTGTCCCACTACTTTCACTCCAGAAATATAAATGCCATGTAAATCTGTATTTGTAAAACAAAGACCATAGAATCATCACTGGCTGGTCAAACAACAATAACCTCTTCTGGATGAACAACACAGGAAGGAGATTCGGCCCTTGAAAACACAGTAACAACAACCAGTGGTCGTACATCACTTTCGTCAAAACTGAAAACTTGGTGTCCGACACTACCAGATTAGAATTGATCAACTAATACCAGAGAAACGTCAGTGACTGGTTAAATATAAAAACTTTTATATCAAAAAACATTTGCTGGTAAAACAACAACTTCTTAAAGAGAAGCAACACCTTCCTTCTGAAAAGACTTAAAAACAAAAAAAGGTAATTTGCCACCGGAAATCATATCGTTTTGACCTCCGAATCAAACGAGATACCCTTCAGGACGAGCAAATCAATGTCTAGACATACCTGAATGTAGTTTTACCACTGGGATACTTATGGTGCCTGATCAAACAACCTCTTCTGCTGGAGAAACAACCAAGTGATTACACGAGAAACACATGATCGTCAGTGATTGATCCTATTATACCCTTCACAGATGAACAAAGCTATTGTACTCCATGCTCATCATTATCAGATTAATGTCCTATCAAGAACTGTGATACTCATCAAAAAGGTTCTTCCTACATGACCATCTACTCAGTACCTTGTTCAGACACATCAACATCATACAACACACGCCATTGTTACCTGGTATAATAACGAGGAGTACATACATTTGGGAGTCAACCATTCTATTATGTAATTTAAACTGAACATAATTCATATGCGGTCAGAAACTAGATGGATCATTGTGTATATTCAATGAAGGCCTTCATTTGAACTCAATAATTTAAAATAGTTTAGGTAAAACTGGATTGCTTGTTTTAAGATAAAATAAGTATCTTAAATCGAAAATATTACTATATTTCACCCAGTATATTGGTGGCTTAGATAAAGTATTATGCTATTTTTTTATGAAAACACTAAAGTAGTTTGTTTTTATTATATTGATTACAATAATTGTCTTTAGTTTGATTTCTCATAAACCTTAATTCTCACAGAAATGAGCATTCTTTCTTAGATATATTTGAAACAAATTTACTGTATCATTAGGAAGTTCAAATCTATTTACAAACTATTTCTCCTAACCTGACCTAAATAATTAATAAAGTACCATTTCTAAGTACCTGTAAACATATGAGTATACGATATTTTGTTTTATCACCGCGTCTTACTACCCGTACGGGCTATATCTTTATATACTATTAAAATAAATATAAGCTAAGCTAGTTTAGCTGATTTCCTTACATTGTGTTCGAAGCCAAAGACTCGAATCGCTATACCGTCAGGATCAAGGAGATATGAATTAAGAAAGGTGGAAGAAAAATTACCTTAAATGCACATTAAGGATTTTTTAAGGTTATACACGTGAAAGGATTAATTTTAGTTTAAACTGAAAGAAGGGGTTAAAAAAAGCTTAGAGTGTTCTACTAGTGACATAAGCAGCTAGTTGGTCATCCATCTTTATCCACTTGACGAGGATCAGGAGAGTTTTCATAAGGTTTATTCACTTCACAAGGATCAAGTCATATTTCATGTATACGTTTTAAATGCATCTCTTCATAGATTATACAGTCGTATACCGGAATGATTAAAAATGTTGAGTTCTATACCCTGTATATCAATAAAAGCATTAACCAAAAAGCTTATATACTTTATAAATAAAGTTTTATTTTTTCCATAAACATCACCAAAACCACCCAAGCATGTGAAGTGTATAAGTTACAAACCATTCGGTAAATTTGGCATTTTCATGAATTTGACAAATTTCTTCCCATTCAATGAACTGGCCTTTCCTCCTAATCATTTCATTAACTGGGATAAAAAAAACAATGAGGTCATGAATAATTGTGCAGAACTTGTGCTGCCCTGTTCATGAACTGATTAGATCCAATCGTTACCCAATTCATGAAATGGACGAGTTTTCGCCCGATCCATGAATTGGTGAAGCAAAGACCAGGTTTGATCTTTAAGTTATACATTTTAATATATTCAGAATGTAAGGTTGGGTTAAGATAGGTTGGGTTTGTTGATTAGAATAGCTTAAATTGAATTTCAGATAAGCTTGTAACAGATAACACAATAAGTTCCAGTTCGTGAAATGGAAAAGAGCTAATGAAATTTTTGCCCTATAAGTGAAATGGTCTAGTTAAGAAGACAGTTCCGGAATGAGAAAAAATGTTCCTAATACATGAATGAGGCAGTTTCATTATTGGAGTGTAACATTCTAACAACACGTGGTCGTATACACCTTGGCATCCTTGGTTCGGATCCTTATCAGGTGATATTACAACCTGATAGCCCTGGATCCAAGTGCATCATTTTATACCTAAGTGCTAAATTTAAATATATTGGGTTTGGGTTCTAGCTAGTTTCATGTCATCTACTTACCAAATATTAGACTGGGCTTTGATTTAAATGGAAGATAGCATAGATTAAAGATCACAAATTTAATTTTAGGATTAATTTATTCTACACTTTGGTACTGATTATTAAAGAATGAATATAAATAATGGAAGTTGAGTTGGAGATAATGCGCGAGTGTGTAAGACACGTTCGATTTGTATGATGGTATGATTGCGATTGTTTATGACACGTCTGATTTGTTTTATGGTGTAATCACGAATGTTTCTACATTGGCTGCCGTGAGGGCGTCTTGCAAAATCGGCCAAGGTCGCTTTCACTGTCACTTAAAAAATTGCATCTTGGTTCCAGAAGATCTTTAAAAATTTGTCCTGTTCCTTACAGCTAGTTTTTAAAGATCGTAAATACTAAAACACACATATATTGGACCATTAATTTAGAAAGCGAGACCAAATGACGCTCCAGTATGTCCTTCACTGTAACTCATAGATCCTTCTGAAGTTAACTTGAAAATAATATATATTATGCTTCAACGTGTATACTAAAATGACCAACGCCATGCAGTTAAGATCATATTAATCCCACTCGATTAGACAATTACCTTCTAGCCACCAACATTGATAAACTGGATGAAGTTTATCGATAGTATATGGTAGTGTAAGATATGTTGTTATCGTTAGATAAGTACTCATCATGGAATATATAGGTCTAACGAGGAGATATTTGAGGTAGTCTGCTTGTTGTAGTCCTTCAAAGTCTAAGAATATAACATACGCCATTATGTTGAAGCATATTGTTTACGTTGACTTTGAATGAATAAGCTAGACTTGATCCGGGACAGATCCCTTGATTGCGCCGATTTCCTAATCGTCATTGATGCAGGATCCTACATCTGCAGATGTAGTAGAGCAGGGTAGTGCATTATACGGATATTTGTTATGGCCTTGATAACATCTATCAAAGAAGTGGTTTTCTCTCTTATTTTGAAGACGTAACACTCTCCTCTGTACTTCTCTCCTCATACTCACTATGCTCCTACATGGCAGAATTTGAAAATCCCAGAAAATGGATGTCACGATCATACCTCTTTGTAACCCTATTTTCCTCTTCCTTAATATCATATATCAACTACAAATCCTATATCATGACATTGACGCATTAAGACTAAGGGCCAGTTTCATAGACAAGTTTAGTACGCCTCAAGTGCGGCGCTACACTAAATACAAGACGACGCCTACCTAAACTCGAATGGAATGAGCCGTTCTCTAATAGGAAACTGGCCCATTCCATTCTGGTTTAGGTAGGTGACGTCATGAACTTAGTGTAGCGCCGCACTTGAGGCGTACTAAATTTGGCTATGAAACTGGCTCTTAGGTTCTGAGTTCGATTCCGTGTCCAACTGTAAATTTTTAATTCAAAGAATAATATATTTGATAATGCTATAGTCTTAAACTATATCAGCTTGTCTATTTACACCATCATGATGCGCATTCGTAAAATTGTCATTGTACATTTGACAGCAGAAAGCCTTCACGAGTCAAAAAAGGCTGCGTTATCTGATAGCACGTTCGCTCCCTTGTTTGCCTTGAACTACTCGCTCTGAATGTCAGAAGCGACTTTCAGAGGGAGTAGGTGGCTTGTTTTTGCCTAAAGTACCAATATGTAGTCACATATCATAACCTCTATTTCTAAAAGTGTAGATTGGTTGTGAAGGGAAAATGGAGTTGGAGGGTGAAGGTCTGGGAGCAACAGTGTTTGTGTGGAGTTGCTAATTCGAGCCATCGTACACTGTGATGGAAACACAAGCGCAGTTAGGCCCGAAGTGAGTTTGGTGAGTAGTGTGTAAGTAAGATCTAGTCGAGCTGAAAGAAAATACATAAAATTAAATTAGACACTAAGCGAACATGGCTTTGATGAAAGTTCAGGTGTGAATAAAAATGATTCTAGCTTATGGGGAAGTGTGGGGATGAGGACCCAAGGATTTGGCAATGCTGAGAAACAGGAGTGGCTAGTAGGAAAGGGTTGATTGAGGTGTGTAGGTGTTTTGCTCATTCGAGCCGGGGCTTCTTGTATTTCCTTGGCTCTCGGATGCCGTACTGGCCGAGTCTTCTAACTATAGCGTTGTCTTCTACTTCACGGGCTTGTTTGTAGAATTTGCCACCTCGCTGCCGGAAGATTTCTTGTAGAGTCACAATACCGGTGGTAGCGTGTATGTGCGCATTGTTAGTTTGGGTGTTCACACCTAAGATACACCTAAGTACCTTGTTTTGCACTACTTGTAGAGTATCTAGCACTGAATCGGAAGAATACCCCCACGCCTCACATCCGTATACCAGAATAGGCTGTCCTAAACTTTTGTACAGAAGCAGCTTGATGTTGTTCTTCAACACTGGGCTCTTGAACAGGCCGTAATTTGCAATTAAGATCCCCATTGCCTTTTTCCTTGAGTAGATTACGTGCTCCTTCTATGTGAGTCTGGAATCTAACATCACCCCGAGGCATTTCATTGACTTCTTGTAGGGGATAGCCTCCTCCAACACTACAAGCTGGGCAAGGGTTTGGGGTTTCCTCTTCGTAATTATCATGGCTGTCGATTTATCTGCGTTGACCTTTATCGTCCATTTTTCCAGCCAACTGATAAACTCCTCCAGGTACCGCTGCAGGCAGAGATGAGCGTACTTCACGTTCCTGTTGGAAATGTAGAACAGAGTATCATCTGTGAAGAGCCGAGTATTGATCATCGGGTCCATGGGGATGTCAGCAACGTACACAGTGTATAGGAACGGTGAGAGTGCCGACCCCTGTGGCACCCCCACCCTGATACAATGAAGAGGCTACCTTTTACCTTCCATCTTGCCTTAAAAGTGTCGTCCTCTTAGAATGCTCTTTATTAGATGTACATAAACCCTTGGGAAATTGGCCTGGATCAATTTGTAAATAAGGCCAGCGTGCCAGACCTTATAAAACGCCTTCTCTACATCCATGAGTACAGCTAGCGTGATTTCCCTTTGATTAAAGCTCTCTGTCGTGTCCTCTACTAGGCTCAGGACTGGGTGTACCGTTGAATGACTGTTCCGAAATCCGAATTAGATGTCGGGGATAATTCTATGCTCTTTGCCGAAGGCTTTCAATCGCTGCAAAATGATTTTCTCAAATAGTTTTCCTATACTGCTAAGCAGACTGATGGGCTGCCTGTTCTGCGGGAATTTGCAGTCCTTGCCTGGTTTGGGCAATGAAACGACGCCGGCAACCTTCCACGCCTCCCGGAAGTAACCGGCCAGTAATGCCGCTGAAAACAATCTTGTCAAGAGCTGGATTACACATTCCGGAACGTGTCGCAACATCTCGTTTGAGACCCTGTCGTGACTTGCCGCGTTTCGTAGCTTCAGCTTTTCCACCTGGCGGGTGACTTCATTTCTGGTGATAGGGGAGGTAGCTCTACAACAAGATCTGCTAGGTATACCCCAACCGCTCTTTTTACTGTCTTGGTAAACTCTTCATCTTGGGGCTCTTAGTTAGCCTTGAACTGGTCTTCAAGAGATTCCGCAATGGCCTTTGCCTTGGCCTCGCCCCGGTATTACAACCCCCTCCTTCCGTGGATGACCGTGGTGCCTGCCTTTCCTTTCGTACCTTTGAGCCGTCTCGTCACCTTCCACGCGTTGGCATCCCCAGCCAAAGTGTTCGCTACATACTCATTCCAGTTGGTGATCTTCATAGCTTTAGCCTTTCTACGCACAAGGGCTCTTAGCCTACTGTACTCGGCACGATGCCTCGGTTCCCACTGCTGCTGCCATTCCCTGCGCGCTTCCCTCTTCAGGGCTATCAAGTAACTCAGCTCCGGGTCGTCCCTCTTCAACAAAACCGGCGGCGTCTCGAATACAGTTGTCTCTCGGTATGCCTCGAGTAATGTGGCTGTCAGAAGAGTGATGGAACTGTCCAATTCTTCCGGGGAGCTTACCTCCATGTTCAACGGAACTGCATACGTCAATACCCGCCGATACTCGTCCCAGTCACTCCTGGGGATTTTCCTCCTAAGGTACGACAATCTTGGGTTTGTCTTCAGAAATATCCTTCCGAAGACCGGGAAATGTTCGGAGTCAAGTTAGTTTAAGGCTTCGAGTTCTTCCGGAAGTGTATCTAGATCCGTCAGGACGACATCCAGAACCTCGGGACGATTCCTGTAATTGGATGGGTAGAACGACGGCTCGTTAGTCGTCAGGACTGTGTAGTTCTTGATTGCTGCCTGGCCAGCCAATGTCCAACCTGCCTGATTGGACACGTGACTGTTCCAAATCGTATGTTTACAGTTAAGATCTCCCGCTACGAGGAAATCCTTTTTTGACGTGAGCCTGTCTAGGTCATCGATGGTGAATGGGACTAGCAGGGCTTATGTAGAAAGCGGTAAACACTATCTGTTTCCGCCCTGTGGGAATAGCCATCGAAGTGGATTAAAAATAGTCCATAGCCGGTAAAGTCGTTTGATAGTGTACAAGATTACTGCACACCAACACGGCTGTGTCACCTCCCCGGCTAGCTGTCCTATCGTTGCGATACATCTCGTATCCGCAGAACCACATCTTCTTCTGTTCCGATAGGTGGGTCGCACAGATCAATGCTACGTCGACTCCATACGTCCCCAGAAGCTGTCGAAACTAATTTTATTGTTGGGCTATGCCATTAGCGTTCCAGAACAGTATGTTCAATGATTCTTCTACACTTCTTCCCTAATCAGGTACTTCCTAAGGAGTTAGAGTAAGCCCACCACGTTGATTTCCTTGAGAATTTGGAGAAGGTCCTTCAAGTCCGAGGATTTTTCAGTGGAACGGTTTTCTTGTTTGTCCTTCTTGGCAAGCTTCTTGACGACCCATTGTAAGATTGTTGATTCAATCCCACATATCCTGCTGATGTTGGTTGGCTAGCAGAAGATTGCTGGCCAGTTGAGGGTTTGCAATTCACCAGCCACGTGGGTAGCAGGGCTAGCCACTTTACTTTCTCCCTCTTATTTCTTTTCTGACACCGGGTTTTTCTTCTTCAGCTCTCGTAGATAAATAGGGCAGTTGCGGTAATTTGCTGCATGCTGTCCCTTAGAGTTTACGCATTTTGCTGGCGTTATTTTCTCTTTTTTCTGGCACTCTACCGTCAGGTGACCTAGACACTTGACGCAGCGTGGTTTTGGGGCACAGTAGTTTTTAGAGTGTCCAAAATGTTGGCAGCAGTGGCATTGAAGAGTTGTACTCTGTGAAGCACGATACTCCTCAATTTTGACTAGAGTATGATTGATCACCGGTACCTTAAATACCTCACACACCCCTTCTGTCCTCGCCAAGGGGCAGACAAATATCAGTAGGGGTCTCGGTGTCCCGGATTGTGGAGATTATTTCGAGTATAACTGTCTCACATAGGTCGGCGTGAATCCCCTGTTCTCAAGTTCTGCCTTTATGTCTGAGCTGGACATACTTGCGTGAAGGCCCTTGATAACAGCCTTGAAGGGCTTGTCCTTGGGAAGTATATACGTAGAGTGTTCTAACGTGTTTTGTTTGAGTAGCTTTAACAGGGTGGAGTAATCCCTGAATGAGGTCGTGACCACCTTAATCCCCCGTGCAATACAATACACCTTGTAATCGTCTTGAAAGCCGCTGTTTAGGAGTTCTATAACATTGTTGTATTGTGTCGCGTTAGTTACGACCACCGGAGGGGTCTTTATACGACACTAGGTGGAACTTTCCTTCATGCCTCCACTTGTTGCCCCGTTTGACTGGTCGCTGTTTCATCCTGTAGGCTAGACAAGCTAGCAAACTTATTGTTCACTTTTATAGCCTTCGACTGCAGAACTTCCTTTGCTGGCCTGGTCCTGAGCTTCCGCTTGAGTCCAGAGACTGGCTCAAAGGTTTTATCGGTTTCTATTGATAGTATTGGATTGGTGTTGGATGGACCCCCTTCCTGGCCTTGGTCCTCCATTTCTTCATCGTCAGTTCCTTCAACGTCTACATCCGAGTCGGAGGACATTCCCTCCTTTTGACGCGTCCCTTGCAGTATACCACTCTAACCGACTTCAGTCGGCACGGAATATATCGCCAAATAAACAAAATAAACCTAATTCCACTCGACGTTGTGAGACCAAAACGCATTCGACTGCACTGGCACTGGCTCGCACTGGCACTAACTGTCGACTGTGATAGCACGTGATCTTAACTGATCACTTATATATATCTGAAGATTTCCACACGTCCATAATTGACTCTGCCTTAAATATGAGTGCAGAATGACCCTGAGCACAGGACGACTCATCAATATCTCAGTGGTAAGAGCATTAGCATGTAAAATCAAAGGTCCCAGGCTAGATTCCCTGTCAGGTGTCAGTTTTTAATATAAATAATTTTATATTTAGATTTAACAATATTTAAATATAATCCTTCAGCTATTTAAACCATCATGATATTTGTGGTAAACAGATAAATTGGACGGGGGGGAGGGGGGAGGGGCAAATAAGATAAATCACGTGACACAATAATACATACATTAACATATAGTTTGGGACAAAATGTTCAAAAATAGGTTTTCAGACAACTATCGCTAAGAAAGCTTTACTCGGAAAAACAAACCTATAATCTTGTTAATCACAATAAACACTCTTCATAAGCAAATTATAAACACAATTGTTCAAACATTTTTCTTTAATTTCAGTTTTTCAAAAATCAGTTATTTTTAAGCAAACCTCAACCTATTATTATGTTTATAAATATATATTTTATTATTTATCATAAACAATCATGCCAAGCAAGTTTCATAAATAAACTACTCTTTGAATTAATTTATTTAAGAAAAATCATTAGAAATTATTTATTATGTATTATAGCCTCCAAATACGAATATTGAACAAAATTGCTATTGCCATTTTAAAAATATTTAAAGAAAAACAATTAATATATATAACTATTTGCGTCTAAGCATACACCCACTTTTAACAAAATCATTAAAGACATTTTTTAAATATTATAATTTAAATAAAATTAGTCATCTGTATATTACCCTTAGACTTATTTCCACCCAAACAAGTATACAAGATTATTTGGCATGAATTATTATTGTTATTGTTATTATTATTATTATTATTATTATTATTATCATCATCATCATCGCGTCTCAATACCCGTTAGGGTTATACGCACTTACGCTAATGTGTAATGGTAGGGTGAATGTGAGATGAAGAGGAAGACCTACAGCTTGGCGTGGAATCCGAACCACTTTGGAGGCCTGGCACTCCACACATTCCAAAGCTGTGATTTATACACAACATCTTGTCAGAGGTGAAGGAAGGGCTTGGCAAACAGATAAATCTGTGATGGGACCGAGGATTGAGCCTCGGATCCCCAACAAAGAAGTCTGACACATTACTCCTAATCCCCCAGGTCACCATTGGCAATCCTTAGACAGCAATTTCAAACAAAGTTGTTTGAACAATTTTTTAAACATGTTTAACTCTCAAAAATCTCTTTTTAGTGAACCATCTTTCAATAAAATAATGTTAACCCGTAAAACAAGTATACAGTGTTATTTTTCAGATAAATCACTCATTAAGTGGCCATTCTAAACAAAATTGTTAGAGCAATTTTCAAAAAATTTGTAATTCAACAAAATCAGTACAACAATTCACATCTAGGGACCAGGGACTGCGATAATTCTAAAATCAACTTTTTTTGTTTCATGGTCACATAAAACGTAAAGATTCATCATAATGTCAAGGTCAAAAATATTCACTACATTATCTTTGAGAAAGATAAAACGGTTCTAATTTAAGCACCAGTGGTGTATAACATATTTAATTGTTAATTTATCATAAAATTCATAAAATAAACATTCAGGCTTTCTTCAAATATCAACTATTTTAACCTCAAATTCGTATTCCACAAGTTGAAAACATATTAAAATTACACCAAACATGGGCTAATTAGACATTATGTGAAAAAGTAGTGTCTTAAGGCGTGGTTTTATCAAATAGTCATCACATTGAATTTTAATAGAATATTTAAACTACTCCATTTCCAGATGTTTTCTTTTTTGTCTCATTTATGACTGCAAAGAGGAGATTTGTGTCCAAAAAGTGTAGTATTAATATTTTTTATATTACTGCTACTGTAAGAAATACAGCTTTTAATTAAGTAGTGACCTTAAGTTCCCACTGTCTATGTGATTTATAAACGTCTGTAAAAAATAATATATATAATTTAGCTTAGAAAATCTCTACCACATTCCGAATATGATGCATGAGACGACGCATGATATAGACACGCGTCGTCTTCTTGACATCCGGTCGCGTACTTCCCGTGCGGAATGCACTGGCACGCATGGAGGTCTCATATGGTTCATGCCATATTAGGTCTAGAAAGGTGGTGAGTGTTCTTGAGGACTGACTGAAGGTACGGACGTTCATAATAGAGACCCTATGGATTGTAGTAGCGTGATTTCTTGTTTAGTCAGTAATAACTGTGTTTAAATGTACGCTACGTTTACAATGGAAGTTACCCGCCTCGGTGGCGTAGTTGTCTAACACGCTTGTCGTGTTGAACTCGACTGCTGAGGACGGGGAGATCGAGGTTGGAATCTCGGTCAGGTGAACTGGGAGTGGTTTTTCCTAAATGGTTTTCCACTCTCCCTCCACGCAAATGAGGGTTCACTTCCTTTAATTCAACCTTCCCAATTCCTAATCCATTAGAGTAATTAGTACTTAATGCATATAACCCGAACGGTTAGTAAGACGCGGTGTTAAATATAATATTATATTATTACAATGAAAGTTCACAAGCTTCCCCTAATGGCTTAGATTATGGTGAAATTATTGGATAGGGACATACTATAATCGGTTAACGTAAGAGACTGCTACCTTTCAGAGTAAATAAAATGTACCATATCACGTTTAAAATGTTGGAAATAAATGTCTCATAAGCAACTTAGAGCGTGTTTATAACATTTATAGTCTTGCACCGCGTATTATTGCTTGTTCAAGCTATTCGCTTTTCGTATATTTATATTAATGGTATAAGGATGGGGACGATGGACTTAAGGAGATGTTTCCTGCATTTTCTTGAAGGGAAAATGGGAAAAAGAACCTCTCTAAATACATGAATAAAATCTGAACCTCGACCTCTCGATTATCGAACAACTAGACAAAACAAGATTGGTGACTATAGTACTTTTGACTTCCGGTGTTGGCAACAATATAGTCGCTTTACTTTAGAATAACCTTTTAGAATATATACACATTAATAGAGTGTAACCAACATTTATAAAATATCACAAGTTATCACCTCTGTAATTTCTTTTAGAAGATACCAGCAATATTTGTCGAGCAACCAACATCGACAAAATACGTGTATTACAACGGATAACATTAACAAAACCTGTTAAAAGATACAAAAAATAAATGTAGAGAAGCCAATATTAACCAAATATAACTATATACGGCCCTTGGAATAATTTTCTATACAATAGGCCTACCAACTATTAAAACCAAAAGCTCTCTCGTATACAAAGTTTCACGACCCAATCCGCTGACATCCCTGCTCTCGTGCGACTCCATAATTAAAACTGGCCACTGTTTTTAGACACCGCGTTAAATGTTCTGAAACCTTACATCAGTTGTTCTCCCAACGTCAACACACCCCAGGCCTCGGTCTCAACAATACAACGAGGTTGTTGAATGTTTGGCAACACTCCACTCTTCTTTATGTCCTCTTGTCTTAGCGGTCTGCTTCCCAGTCTGGGGCGTAGAAGAGGTTTTGTGGTCAGTGGCCCGGGACATAATATCTTAACACTTCGAGTTTATCAATAGACCAGTCGACCGGTTGGCAAAAACAAAACATAAAAACAGCTGGTTTGGACCTACACCGCATTAGGCATTAGGCTTGTAATATTTTAGGATAAAAGGAACTTTCCTTGACCATGTGAACTTAGGTTTTTTTACGAATGCGATTGTCCCATTCTTCCTACATAGTAATGCAGGTAAGCTTACCCCAAACCCGGGGTTCTTAACCTGGGATCCACTGCTTCTTGGGGGTCATCGATACATTTCAGAAGGTCTGTGACCTTGTATGGGGAAAAATAGTCTTTATTTTCATTAAACTGTAACATAAATTTATCATTTCTTAAATTATGATTGTAGAGAACAAGCCACAGAATAAAGAGTGTAAATTTAACTCTGACTTGCCTATATTTCTTATATAATATTATCTTGTTATTTGATGAGTTTATAAAGTATCACATTCTAATAATATATATCATTTAAAAAATACATGTTGATAACTGTAATCTCTTTCAATATAGTTTTTATTTTGTTTAGCACTGCGTCTTACACCATTCGGGCTATACACTTATGTACTAGTTACAATAATGTGTTTGGGATAGGTAAGGTTGAATTTGGAAGTGTACCTGCATTTGCGTAAAAGGGAAGTGGGAAAACATTTAGGAAAAAAATCTCAGTACACCCGACTGGGATTGAACCCCAATCTTCCCGTATTCAACAGTCTAATCTATTGCAATAGTAGAACCTTAAACCATGGGGCCACAGAAGCTGGTAAATATAATTGATTTACTTTGTAACCCTATATAATTTATTTAATGCATTTACAATTATTATTATAAGGACTCCATAAGCTTGACTAGAGGGGTTAACCTCTCTAGCGTGTATTACGTCTTTATTCGTCCCCTTGTGAAGTGCACTGTAACATATGCATTGTTTAACATCATCAGTACTCAGTAATTTACAGGCTTAAACTATTGCTTTACAGAAATTAAATCACCCTCGGGGTGACACATTTAAAAGCCATATTGTGTTGGTTCCTTTTAAATTATTCTATTCACCTTTCCTGTACCTTCTTTCAAATATATATATATATACACACACACACACACACACACACACACACACACACACACACACACACAAGTACCCTAAGTGGTCCATAGCACGAAAAAGAAAGAATCTCTACTCCAAACGATCTCCCTCATCCTTACCACCTAGATTAGTCCACATTTACACGATCGTTAAAAGCCTACCTTTTTAAATATTAGCTTTTTCTTTTACTGAAACTAATCAGAAATACGCGCACCGGTGAGTACGTGGACCAAAGCACCAGACTCTTCAAGTTTGGTTTGCCAGTGACTGAGGTGTTGGTATTTGAATCACATAAGTTGTGCCAAGGTGGTATTTTTAAAATGGTCTCCCACTCTCCTTCCACGCAAATGGGGTGATATTTCCTATAAATCCTACCTTCTTGAGCCCTACCGTATTAGTTAAAAATGTGCCTGTAGCCCAGACGAATACTGAGACGTTGAGAACAGGGGAAAATACATAAACAACAAACTAAAACCGTGTGTAAAACAATGTCCAACAAAGCTCAGGAGATGGAAAGTATTGTTTCACTCTCCTGTTTGATATAACGAAGCAGAAACTTCCGTGATGTAACACAACGTGGTACTCGTGTAATGACCAACGCTAACATCCGGGGTTATTCATCTCTTGAGGGAAACGATTATTAGACTTTGCAGCATCGGTAAACTTCAAATTACTTAATTGGCAGATTCTTTTGTTCCGGGATCCAAGTGGTTTTGGATTTTTATTCCTAAGGATGTAAATAAGATATATAAGATAACGTAGATATGGGGTGTAATGACCAGTGAGTCGAACCGAAATAAATATCGGTCTGGTTCCTGTTCTTCATACGAAATTTTAAATATTTTGGTTCTGGTTCGGGTTCTTAAAGATGTATAGGCCTACCTACTAGTTTTAGTTACATATAAAAAAAATTGTAGCTAAAACATAATAATATAAGTTACAGCAAAACGAGCTGTTTATTTAAAACGAATACAAAAAAATCAAGAGCTTGATATTTGCATAATTTATTTAAAATTCAGGGTTCCATTTGAGCAGATCATTTTATTTTGTTTTTGTTTGTTAGAACTAGAAATAATAAAAAGACAACCTTTGTGGTGATACAGTTTCTGGTTACATATTCACAAGACCCTGGTTCGATCCCCAGTGCTTTCAGAGTTTTCTCTGAAACAGTGGTTCTAGAATGTTGTCAAAAGTAGCCTAATGAGGATAAATGAGGAGCTACTTGAATAATGCAGTTTCAGCTTCAGTTTATAAAACCAAGATTAGCGGCAAAAGGGTATGTTGTGCTGAAAACATGACACCCACTATCCACAGAAGTTTCCACTATCGTCTACAATAAATGGAAGCCGCTCGTTCGGTATGGCTTTATTGTGAGCTGATGCCATATAACTTTATTTATAATTTTTTTAAATAGTTTCACTCTATTTTAAAATTAATATGCAAAATACTTTAATTCATGCGTATTTTCAATTGAAAAAAGGTAAGTAAATTAAATTAAACCTATATAAAGCTGATTTGATGTAACCAAACAAGCTACCTACCGCGTCGGGACAAAAAGAAAATAGTGTAAACCTTTATGATTTTAGTTTATTAAAAAAAATCTGCTATATAGTGTATCTGTAAATTCTTTTGATGTAAAAATATTATTTTTAGATTTAATAACACGTATTAAAATAATTTTACGGCAACATTCTAGATTTCAATTCAAGCAGCTTAGATTTAAAATGTTAATATTTTCTTGAAGTCCTTAATTTGTAGATAAACCAAAGTAATACATATGTTTCAAGCTTAAAATATATATGAAATTTATGTAATTTACCTTAAGAACCCTCTTATCCTTGATGTGTCACTCATTCACCATAAACATTTAAAGAAATTCCGCATTGGGTGATATTTATTTAACCCCATCTATCAAATAATTCAAATAATCAATTTTTAATAAACCTATAAAACACTCCTGAACTACAAACAATTATCACAAACTTAGAAAGACTTTTAACTTGATATTTGAAAGCAGAATGAAAAGATTGAAAGTTTTTTAAATTCCCCCTTAACCTCTTCAAGCGAACTAACCATCCAACAACCACTTAAATTGTTTAACTTTAAGGAATAACACTTTTAAATAAATTACT
Organism: Timema shepardi; assembly: GCA_902151425.1. Taxonomy (NCBI): domain Eukaryota; kingdom Metazoa; phylum Arthropoda; class Insecta; order Phasmatodea; family Timematidae; genus Timema; species Timema shepardi. The sequence goes on from CABFVX010000372.1 coordinate 218,838, forward strand.
TCGTATTTGTTTAGATTTCTTATACAGGTGGGCGGTTTCTCAGTACTGAGTACTCACCCTTCTTAGATATTATATTTGCTGTCACTCAAAGATTAATATATCTTCCTAAGCTAATAGCATACAAAATAAAATGAGAAAACCATAAACAATGCGACAAAATTTTATTTTCAAAATAAAATTAAGTTTCAAAAAGAAGGGCATAAAATGCAATTATAATTTTTTTTATAAAACTTAAGCACTTGTAAAAACCTTTATTAATCTAAATATGTTTATCGATTCCGGATTTGGTTCTGGTTCTTAAAGCAATCTAGTTTTTGTGTTCCTATCCTGGTTCCTTACAAATAACGGTTAATTTCTATTCTCAGTTTTGGTTAGAGTTCCGGTTCGACTCCCTTACAATAACCTACATACGTGGACAATCTACAGTTGGATTGTCATATTGAGGAAGGAATATAAACTTTTTTAATTACTTAATTTAACACTGTATAATTACTGTATGATTATCTGCAATGGTGGACATGCGGACTAAAGGTAAAGACGTCTAGTTTTGTTTGCCGGTGATGGGGATCTTAAGCTTCGATTCCCGGTAGGTTGTGCTGATGGTATTTTTCATAAATGGTCTCCAAAATCTAGCTTCACGCAAATTTGGGTACACATTATTTTATAAACCACCTTCTTCATTTATACCCTAATGGCATTATTAAATTCAGATATCCTATATGTGTATAAAGACGTGGTGATATATATGTATATAACATATTTATATATAATATTTACTATCGGTTTAATCTAAGTGACAATGATGAGGAAGGCTGTTTGGAGATGGTGAATATACTGTAGTAGCTTGGAGCAAGGATGGGGAAATTAGATTGTTAAATCCCAACGTAGCCAGCCGAGATTCAAACCATGTATCCCTGGCACTAGTAGTTCAGTATATTACGAACATGAAGCCTTATGTTCACTGATACCGTTATTTGGAGTTTATTAAGTTTACTTTATCTACTCTGGAATCTGAAAGCTCCAAGTATCGTACTCGAGACCTCTCGGATCTGGAGCCAAGAGCTCTGACCATTATACCATAGAGGTGGTATTTTTATTATATTTCAGAGTCCTGGTAAACCAAAATAAAATAAAATAATCTTCTTAAATGACACCCTGAATTATACATAAATTATGTAATTATCAAGCTCCTAAATTATTTGTACTTTTTTTCAAATAAATAGATTGTATTCCGTAGTAAATTATGTTTTGTTATCATATTTTATTTACACTTATTTAAATGGTACTAAAACTAGTGAATACATATATATTTTTAAGAACCGGTACCATAGCCAGAACCTTATTAAAAACCGAAAAGAATAGGAACTTTTATTTTTCTTGAACTGGAACATTTACCATTTTGTTTGGAGAGCCGGAAACAGAACTAAAACCTATAAATTTTTCTGTTATACCCTCTGAAAAGTTTACTAGTGCAACACTGCATATCATAAGACGTGTACACCTCTGCCCACGTTTGATGGCAACAGTATACAAGACCACGGGTTGGGAAATTCTTTGTTCCCGAGCGCCCAACCACAAGGAAGTAAAGAAGTCACTGTGACGTTAGCTCTAATTAGTCTAATGCTCACACTTTCTCGAGTGTTAGCACCTAACGTGTTCGCAACGCAGGTTGGGCGACCTTCCGCTGAGAGGGGACTGGTCGTACCGCGGCCCGCATTCATAAAACTACGACCAGCTTTTCTTACTTCTTGGAAAGTTCGACCTCGTGTCTGTTACTAGAAGAATATCAACCAAGGTATGTGCTCATTTTCTACCTCCGACTAAAAATGAACTTTTCCGTAGTGTTAGCTTCCGACTTACCAAGTAGGTGAAGGGGTTAGGCTGGGAGGGGTTATCTAGAACATTTATTTTTTATTTGAGGTATTTAACATTCTCTTTCCAAACCGATTGATAATATCAGAACATGACTTATAAACTTCAATTTTAGAAAATATTCTAAACAAGTAAAATAATGTTGTGGATTTGAATTAGAATTTGAGACTTAGATATATTGTTCAAAAATATAAAGAAAGAATTGGTTAATAAATTATTAAGTTAATTAATGTAATAAATTGAAATTTCAGATCAAAATGTATAATTAGGTTAACTTATGGTAACAACATACTGTCAAATTGTTAACATTACACATATAATAAATTAATTCATCATCAATTTAGCAATATATAAGGTGATGGATGATAAGTCGAAAATACATTAAAATACGTTAAAAAGTGTTGTAAGACTTACAGATAAAATAGGTTTGACAAAACAATGTTCAAATTGAAGTAAGTTAGTAATTAAAATAATAAAATTTGGGTTAAAAAGTTAACTAACATCTGCAAATAGGTTATAATGAAATGATTGATTGTTAATATACGACTTTAAGATATGCACTTTTTAATGAAAAATGTTTAGGGTTTAAATAGGTATTAAAGTTGACAAGTCTAAAATTTAATTTATAGGTTAACAAATTTGAGACGTATTTGAATGAAGTAGAGAATTATGTAATATTCTAAGTTGGATCTGTTTTTCTTGTCCCATTATTCCTTATTCATTTCCAGCATTGTAAAGATGCTGGAATACTTCAATCTGACATGCTTCGGCACATATGTGTCATAATCATGTACGTGGTGATATGAAAGCGAGATGTTAACTACAGAGACTGCGGGCGTTAACATATCGCTGTCGTATCAACACGTAGTGTCCATAACAACGACTTTTTTCCATGTTTATGACACATATGTGTCGAAACATGTCGGAATGAAGTATTCCAGCATCTTTCCAATGCTGGAAATGAATAAGGAATAATGGGACAAGAAAAACAGATCAAACTTAGAATATTACAAAATTCTCTACTTCATTTAAATACGTCTCAAATTTGTTAACCTATAAATTAAATTTTAGACTTGTCAACTTTAATAACTATTAAGCCTTAAACGTTGTTTCATTAAATGTTGCATATCTTAAAGTCGTTGTATATTAACGCTCAATGATTTCATTATAACCTATTTGCAGATGTTAGTTAACCTTTTGACCCAAATTTTATAATTTGAATTACTAACTTACTTAAACTTGAACATTGTTAGGTAAAACCTATTTTGTTATCTGTAAGTCTTACAACACTTTTTTTTACGTGTTTTCATGTATTTTCGACTTATCATCACCTTAAATATTGCTAAATTGATGATGAATTAATTTATTATATGTGTAATGCTTATGATTTGACAATATGTTATTACCATAAGTTTAACTAACTATACATTTTGATCTGCAATTTAAATTTATTAAAACAATTAACTTAACAATTTATTAACCAATTATTTCTATATATATTTGAGCAATATATATATTAGTCTTAAATTCTAACTTATAAACTAACTTAAACCTAGAAAATACACAACACCCAGCCCTTGACAGTAAACTTATTAGTCACTGTGAACGAGGAAACCCGTGTTTCACCAATGATGATTTTTTTTGGCTAAACTTGGAATTGAGACCGGGCCCCTTAGCTCAGTAAGAAGACACGCTATCAACTGATATAATATGTCGGACTGGATCCTATTACCTATATAGATGTATATTAATATATATAATTTAGTTTTGGGGTCAAGTTAAAAAGGGGAGTGAGGGAAATTATCAACATTACATTGTAACTAATTTGGCGTAAACGTCCTTGCGATGAATTAAACTGAAGTGGAAACTTTAAAACCTGGGATATCCAGTGTAAATTCGTTTTATTTAAATATTAGGATTTTTTTCAGAGAAAAATCACGGAAAATATTTCATTTTATGTATTTATCGTCAATGCATTTAGTGATGTTACTTAAGTACTATTTTACACCACGTCTTCGGATTGCAAGTAGGACTTTATTTTGATGATCTAAATATTTTAAGAAATTACTTCAAATTTCCAAAAATTTACTTAGAAAATTAACGAAGAATCGTAAAAGTACACATTACTAAATCAAATATGTGCTTTACAAAATAGTGTAAACTAGAAAATACATTGGCAATGAAAATCCCTTGACTAATAAACTCTTGCAGTCTGCTAAATTTAGTATTGATTCACAGATATGTCCTTCAAAAGTAATAACTATCCCCTCCCAATTCAACGCTCTTCATCTTAGTTGCAGTGTCTCACCGTGTATTTTACAACCATACAAACAAAGCGAATATAAATACGTTTATAGCTTATTCCAACAGTTATTGTGGATTAAACATTTATTCATTTATAAAATACCGAACGGATATAAAAATATTTTTATTCAACATAATTGCCTTAAAATATATCTAATATTCCTAAAGAGATCTAAAAATGACCTGTAAATTATACATTTCTACAACCAGGGGATCAAGAACATAATTTATGTATTTTTGAGCATTGTGTGTGATAAACCAATATAAAGATGACATGTCATCAACATCTAGGCCTTTCTAACTACAGTATAGGAATAAGAAAGGTGAATTATTTGAGGAAAATTAACTGCATTTGAGTGGTAGGAAATTGGTAGACTATTTGGAATAAACATTTTTGTTCAACCAGCCAGTGTTCGATACTTTCGTCAGTGGCAAACCAGACTTGATAAATTACGAGTTTGGTTTACCTGCCCATGCGATTAATTTATGTAATCAAACTATGTGTATACATTAATCTAATCTTCCAAGACAACCTCCTATAAAGAGAGATTCGGGGAACTAGCTGATCTCAAAACTCATCATCGGTCTCAAGAGAACGTGATGAATGCGACCACGAGCCACCTGGAACTGAAGCGAATGGTAAAATAACGCAATATAAAAATAAATAAATTCTTCAGATATAAATGTCCAAAAGATAGCACACGACTTGAACAACCTTCTGTGTTATATTATGTTAATTAGCCTGTTTTAGCTTAACACGGTACTAGGCAAGGAAGCACTGCATGAACCAGCGAGGACTATACTAGGACACACTGCATAAACCAGCGAGGACTATACTAGGACATACTGCATGAACCAGCGAGGACTATACTAGGACACACTGCATGAACCAGCGAGGAATATACTAGGACACACTGCATAAACCAGCGAGGACTATACTAGGATATACTGCATAAACCAGCGAGGATTATACTAGGACACACTGCAATGAACCAGCGAGGAATATACTAGAACACACTGCATGAGCCGTCCATAAAGGATAAGGATTCCACGAGCTGCCTTAGGAACGCTAGCCATCGCTTTATTGCAATGCTAACACAAGTATGACTGGCCAACATTTTTTTGTTGTCCCAAGAACGAGGATAGGTGAATCTAATAGAGTTTTTGTGCTTAATTCAAATATATTCTTAGAATTTCTCTAAGCCGCAATGATTTTGAGTGACACCTACTTAAAATTTACAATACTATGTCCGTTTAGAACAAATACATATGAAATAAAGCAACGCTATACTATTAAGTTTATATGAAAGGTGAAGCTTGGGGGCTGAATAATTGTCATGAAGATCAGTCGAAGAGCACTAGTAAGCTAAGACAAACGATTCGGGTTCGATGCCAGTGTCTAGGTGGATATTTTTATTTTATTCGAATATATATACATAGCACAGACTATCTTACATAAAATGTAGAAGTGTAGGATTTTCTGCTGTATTTTGCCTTACAAACATTTCATTTAAGGGTCCAACAATAGTTAGCAAGCATACTTAGGTTCCATTTGCACTGGTACCGCTTTTCCGTGCCAGAAATACCTTGATGGAAACGTTCGCCATGTTCGTCGCAGACTGCTCCAAGATTTGCTGGGAAGAAATCCAGGCGTGAATACAAGAAATGTATTTTCAAATAAATGTTACATCCCAAGGTCTTTTAAGATATTAAGAGATCATCCAATATTTGCTTCGTTGTAGCTGTCTGCCTTATGTTTCCCTAATAAGTTCAGGCAAATACCCTTGAAAGATTTCTATGCAACTTTTTCAGCTTCGTTCAACTGACCATCGAAGTTCTTATATTGAATTTTCTATCTTATTTGAGGTCCTACAAAAATCCCCTCTTTGATCTTTGCATCACTGATCCATGGGAATTTTTTTCTTAAATAGGTAAATCCAGATCCACTACTATCCATTGCTTTAGCGAAGTTCTTTATAAGACCAAGCTTTATATGTAGTGTAGGTAGATACACATTCTCAATTTCAACAAGTGGTGTATTTACAACATTATTATTTCCTGGGGATAGTGACGTTCGCTTTGGCCACTGTTTCTAGCTGTAGTGATTTCTCCTGTCTCTGCTATCTCACTCACAAAGAAAACATTAGTACTTCGTGAAATCAAGTTGAAGTCCAAGCAAAAGAGCAATGACATTTAAGTTACCACAGACATTCCATTTGTATTCTTCATATTTTATTTTTTCCAGTAGGTATTTCATGCTTGCATATGTTTCTTTCATATCGGCTGCATGAGCTAGTGGCACTGACGGAAACTTGTCTCCTTTGTGGAAAGGCACAGCTTTCGGGCTAACATTAGAATAATTTATGAATAAACAACAATCCTCTATTTCATACTTGTGACCAAATTCTTCCATAACTGAAAAACATCATTGCAAATAACAAGTCCATTTTCAAGGGAAAATAAATCCTTAATGTCAATATGTCTTTCTCTAGAAACACATACTTTTGTTTCTTTGTAGAAGAGCCTTTCAATCTGGAGCCTGAAGGTTCACATTACCTTTTAGATAGGTTCAAATCTCGGACAAGATAATTGAGATCTCCTTGAGTGAATAAATGTGGTTCAGAAGATAAACAGGAAGCTTCAAAAGCGGGAAAAAACTTACATCATCATAACTATGCTCTACAGGCTCATCATCACCAAGTTTGGCATTTTCTGGAGGCCTTGGCACAGGTAATTCTTCACTACGAGATACAGGCTCATAGAATATGGTAAATTAGAGTATGTCGCAGTGTGCTTTGGTTTAGAACTGATGCCCAAAATGTTTGTGATACAAAAGTAACACTCGGTTGAGTGATATTTTGGTTCCCGCCAAATCAATGGAACAGGAATAGTAATGTGCTGAGAACTCTTTTACCAACCAGTGAGGTGTCTGATGCAAGTGACACAACAAAAATGGGGGCCCCAGTTTTTATCTTGGTCACAAATTTTGCATCTAAAGTAAAGCTTATAGCACTTCTTAATGAGTGAAATAGAACCACGTGCGCAATTTTTAAATGTTACCTCACCACAAATGTATCAAAAAGAATCCGGATGATTGACGCAATTTCTTGGAATTGATCCATTTTGTATTATAAACACTATAATATGCACAGTGAACTACATAAATAACAGTTTATGATAAAGAAACACACATTAGATGTTTACAGAACCAACTTTGCCCACCAACTACCTGGCCAGGAGTGCTGACTTAGACAATAAGTAAGCAAACATCTGATTCATAATGTACAAAGTATGTTATTAGCACGGCCTTGAACGGCTTAGTGTTGTAAATAAATGTTTAAAGGGTTCGTTCTATCAATCTAGTGGCAATTACTAAAGATTACGATTGGGAGAGAGTTTCCTGTATAATGTTAAAGTGGGAATAACTTTAAAACTATACGTGATAGAAAATTTTTTAGACCAGTTTTGATATCCAAGAAAAATATTACATTTCGATTACACTTTAGTTGCTCTGGGACAAAATATTTGCTGACAAGTGTTTAATATATTGTAGAAAACATAGAAACATTGTGTTTTAGGAGTACTTTTGAGAGTGATGAATGATTCCCCACTCCTTATTACTCAATTTCCCTTGAGCGTGTCAAATATATTGTGCCACCCCAAACAAACATAAATTTACTAGGGTTCCAAGCTTTTATTTCATGTTACTATTACAAACACATTGCTGATATTATCTAATGCTCATTGCTCTTACTAATACTGGGGGCGTCAATCAATACTAGCAACACAACTCGCCCACTCTTTATTACAGATTGGACGTTTTGTATGCTGCGTGCTAGTATAAATGTAATATTTTATCACTTGTTGATAATACAGCCATGATCACTCCTCGCAATAAACACTGGACACACTGACAATATAGTTTACTCATTCTTTGCTTCCACTTTGAACATTTTGTACGCTGCGTCCTAATGTATATTAAGCGCTTGAGTTGCCAAATTTTATTTCCTTTTTACGATTACAATCACGCGTTTGATGTCAGTTAAAACACGTTCTTACTATAAATATGGGGACAATTTCAAACGTGGTAACACAGTTCGAATAAGTTTCGCTTATGTTTTGAAAGTTTTGTACATTGCATCTTAGTTCAGATGAAGCTACTAGATTTCCCAGATTTTGTTCTCGGCACAGTTAAGGCCAAATAGATATCAGTTAATACGGGTTTTTACTATAATATTGGACCACTTTTAAATGTGGTAATACAGCTTGACTAGGCTTCTCTCCAATTTTGTACGTTTCACACACATCAAGTATATATGGATCTACTATATTTTATATATTATATTTCTTGCTAGGATTACAACAGCGTGATTGTCAGTTAATAACCTTTCTTACCACAGATATGAAGTGATTTTCAACGTGGAAAAACAACTTTACCAATCCTCGTAGTCTGGTCGCCAAATGATTAAATTTATCATGACCTGGAAATGTCTGGGGACAAAGATTTTTGACTGATTCGGACTAAGCTTTTTCCGCAGATTACGAATCTGATAGGTGTCACTCTGTCACTCTTGGGAAAACGCCACCATATTTAAAAAATAGTGGCTAAAGTGGTTTTTTGGTAATATTTCATTAACCGGTAGTCACACAGAAATTTTGTGATTAGATGAAATAAAAATCGTACAATTCTACTAAAAAAAGGTATCTTACATATTTATGGTAAATTTAATGGAGGAAGATATAGATAGCATTATAATATAACGACATCTGATTACTCAGAAATGTTGTATTCTATTTTAATTAACACTATAATTATGTTTATAGTCAGTTACACACGTTTAATATTTAATATTTTCTTTAAATAATCAAATGTTACTTTAAATTGAAAATTTGATATATTATTTTTTAATATTATCATAGTAATAAATGATCACAGCATTAACCGCTAGCTATTTAATTGAAGTTTCATTGACGTTTGTTTCAAGAAGCAAACGGTAGGGGGTTACAATAAGCGTTAATGGACAAAGCTAAGATTATATGTTGGTAACTTTTTTTATAAATATTATTTACAAGTGGTTATATAAAGAATAAAACGAGAATTTTTAATAGCACAGTACTTTATTTTAGCATTTCAAGTCAAATAAGAGAATAAATCATAAACGGTAACATTAATTTCTCACATTGTGATAAAACCGTTAAATTTACAAAAAATATGCAAGATACAATTTTTAAGTAGAACTGTATGATCTTTATTTAATCTATTTCACAAAAATATCTGTAGGACCAATGGCTAATTATAAATATTACCAAAAACAACTTTAGCCGCCATTATTCCAATATGACGGCGTTTTCCCAAGAGTGTCAGAGGGACACCCGGCAGATTCATAATCATCGGAAAAAACTGAGTTAGAATCAGTCAAAAATCTTTGTCCCCCGACATTTCCAGCTATGATGGGTTGGCGACCAGACTATCGCTTCCAACGTTTTGTACACTTCATCCAAGTATATATGAATCTATGAGATTTGCCCAGTATTGTTCCTTGTTTCAATAACACCCACGTGACTTTCAGTTAATGTCCATTCATACTACTAATATGAAGATACATTTAAACGTGACAGCACAGCTTGAACAAGCCTCGCTTCGGACGTTTCGAACACTGCGTCCTAGTATAGATAGCGACGCTAACTTTGGCCTCACCCGCCACATGTCACGGTATATTTCACGGTGGTAGGGAGGAAATAATTATTTCTACACAGCTCATAGTGTGTTGTCGACTCGCTAACATTGGCGACCCACCAGCACTGTCACGTTGTCCTGGCTGCAACTACTCGTGGGGGGTCAGCTCCACATTTTGTTCAGCCTAAAGTCTCAACAGGAAACACATGTGCCCATTCATGCGTTTGCCTAAAAGTTAAATTTGGAACTACATGCTATTTTAATAGGCTATAACGACCGTCTTCATGGTAGAGCGTCCAAACAAGCTGACTAACGTTGTAGAAGACGCTCATTCGTACCCGGGTGATTGATAGTTTTAGGCACTCTTATTTAGTTCAGATCCCACATTAGTATAATATAGATTATATTTTATTTTAAACGTAAATATAAACCATAGATTTAAATCTACTCAAAGGGGAGGGAGGGTTAAAGAATCGGCTCATTCAGTGGTGGCCTTTGCGGGGCTATGCCTCCAAACACGGGGGGGACCTGGTCCCCTATTCTAACTAATATTTCTAAATTGAATACCTCTAGATATATGGAGTAGGAACTTCTATGTATACTTAGCGTGTTTTTTTCTTTAAGAAAATTAAGTGCCTCTAAAACTATTTAAAGTGGTTGTTACACTACAATCTTTTGAAAATTGGATGCTTTAAGAAGCTATTTGGAGTGGTTCCTACCTCACAAATTTTTTAAAATGGGATGTCTCTAGAAGCTAGTTAGAGTGGTTCTAATCTTATAAACTTTTGAAAATTGGATGCCTCATAAGGCTATTTAGAGTGGTTCTTATCTTACAAACTTTTGAAAATAGGATGCCTCAAGAAGCTACTTAAAGTGTATCTTAACTCACAATTTATTGAAAATTTGTTACCTAAAGAAGCTATTTAAAGTGGTTCCTACCTTAAACATTTTTGAAAACTGGATGCCTAGAGAAACTATTTGTAGTTTAAAATGAGGCCATATTTCAGCTTTATATTCGTTAATTTCAGAGGGAAGGGAAATAAATCTAGAATAAGACGAATTTATTCCACTGGGGTAGTGCCACCACTGCCCATTCCAGTTTCACCACCACTGGCTTTATTCTATGGTATAGATATACATTGTCCGAATTAATTTAAAAAAATAGCTAGCATTTGATTAAATTAGTTACGGCTCTGTTTCAAAAGTATCCTTTCTTACTCTGACGTTCTTTTTGCTTGCTCATCAATTGTGAAAAACCAATTAATAAAATACCCTTAACTATTCCGACCGGGATTATAACCCCAACGTACCCGCCAACAGGAAACGGGACTAGACGATACAAACACCTTCTTATACTAATACAGATCCCTGGCGTTCTTGTTCAACATCTTTCTGTAGCATATATGTCAGAAGATTCCCCCCATGAAATACGGTATCACTTTCATTGGGATCACAAATGAAAATTTAACTGACGTTCTCTCAAACTGATAGCTTTTCGGTATAGGGTGTAAGGTTCGCAAAATACTGGATTATCGATAGTGGGGAAGTCAAAACCATAGATCTTGTTCATTTCTAGCGTGACGCTTTTAGTCATGTGACCACCAATGGGAGTTTTTAACAAGTTAAACATTTACAAAAAAATATGTGTTCTCTCATATATAGCTTAGTGCCTTCTTTTTTTGACAAATTATTTAATTTGCAAACATAATTTTCGCAATATATCGTTCATCTGGAGGACCATTATTGTCTTAGTTGAAGGGGCAAGGTGGAGGTGGGTGGGTATATTATAATAATTTTTTCTCACATTAGCTTTGGGATAGTATGAAAAAACACGATGAGAAATGCGCGTGATTAATCAGCCACAATGCACCCAGTAGGTATTCAAACCTCAGCATATTTATCAAAGTATACCAATTACCAAGTGCGATTTGAGTCTAATCCTTTGACTGCTCAGACACGATTACAGGAATACAGTCGAAACTAAATCTAAAATAAAGTGAATAAATCAAAAACTCTCCACATGTGATTGGAACCTTGACAATCCACGACCGTGTGAGCGTGACGTGAGTCATGTGTGTCGTATTGTATCGCCGTTGTCATAATAATGCTGTCACGTGGGTGACACGCCCCCTTCCGCCTGGTGACACCTTAACTCAGCCAGTGTTGGATCTGTCTTCTGATTAAAAGGTCTTGGTCTCAATTCCTGTAAGGGATGATTAAAAAATATATATAAAATTAAGGTTACTACTCTCTCACTGATAAATTTGATCATAGGTGGATTGAATGCTGTCTTTGTTTAAGAACTAAGTTGATATGTAAGTCAAGTGGTGATATAATCAGTTGGTTCAGAACAGCTTTAGTAAATTTTACTTTCTCATTTGGAGAAAGTATGGTAATCGTGAACATTTTAACCTAGAAATTATATTATGCTTGATGTATTATGTGGTCCCGAACAAAAATAAAAATAAAAGGCCTCCTATAATTATTTCTGTCTGTTAGGTTGTAACTAGAGCTATAGCCAAAACTGTTGGACAAATTTTGTTAAAACTTTTTTATTTATATATAAATATATATTTTTTCAATTAAATTAAATATAGGCCTAGTTGAAAAACCAGGCCACAGGAATTGAATCTGGCACTTTTTTTTTTACGTTGCATGCCACTGAGCAATCTTCCGGTGTTCAGGGGTACTCTAAACCAATAATTATCTGAGTTTATAATGAACGTATGGATTCATCGGTTCCTAGATTTACCATGAACTACAACTACCCGTTAGTCGGGATCGACTTTATATTGCTTCTCGTTTAAATAGAGCAGGAATGGCCAGCATTTTGGATACATTGATATAATCTGGAGAAGGAAAATCCTTTTCAATCTTACTACAAAACCATATGCTTCTATTGTTTGTTTGTTTGGTAGGAGAATTAAAATAACCTTTTTGTGTTTTAATAGTAAAATTATATTACATATAAAAACTTACAATCCTTTCATTGAAAAAACTGTATTTTTCACTACAGAACAACACTAAATTATATAGTTTCACTAAAACAAATATTTTCTCACTAAACACTATGAAGTTGATACATGACATTATAATATATCTTCTTTAATTTTTTCAAACAACCAGCTTCAATCTGTTTGGTCACATTTCATTTATTTTTATGTCCTCTACACATGTAAATATATATATATACATATAAGATTAAATGTATATATATAAGATTAAATATATATATATAAGATTAAATAAATATATATATAAGATTAAATGTTGAAAACAAATATATTTTGGCCTAATTACATTGAATTGGTAAGTAATAGGCCTAGTTGTTTGATTATTTCCACTGATTATTTCTAATACTCTAAATATAATATCTATTTTATAAATAATTGTCCAGATTGGTTGAATTTAGGCTGGTACAAACTTCATTTTCTATACGAATTGTGTCTACTGAGAAAATAAATATACCATAATATTGCTATTTAATGTTTTTACTTTCAATGTTTTGTAATATATATAGTCAACATTATTTAAATAATTATTATTACTAAAATTCCCGGAATCCTGTGGACCACCAGGGGTTCGAGAACCACACTTTGAGAAACTCTACCTTAGACCATTCGGCCACTGCTGGGTGTTTGGTTACTTGGTTACGGCTAATAAACGTGCGGAAATAAGTAATGAGGCTCTAATATATATTTCTTTATCTCTTTTTATGTGTTACACATGCTCCATCTGTTCTCGATAACACAGAATATGGGGCGTTTCATATTTGAGAGGGACGAAGTGGTGACGCCCGTCTCCTTGGCAGCTGATAAAATAAAATAAAATAAAATAAATAAATAATAATAATAATAATAATAGCTAAATAATGATACATACTGATTAATATTTACAAAAATATAACATAGCTATTAATAATATATGATAAAAATAATAAATAGCTTTAGAGTAGTAAGAGGACAAGTATTTAACAAGCTATAACAATTATAACTATAATAATAATAATAATCATCTGCGGGAATGATATTTGGACTTTGGTAAATTTTCGGCGGGGGAAATAACGATTTCCCGTAGGAATGAGACAAGAAACAGGAGAAAAAACAAACATATTTTTCTAATAATAACAAAAACCTTTCTCAACTAAGCCAATGTGTCTGGTTACCTCTAATGTTTTAGTTAATAAAACTCTCACTAAAAGTGCATTTGGATTCCATAAGTATTAATTTATCCAACTACTATTATCAATAATAGAAAATAAAATGAATGCCTTTACAAAAATAATAAAATTTACCTAATAGTCTTGTCTTTAAAGGCAAATATGTCTGTTGAAGGTGCATCTCTTGCATGATTTGATATTTAAAAGCCATTTTAATCATTATTTTGCGCCAAAATTATGTTTTCCTAACTTAACTCTATCCAGGTATTAATATTCCCTCAGTTATATGTAGCGTGGTTAAGTTATTTAATGGTGCTCAATTGTATTGAATAGGTAGTTATAGAGTAAAAGTGACTAAGGCTTCGAGTATCCATCTACTTAACGGAAGCTAATGTTATTTTTTAATTTAATAAATTAATAACATGTTTAATTAGAACTAAATACAAACGTAATTTCGATATAGGGTTATTAATAGTAACTTTCTTTTTATATTCTTTTCATAAAAATCGTGGAAGATATTTTCTCCCGCCCGAGTTTCGGGAACCACCAATTTCCTTAATTTTTTCTGGAAATTTGAAATCCCGCACAGCCCGAAATAAAGATAATAATACATGGCTATATGCTAGAACTGTATGGGCAGTGTTAGTTTAGTTTTCTATATTAACTTTGCAAACAGTGTATTGATATAACTTGTATATTAAATAAGTCCGTTATAAGTATACCAAAAATAATAGTTTTAGTAGCTGCAAGCCATAATGTTGGAGGACCTTTTTTAAACATGCATGGACTCGTATCTGTGGATACGTGGGCTCCAGTATTAACCTGGTCTGGTCTGGCTGGTTGACTAATCATGGGAAGGTTAGGACTCGAACTCCGGGCCGAGTGGATTTGGGGTGATGTTTTTATCCAATATCCCCACGGAACTGCAGGTATGCTACCTCTGGATTCCATCTTTCTAATCCCCACCCTATTGATGTAAATATGTGGATAACGCTAACGGAAGTAAGACACAGGAACCAAAACTATACAACCATCCACAAACTATACCCTGATTTTTGTTGGAAGAACAGTATAGAAAATTCAATCATATTTTATTGTGGTCAACTTTGATCACATTTTACCATATTATTTGTGTTATTTTATAGGTATTGGTAATATATATCAAAAGTAACAGCTTCAGATAATATAACTTGATGTATGAATCTATTAAAATTGTTTTGGTAACTTTAGTAACTAACTTTTACTGTTCTTCCTACCAAAATTATACTATATTCACACGTCCAAAGGATTTTATCGAGGACATTACACGTGTCCCATTCACCACCCGCCCTCGTCCCTTCCTAGTTTATTGAATTGTGTAGGATGGTAAAATAAAGTGTGAAAACTAGCAAATGTTAGAGGAGAGATGACACCTCTGGGATCCAATAGGGTGGGGGAGTGAAGGGGGAACTTTGAGGTGGGGAGCTACGAGGGGGAGGGAGGACGCGAGCCGTTGGAAATAAGTCGGCCAGCAGTAGCCGAGCTCTGGTTGGAACTCGGCGGTGCACACGACGCACATTAGCCTGGCTGACGAACACAGGGACGCACGGCAGAAGTGTGCCTTTGTGAGTATGTGTCTATATGTGTGTGTGCTCACTGCCACGCAACGAGACGCTCATTCGTTGATGGAACCGAGGATGTGCTAAGAGTAAGGTCTTTATTAAGTCTTCAGATATCAGCGGTGTATTGGTTGAGCAAAGAAAAGGTAGATTGGTCGTTGAGTGTGATATCGCAGGAGGAAGATTATGATATTTATTTTGAGTGTTTTTCAACAAATATTTTATATAGTTCAATAAATTCCTCCAATAAAAAAAAAATCCGAATTAGTGCTGCTTTATTTTTCCTCCCACCGTTCTGAAATCAAAGTGACCTTCCCAAAGGAAAGAGAAAACTTGCGTAGGCTCGTCGTTCCAGGTTATTAAATCAGTTTCAAACGTGATGAGATAGTTGTGCGAGGAAGTGTTTTCTGGATAACACGCGAATGATACGAGTTTATCGAGTGAGTGCGTGCGTGTGTTTACCAATAGAGAAAGGGGACGACGAATCTCATATGGATGAGGTTGCAGAAGGTCCAGGCGTCGGTTGAATATCCAACCAGCTTGGTCGCACTCATGGGCATTCCCACCACCCTCCAGTTCATCGAGTCTCAGTGTCGTTACGGTGAGTACACGCCCGAATAGCTGGACAAGGGTAGAGGACAGAATTTTGATATGGTCAGGCGTGCACACAGTACCTTTATTTATGGAGGGGCATATAATTTACTATATATATTATTTTTGTTATATTTTCCCAGTGGAGGCCATGAGGCTATGAGGCCAATTTTTGTGTGTGTAATGATAACATATTTCTAACACGAAGTCGTAAGTCTAGTCTTAAAATGGAGCCCATGCAATCGACCTCTCTTTAATGCTTTGTATTAAAGTTTTACTTTCTTTTATATTTTACAATTTTAATGATACTCTTTAATCTTGAGGAGCGGACCAAGGCCCCTTTGGTGAAACTCCTACCATACCCAGCTGCACTGCTGGTGTTGTTAGAATTACTGCTTTAGAGTGTAAGGAGAGGGACCTTTCAATAAATGATAATAATAATTATTAGGTGTTTTGTCTTACGACAGGTCCATTCCTTTTGTCAGTGAAACTTAGACCTCCAATGCTCCCTGTCCTCTGCCTACTCCTTCAGCTCCCCGAATTTTCTTCTTTCCTTCAAGTCATCTAGTATTTGGTTCCTACATCCTAAGCTCCTCTTTCCTTCAATATCTCTTTGTATGGCGTCGTGAAGAAGACAGGTCCTCCTAAGGATGTGTCCGATCCAGTTTGCTTTGCGCTGAAGAATCACATCCAAAATTGATATCTTCTCACCCACTCTTCTTAGCACTTCGTTTATAACCTTGTTTGTCCACCTGATCTTCTCAAGTCTTCTCCAGCACCACATTTAAAAGATCTCCGTGTATTTATATTCCATCTTCCTAGGAGGTAATAACATTATCATGAAATTAGTTTGCTATTATTTTCACAAACAAATTATTTGAACTAAGGTCCTACCAAAAAGTTTAATCTGTCACATGAGTGGGGTGAGGGGGTATCCTAATTGCAGTTGCACTTAGTTTAGTTCTCCTACGTGCGAATTTAAGGTTTGTTTTAAAAATTAAATGGCACTTTATTGGACTAATGTTAAGTTTATTTGAACATAACTTGAGTTGTGGATGATATGAGATTTACGAGACTCTAATAAATTACAAGCCTCTGCATTAAGGAGAAATATAAATACTGTAGGATCTGGCTAGTTCAACATTGATTAATTTGAAAAATTGGATAGTTCAAACCCACTATGATTTCCGATGAAATTCTTATTCAAATCAATATTGAAAAATAACTTTTAATCCTAATTTTAGAAGGAAATATATGGATGATTCGAAGCCTTTACTGTGTTAAGCTTGGAGTTTGTACTCTTTTAGAACCTAACTTAATGATCTTTAATAAATCACCCCGTATGCAAAAAAAAAATCACATCAAATTCCCTAGAATAAAGGATGTTTTGGCTCGGCTTTAATCGCTTCTGTGTGACAATGTAATCACGTGATTGAAGGGGTAAAATTTCATGTTGCACTTCCTCAATGATTGAAGTCTGCGATTTTCATATGTTAGTTTTTACAAGTGTTTACATGTGTTTATATATAGTTGATTTATTGTGTACCATCTTCGTAAATACTCATAAAAATGGTTAATTGAATTTAGGATATAACGAGTTTTTTTAGATATCCCTTGGACTTTGAATTAAAAAAGTTCTACTGTATATGTAATTAATAATATATCGGGGGATTGAAGGATATGGCCCTGATTTTAATATGGGAATGTAGGAAATGCGAAATAAATGCTGTGTTCTCACAGTTTTTGGAGAACTTTTTTTTGCCAAAATATATATAATATTGCTCCAATAGAATCATCGAGTTTAATATTTCTCCCGTGGTGATATAAACATTCCTTGAATAGCTGTCATACGTATAACGGGATAAAATAAAATAATTTTTAAATTAATAGAAAAAGCTGTCATTAAATTTTAGGACACTCTTGAGAAATATTCAAGAACTGTTGAGGTCACCATGTGAATAAAACTAAACTCTATGTTTCTACAGAAGAATTATTTGATTAATTTTGACAAAAAATGTTATTATAAAAAAAACTGCAAAAATACTCCCCTTAGCTTGCATTCGCTACATTCTTACTTTAAGAAACCCTCTACATTGACTTGCTATATTATGAATTTAATATAACAAATCATCTCTGTTTTCGACGATGGCATTGTACCACATGATAGCGGGAATCAATTTAGACGTTCAGTGTCATTGAATGCTGAAAGGAAAAGTCAAGTATCCAATGAACTTGGTGTTGACCAAAATTTAAAGCGCATGAGTTTCTATAAATTACAACTAGGCCTTTACTGGTTTTTAAATATTTTAAATATTTTAAATATAGTAGTAATATATAACTAACCTAAGCTTTCTGAGGGCGGGAGCTTCAATTAAAATGGGGGATGCCACCCCCAACCTCTACCACTAACTCAGGACTGTTTTAAGAAAATGTGAGGACAAGGGGGGGGGGGATTGTGAGGCGTACGCTATTTGACGCAAAATTTAGAGTAATAACTGTAATTGAATTTAATAATTTTTGGGCAAAATGTGGCCCCCTGGAATGTGAGGTCTGGGACAATTGCCCCCTTTTGTCGACCCCCTAGATGCGGCCCTGACCTAGCTAGGCTTAACAATGCCACTTAATTTGGCAATGATTGTATAGTTAAGGGGGGATCATGTTCAGCTGATTTCAAACCACGTTAATTACAATTGGCTTAAAAGGCGGTGCTTTCTTGAGCTATCGAACAGTTTTTATTAGTTTACTGAACAAATTTGGTTTTTGGTAAGCCATATAGTTGTAGTTAAAGTTAAAAAGAAAATGACAACATTTTTTTCATAGGAATTAAAACCATATCCTGATTTTGGTATCTGGAGTTATTAAATTATTTTAATAAATCTATCAATTCATGTTATCTGCAACTGACACTTCGATAGATATTGTAAACAAGCTTACTTATAAAATAACACAAACCATTTGGTAAAATGTTGTCAATGTTGGTCGTAAATAAATATTTGAATTTTCTAGAGTGTTCTTCCAATCAAAATCAGGCTGTGTGTTCATGTTTATACAATAGATAGAGACACAAAGTCTTAAGTCAGGTAGGGCTTCTCACTTTGAGTTTTAAGACAAAGATGCAAAGTTCGAAACAATTTCCAGCACAGAGATTTCAACCTTTAACACAATTATATTTTCCTTAATATCAATCTATGATCACAAACATTTCTGTTGTTATCTTTAGTGAAACAAAAATAGTCTCTCTTAAGTTATCACTCGGCCAAAAACAAATGTAAAAGTTTTTTTTAACTAATATTAATAAAAAATTGGTACATTGATATTGTTCAAACTCAGCCGGGGTCCACGGATTTTTCTTTAGTGATACACATATTTAGCATAGCTTCCTTCGGAGTAGAAGTAAAGCCGTCGGTGGCAGGTCAGTTGAGGCATGTAGAAGAACCCTTGAAGATATGTGAAAATACGTTTCCCGGCAGAATTGGTAAGCCTTATCACTCTCGCTCAAAGAAATTATCGTGATCTTAAATAATCAATAGGTTCAGAAAGTGCACGTCAAATACATAAAATAAATAAAAAATGTTGATATTACCTCATTTTCTATGACAAAGAATAGGCCATTTGACCTATTTAAATACATCTCAGATCCCAGCACTATGTGTAACTCGATAGGTAAGTGAACTACTATTTAGAAGTTAGAGCCATATATGCTCCGTAATTAGTCAAATTATTATTTACTAAATAATTGAATATTCTACATCATGCTTGTGTATATTATGTCCACGAAATATTGATCAATATTTCGCATAAAAATAATACACATATCTAGGGGGACTAGTATCGGACGTTTATAAAAGTCAGTAATAAATTATATTTAAATTTCACAATGTCAAGTAATATAATACACAGCTGTCACTTTTAATATATAGTATTAATTTTGGTAAAAACCACACTAACAATTTAGTAAAATATTATCAACTTCCTCCTCAAAAAAACATAGCTGTTATTTCTAAGCTGTTCCTCTAATTTTTTAAATAATAAAAGTCACGTTTTAAAATACACATTCAATTATCTATTTCTCTAAACTCAACTCACTATTAAAGTCCTCTATTAAAATTCTGAATTAGTATTATTTTTAGCACAATAATTCATTATTTTCCTTCCTAATAATTATCATCAATATTATTTTCTAAACCAAAATTTTAAAAATTAAATATCCTTTTATCTCTAATCTTACAATTTTATAATTTTGATATTTTACTGTAGGAGGATTATAAAGTTATTTAAACAAAATGTAATATTCAAATGCTTTAAAAAAATGAGTAGTTGGCCTAGTTGTTTTTTTTAGCATGGATAGGAATGACAAAGAATAATTTCCCAAATACCTTTTAGGTTTTGTATAGAGCTGTGTAAGAAAAGGGTTGAATACAATTTTACAAAATGTTTATTATATAATAAATATTATGTATTTGTTCTTAGCTAACATATGGAATCTATAACTCAGATAATGCTAGTTTTTAACATAAATTTTGAACTACAATTAAATAGACGAATGTTTTGTGTAAGTAATTACATAATTAATAGAAGAATTAAATTGTAAATAAAGTTAATAACTATGTCAATCTAGTATAAATAAACATGGCGATATATGATGCAATGTAAGAACCATAAAGGCATCAAAGTATAAGTTCATGGACAAGTTTGTTAATACAATTACAAGTCAATATCATTTAGATAAACATATAATAGCAAAGGTTTAAGCTCTAACCAACATCTGAAATTTATAACCATGTCAAAAATTATTAAAAATTGTAACCTTTTAGTTATTTACTTTTTAGCCAATGATGTAAAAATATAGTTTTATCATGAAATGTTAATTGTTCCATGTCGAATGGGAATAAAACAAAATAAAATCTATAAATAAATGAATTTAACAGAAATGAAAGAGTTGTTGATATTGACTTGTAATTGTATTACCAAACTTTTTCATGAACTTATACTTTGATGCTTTTACGGTTCTTACATAGCATCATATACCTCCATGTATATTTATACTAGATTGACATAGTTAATAACTTTATTGAAATTAAATTCTTTTATTAATTATATAATTCGTCCTTATTAACCATTAATATGTTTTTAAAGAAGTAATTACACATAAAAACACTTGTGAATACATTTTAATTCAACTAATACACATGGTAGGATTTTATATTATTAGTTTTATCATAGCTTTTCAAATATAGAAACTAATATTTATAATCAATATAACTATTATTCCTAAATAGAAAATAAGTTTGGAAATATTTTGATGGAAAACTATCTTACTATAACATGTTAGCTTACATATTTTAAATAATTTTATAATAATTGTAATAAATATTAAATTATGATATTTATGGATTTACTAAAATACAAATCCACAATTTATTTTTTATATACTTGAAATGTATTATGAATGGCAGTCCCCCTTGTTTTATATTAAACTATATTTCGGTTGAATCCACTATTTCAGTAATGTGAATTTTCCTTTTACTACACCCGGTATTATTGTTAAGGGTAACTGCAGGTCGGATGGAGAAAAGCTTTAACTTCTTTCTCTTTCATTCCCAGTTAACTGTTGCCATCTCCTCGCTTTCAGTTATGTCGGGTATGAAGGAGCTACTGACAAACCAGCGTGCGTAGCTTGTTATATATTATAGGGGAAATTGTCCACATGAAAACTAGAGAATTACAATGCTGGTTCTCAAAAGTAACCATGCACTTCCCCCAGCGATGATATCCAGTATACGAATATCTAATAAGAGCACAATTCCTAGAAAACATGCTACACATAGCATTGACTATAACTATATTTCAGTAAACAAACAAACTTATATATCTTACTAGACCTAAGATCTCATCTTTATTGCTATAAAAAAATAGTATATTTTATAACATTTAATCAAATTTGTTGTCAAATTATCAAGTACAGTACATACGAAAGGTTTACTTTAATAAATCAATCAATAAATCAATCTACCGTAAAAGTTAATTAAAATGTAAATACAATATTTTTAAATGATGAATCCAATATAGCTTTTATACATTCAGTTAAAAAGGCCGTCTCAATCAGCGTGAAGGTATCAATCGCTCTCAGTCTAAACGGCTTAAAATACAATGGGCTGTTTCGTTTTCTGGAATCGTTTATTTATTCTGTATAAGCTTATGCTCACTCTAGCCTTTCACCTACAACCATCCTCTATCATATCAAGAAGGAAAAGGGGAACGCAAACTATGAAACTTATTATCTCAAGGTGAAGAGGAAAGTGGCAACTTTTTTCAAGCCTATAAATATTTTCAGTTGTGCTCCTACAAAAAAAATATTGTATTTATAATAGGAAGGCTGAATCGTGAGCTCTTTTTCATCAAGCCTAATCTCTTAACTCCGTAAATATGTTTAAAATATCATTGAAAATGAGCTTATGTCACATTTTCACACAATTAATTATACTAATAAATCTCTACATATATAGGGTTGTTAAGAAAAAAGAACCACGTGCGAATCTTTCAACTTCATTTTCGCGTGAACCATATTTTAAAATAACACATCATAAAAATAAATATTGCATTATAGCTGAATGTCTGCGCAGCTAATTCTCGCTTAACGAGGTGGTTCTTTTAAAAACAATATTATAAGTCTGGGGTCTGGTTGTTAAATTTTTCCTACTATTAGGTTGTAATAAACCACCAATAAGTATAGTATAAAAACTTGATTATAAATCTATAATAATTATCTGCCATATATTTTTTCTAATCTTCCATCCTCGAGGATCTAATATCCTTGATTATTCGAGTAGTCCGAGTATTCCCTAGCATACATGCATGGTTCATCCCATTAACTGTTTTTTAAACTTTATGTTTATGTTGTATTTATACATATTAATGTTTTGTTAAAACTATCAATGATAGATTTTTCTGGATAACCTAAATTATAAAGTTAATTTGCATTTCTCTCATAGCTTATTACCTTCAATAAATCCCAATCATTGATAATAATGTCGATCAATATTGTGTCACATGTTTAAACATTGTTTTACTTTAGGCTATTTTCTACATTTTAACACGAAGCTTATTAATGGCTTAATTTAACGAGTAAGTTTAGTGTAAGTTTTGTAGAGGAAATTCACCTCTAATATCATAGAACGGGAGTGGGAATAAAACATCAAGGGACCCAACTTTGTCACTAGTCTGACACCTTAGGTCATACACGTTTTAAAGTGAAGACTCACCTGCCATGCCAGGGTTCGGTCTCCACTTGTCTGGGGAACATATACCTCTTATGAGGCTCCTCCAATCCATCATAGTTGTGTCCTTCGAGCGTAGCCATGCACATTACATGCGCAGAGAGCAATTTAAGGACAGACTGCCCCGTACCTGCCATCGATACAGTCATCACCTGATAACTGATTAAAAAACCTCCTCTTTGGTCAACTTCCATCAGCGGGAGAATTTGGCTCCTCCTTCCATAAGTGTGGTATGGATACAGTGAAAATCCTCTCCCCCACCCCACTGCATTCGACGAGATTTGAACCTTGATTGTCCCATTTACCGATAGTCCAGTCTATTGGTAGGGAGACGCTTTATAACGTGTGCATGCGAAATTTAAAAACCGTGGTAATGCAACATTGAAGCTATATTATTAAACAATTAACTTCCTCCTGCAAATTGAAGCAATCGTAGATTATATTTAATTAAAAATCCTCCCTCATTCTCTCATTATCAAACCCACAAAATATTATTTATAGGAAGAGGTCTTCTTCATAACGTTAGAGGAAATGGCACTTAACTTATCAGCTCATAAAGCGATCTAAAAGCTAATCCATTCATTTCGAAAGTAAAGCTCGCAATAAGATTTTGATGAAATATCTACAGTGTGTGTTGGTTACGTTTAAATTTATAGCGTGTGACATGTTTGAGTAATCTAGTGTGGATGGCAGGTGTGTTCATCTATATATCCGTTTTAACGTGGCTGCGCTTGCATGCGCTCTAACACAAACACAAGAACCTTTCCTTTTATTATTGAAATCTAGTTTTGCCGTTGAATTAAAACAGAGGTAATATATAATAATTGATAATATTTTAGGTCCTAAATAATTTGATAAGTCGGTTTCCAGTAATATAAATTATGAGGAAATGGCTAAAAAGATTTTTACAACCTCTCATTTTAAAGGATAGATACCCATAATGTCGGAAAAAATAGTAGTTTCCAAAGAAAATCTGATTTTTCCAGAGAATTCTCATATTTTCATTTTAAACTATGATTTGTTCATGAGTGTGTAATGTGTATATGTAATTAAAATATTTCTCTCTTGTAACAAATAATACCAACTCAATTCTTACTTTAGTGATATGGTGCAACAAATATAAATATTACGGCACTTATTTGTATAATTATCACACAAATCGATTATATTAGTTTGAAAATGACAAATTCTCCTTGGTTAGAAATAATAAACCATCCTCCTTATAAAATATATATATTTGGTTAAAAATGATAGCGCAACTCTTGTATGGTGCAACAAATATAAAATTATAGCAAAAATGTATATACATTAAATGCACCAATGATAGTAGGTTAGAAATATATAATTTTATTTGCATTGTTACTTTTCTTCTTCTTTATTATTGAATATTTAACTCTGATTACAAAATGGCCGTTATAATATCTGGTTGCAGTATATCTTTTACTTACATTCTTTGAATTAAGGAATTAATTTACTAGATTGGAGAAACATTTATTGTTATTTTCTCATTAATTTGCATTTAAATCAACGATATTGACTATTTTTGCAAATTAAATATTAAGTAGTCAATTTCGCGAAAATTCTTTCTTACCTTTTATTTCAA
This sequence comes from Timema shepardi, assembly GCA_902151425.1. Taxonomy (NCBI): domain Eukaryota; kingdom Metazoa; phylum Arthropoda; class Insecta; order Phasmatodea; family Timematidae; genus Timema; species Timema shepardi. The sequence continues at coordinate 243,919 of CABFVX010000372.1, forward strand.
GCATAAATTATAGGTTACAATTAATACAATTATATTTAAATATGTTTTGGAATATATCATAATTTCAAAAATAGATAAAATGATCTTGTAATGTGTTTAGATGGCCATTTAGATTGTTTAAAACTATGTTTTGGTGTTATTTATGGTATCGCAATCCCCAAAAGTTCAGTTAGGTTTCTTAGTTACCATTTAATTTTGAGTGTACTATATTGATAATATTTTTAAGTAGTATTTCATGTATCCCAACTATCCTATGATCTAAGTATTGGTTTTGTTTACTTCTTCAAATAATATTTCAATAAATATAAATTCAATAATGTTACTACTTGATTTTGAGTGGATAATATTTCATAGTAATATATCGTGACCCACTTTGGTGGCCAAATGGTCTAAGGTGCTACTCTCGCAGTAGACTATACTTCCGATGAAGATAATATTGAGGCTCGAATCTCAGTCGGGTCTAATAAGGGTGGGTTTAAAAAAAATCTACTCTGCCTCCGTGGAAATATTGGTAAACTTCTTATAAATATAGCCTTCCTCATCTGTAAAACTATTGGCCTAGTCATAAGTGTATAACCAAAACGTATAGTAAGATGCAGTGCTAAAAATAAGTTTTGTGTACCTCATCTATCTTCTCATACATACACACAAACACAAACACTCTCTCCCCTCCACACTTACCATCTCTGTCACACACACACTTCTCTCTCTCTCTCTCTCTCTCACACACACACACACACACACACACATGTACCCACGTTCTCTCACACACTCTTTCTTTCTCAAACACTCTCTCTTTCTCACATACACTCTTAAACACACTATTTCTGACCATTCTGTTTATTTCACCATGGAAACCATAATTTGTGTATAATCGTGTATAAGTGTAACAATTTTTTTTTGTTAAAAATAATAACAGCTCACTTTCTACTTGAGTGGTTTGGTGCAACGAAAGGACAGAGAGCTTGGAGAGAGTAGTTTTAAAGTTCCCGCTGGGGCTAGAAGAGAGAAAATATAAGCTTTGATTCAAATTAAACACCGAAAGGTAAAGATTTAAGTAAATTGATATACTTTGACGAGTAGAATTTTAACTAGAAAGTCTAGTGAAGGCTTTTTAAGTACATATTTTTCCAATCAAAAGTTTAGCGTACATTTTGTTCAATAATCTGAAGCCATCGCTGCAACGATCCCCTTGTAATATGCTAATATCTTTATCAGGCATCTAAAAAATATTGAGTTAAAAAAATTCCCACCTGTTCACAAGTTGACTAAATGTCAAATCTCATCTTGTATAGTTTACTATTGACGGGGAGTTCAAGCACGCATAGTATCCCGGACGTGTACACCAAGGCGTCATCTGCTAAATAATTTACCTCTTTCCTTACAATTAAATTTAGGGACACTTCCTTTAAACACAATCTTCCTCATAAGCTACCCCAGTTGTGTAAATATGCTGACGTGTGTTAAGACATGGATGGAAGAAAAATTGGAAAAAGGTACACAAGATTGTAAGACCTTGCCAGTACCATAAGTTGTCTCAAATCCGTATGGTACCGTACCATAGACATTGTGTTAAAAGACAAACCAATTCATTTTAGGAAAAACTTCAATGTGTTCTTATCTTTACTAATACTTGACTGTTTCATCATAAGATAGAATTAGCCAACAAGCCAAAAGATAATAGACCTAACTTATATAACTGACAGTATTTGGGCGTAACGATTAAGTTTAATTTTTATTAGAAAATCAAACGAAAATAGCAATAGTTTTTATCGTCATCTAAAGGGAGATATACATCACTCAGTATAGTTTAGGATGTTTTCAAAAATATACTGTATTGTTATAAAGACAAACAAATAAGAAAAATATCTTCATGTTCACTCAGGAGTCTAAAACTAGATTCCGACTCAACACATTAAAAGGTTTTTTTTAATTGGAACTTTTTATTCCTCTTTTAAGAAAAAGTAGATCCAGTTTTCTTTTATTAATTTGTCTAATAAATACATCTTTAGATTTAAGTAATTAAAAGCCATTTTACTAGTTCCAATGAGCAATTTCTCTTCAATTGTTAAGGACATGTCTTACCTCAAGGATGATGCGTATCTTAGGTAAGTAATATAGCTCAAATCAAATCAGATGTTACATAGTAGTGCAGTTATCTAATTCATCATTAGAAAACAGTGAAACTGAGACAAGTGAAAACATTTTACAATGTTAAATAAATGGTATGACACCATCACACAATATTTCTTATATAATAGAGTTCTTGAAACCAAATGATTAAAACTAGGTATTCAGTTAACTACTCTTAACTAAGTTTTTCTCCGAATACATCATATTATTAATCACAGTAAACACTCGTCATAAATACTTTTTAAATCAAATTGCCGGAGTTTTTTTAACTACTTTCAAATTTTCAAAAATTAACTGTTTATGAAATACCCTCAAATTATTTTTAATTTATAAAAATTAAAAAATATTCCCATACATATATTTGAACAAAATCTCTAAGGCTATTTTCAGAAAACTTCAAATTTTCTAAAATATGTCCTAAGTAAACTATCATTAAATTCATTAATTATAAAAAAACATTATTATTTATCAAGTAAAATATACACAAGATATTAATTTTAGGCTAAATTATTTTATTTATTTCTAAAAAGTTTCAAAATTTTCAAAAATAATTCTGTAAATTCTATAATATTTAAAAAATAAAAACAAACATATATAATAGATATATGATTAAGTATACTGTAATAACTAACCAGATAGGTTTACCAATTTGCAACCAAATCGTTTAATAATTTTTTTTATATTTTAAATTTTATAAAAAGAACATTATTAAACTAACCTTAAACGGTTTAAAAAAATCTAATATAGTCCCTACACTATTATTTATCATGTCAAATTCTCCCGAAATATAGATTTTAAACAAAATCCTTATAGTCATTTTAAAAGTAATTCTAATTTTCAATAATCATTCGTCAGAAAAGTACCTTTAAACAAATTTTTTACCCAAAAAAAGAGTATATAATGTTTATGCTAAACCATACTTAGATATCCATTTTAATAAAAACCACTCCAAAAATATTTGAAAAATTTGTATTTAAAAAAATCACTCTATTGTAAATTACCCTTAATTTAAGGGTTAGAGTCAAACTAAAAAAATATCAATGTCTAAATAGCAAGTATGAACAAACTACATAACACCATATCAGATCTGTGGCCATGGTCAGACAGATAAAGTGGACAAACATAATTATATAATCCACTAGTTTCGGTTCAGGGCACATAAAACGTAAAGATTCATCATAAATTTGAGGTAAAATTTCAAGGATCATTATACTTTTTATTTATGTGAAAAAGTAGAAACTGATAAATATTATGCTTATTTAAAAAAACTAATTCACTGATTCCAATCTCACTGCTGTCAAGTGGATAGTGAATAAACATCACTTTGATGCAGTATAGGTGTTGGGGAAGGGCGTGGAAAATTTATTGAGGGGCTTGGATACCAAGACCAAAAAAGGGTTTCGCCGACCCTCCCCTGGCAAATATTTAAAAGTTTGATGATTGTATAATTTATTTGGAGCGTTTCTTTCCTAGAATTAAAAAATTAATTAAATTTACCTCATTGTTATATACTATTATTAGTATTATTATTATTAGACAGGTGACCTGGTGGTCTATGGGTAAGGTGTCGGACTTCTGTGCTAGGGTCCGGGGTTCAATCCTTGGTACCGGCACAGATATATCTGATTACCAAACCCTTCCTTCACCTCTGACAAGACGTGTGTTAATCACAACTTGTGAATGTGTAGAGTGCCAGGCCTCCACCATGGTTCGGATTCCACTTTAAACTGTATGTCATCCATTTCATCTCACAATCACCCTACCATTAAACATTAGCGTAAGTGCGTACAACCCGAGCGGGTATTAAGACGCGGTGCTAATAATAATAATATTATTATTAAAAATTAGATACATCTATTATTTATTTAAAGTCTAAATTTTAAAACTTCACTTTTCTGGACACAAAGTGATGTGCAGAAGAGGTGAAAAGGGCTTTATTGACTCGGTAGATCAGTCATACATATACACCGGTACAATGTAGCAAAACCCCACCCTTACCTTACATTACCTTAATATCATGTCTTAGTGGGCTTTACCAAGTGTCACACATGCGAAACTCAGAGCTCCGACGAGATTTTGTATTAAGTCGTGTTTGTGTAAGCGTTTGACAGGGTTCGTTCCATTTGGATATTGACAAGTGTGGGCTCACAATACAGTCCCATTGTATTTCACAGGATCCGTACTAACACGCCTCGCCATTGGTTGGTTGAATTTTCCCCCTATTTTCGGCCACTGGTTTCTCCTAGCCAATCCTCTCGATGACGTGGTGTGCCTGGGTATCGGATCTGGGACGTTGTCCAGAAGATGTGGCGGGGTTCTGCTGCTTCAAGACATCCTGCTGCCTGACGACAGACGTTTCAACGACCACCGTTCTGACACGGGGCTGAGAGGAGATGGGGGAACGTCTGTACACACAGATGTTTCTAATGCTCTCAAATCTTGGAAACAGTGGAAATGTCAGGGCTCTAGCTGTACCAAGAGAAGATAATATACATAGGAAATTTGCTAGCTCAGTGAAGATTCAGACCAAACTAATTTAATTTGTTAGCTCACAAAAACTATGATAAGAAATTAACTGCATTTGCTTGAACAGAGGAAAATGAAAGAAATATCTAGATTACAAAAACTAAGGATATTCATTTATTTAGAAAATTTAAGTGATAAATCAATAACATTATCGTGAGCAAGAAAACTCATGATATCCACAAAGCTAGAAAATATTAGATATAAATAAGTGGAATTGTTAGGTCAGTGAAATAACAAGCAATTCAATTTAAAAAAAAAAGGATTCTCCATGTCAGGGTGGAACGGAGAAGTTGGCTAGATAGAGGGTGAGTTAATAGAAAATTTGTAGATAAAGCAATGTTAGAGAAAAATCAAGGAATTTTCTGGCAAAGTGAAGAAAAAATTTTCTTGTTCAAGGGAAAGTAAAAGTATTTGCTGCTATAGTGAGCTCTATTTTCTTTAGCTCATGGGGATAAATTATTTAGATTAGGAGGACCATCTATAATCCCATTTTAATAGAGGGAACCTGTTTTTTGAGATACTTATAAAGAGAAAAACCACCCAATTCCATAATCGAAATAGTTCTGGCACTCATCGTGAGATAAAAGCCCAAAATTATCTGTGTCGGAGGTAAATAAAAGAGGAATCGGGGATATTGTATCGATCTATATGCATACATATATATGTATATATTTATATTATATTTATTATACATATATACATACTAAGGACCTGACTCACTGACTCATCAAAGTATCTCCTGAAACCCTGGACCTGGAATCTTGAAATTCGGCAGGAAGGTTCCTTTCAGCTCGTAGGCTTCTGATAACAAAGGGGTTCCACGAAATTCGACACCCAATGGTTTGAAGCAGGGGCTGGAACACTATATTTGTAAAAAAAATATATTGAGAGATGATATGGATAACTGATTGATGGGATTTTCCTATATGACCAGAAAAATCTAAAATTGGAAGATTTCAAAATGGGGATCTAAGAAATGGGTGGAGGCTTATAATTGGAATAAAATCTTTTTTTTAAATAAGGTAAAAAATTAAAATTTGGAATAAAAGTATAGGGACAATTAACTCATAAAATCTTGAAATAAGACATTTTTAAAAGTAAATTGGAGCCAGTGTGATGTGGAGGGGTTGTTCAAAATTTCTAAAACTAATGTAAATGTAACACAATAAGAATCAATATAGCAATTCAGTGTCACAATAAGATTTTATTTATTAAGACAACATTTATTTATATATTTCTGGAGTAAAACCATAAAAAGGATTGGGGTGAACATACAATAATTCACAAGGTCAAACCTTGGACAGGGTTGATATTTATCTGATCAAGCCAGTTTTAAACCATAGCCAAATTATATTTGGCATTTTTCCATGGTGCCAAGCTCAACAGACGTTAGGGTAAAGTCATTGCAGGATCAACTCAGGGGACACTGATACCGAAAAACCCAACAATAGTAACACAAAACCGTAGTAGTCTATGTAAAGGAATTTTGTAATTTATTTACTAAAAATAAAATAAAATAAAATTAGTTAATCCACGCTCCAGCCACTCTTTCTTAACTTAATATAATTACCAGGATTATATTTTAAAACAAGCTAACCAACAAGCTAACCTTCCACCATATACAAATTGAAGGTTTGGTTTAGTTAGGTTGGGTAGTATTTACAACCAAGGGCACCCGAATAATTTTTCTCCGGGGGAGGGGCAAACTGGGGGGCAGGGGGGCATGGAATATCCCCTAGTACGGCAGAGGGTTCAAAGGACCTCCCGAGGGAAAATTTACTAAATTTAAGCCTCGAAAGACGCTTTTTAAGGCAATCCTTGTCTCTTGAAAATAAGAACCAACATTAGAAAAATGTTTCAAACTTATAATATCTATGCAACCTTAGAATCTTGGGGAGACAGTTGCCCCCCTGTAACCCTACTACGGGTTCCCCTGTTGACATCATTATATCATAGAAAGGCTTAAAACTAGTTAAATGCATAAATATCCACCAATTGTTATCTATAGCTGTGTGTTCATAAATTTGATATTGCAAGAAGGATTCTATCAAAATTAAAATATTTTAGTAAACTCTATCTATAAAAATATAAGTAAGTTCAAGCTTTCAAACTTAAGTCGGTTTTCGAAATAGTAATAATATTAATCATAATAATAATTCAACCCACATCGATGTATTCACCGTCTAAGGCGTCCCTCTCGTATTAGACAGGATCACTGATGACATAGTGGTTGGGGTTCGAACTCAGGCTGGATGTACTGAGGATGTTTTCTTCTCAAATTATTTCTCCCTCATTCCTCTTCCTCCTCATGAAAATATAGGTACATTTCTTCTAAATTATAATTTTCCCATAAGTTTAACTGCGCAGATAGCCCGGTCATGTAGTGAAACACGGCGCGCAAAAATAATAAATCTACATGCATAGGTGGCCGTGTGGTATAAGGAGATGTAAACCTTTTGCAATGTTGATGGGAAGACTAGGATTCGAATACGGACTGGGTGTTTAATCGTGGTTTTTTCTTCATAATATAAGTAGATGTTACATAATTTTTTGCCTATATTTGCTTCACGTAAATGCTAGTGCATTTCCTTTTAAAATACCTCATCCATACCTTATCCTTCAGAATAGGTCACTTAAAGTACAATATATATATATAATTACTTTAGTGGAAATTCTCACCTAAATCCATGCAGCATAAAATTGCTCTATTCAAAAGTAATTTAACAAACACTTTCTGTTCTGGAAGATTTTGAAAGACTAAGTTCCCCTTTTCCCCCTTACACTCTTAGCTGTATTTAACATAATGCTACGCGTGAATGATCACTTTTCAAAAGAATTTGAAGACATAAATAACTTGAGTTTGACGGCGGCTTGTGCAATTTTAGAAACCTTGTGGTAAATTAAGTTGAACGTCAAAGAGTCCGCCGAGTTTATTCCAAAATAGAACCAATGGTTAATACTACTCAGCCCTGTAGTCATAAAACAGGACAGTTGGTAAATAGTTTTATGTGAAAGTTTATATTTTGTTCCTTCACCGCGTCCTTCTAGACGTCTGAGATGTACGCCTTTTGATCACGCTAATAGGGTAGAGATGAGTTAGGCAAAATTTATAGGAAAAACCCCGCATTTGATTGCAGAGTTAGTGGTAAACCGTTTAGAAATATCAACCTTAATACATCCGGCCTGGTAATGAACATTGACTTCTTTGTCACTGGCAAGCTATACTAGACGAGACTAATGTATGATCACGGGGCCACCGATGTGGTGGTGAAAGCAATTAAAATTAAGCAATTATTTAAAAAAATAATTGAAATATAATGCATGGAATATGTAATATTTATTACTTCGAACATAAAATGTAAATGATAAATTAAGCAGTTTTAAAACGTATAAAATTTCTGCAAATATCAATAAGAAGTTTAATTTGATAATCAACTCAATAAAACTATGTATATTAAGCTAAACTAGTCAAGTATAGTAATACACCAATGAGTTTTGACATAATAAATAGGTTTTAAAGGGAATCCAATGGATCAATGTGAAAGAAGTTCTTACGTTGGTTTGGACATGTTGAGAGGATGAGTCTGGATCAAGTGACGAAGCAAATATATAGAGGTAGAGTATGTGGCTGAAAAGGAAGGGTTAAGCTATGTAAGACGTGGTTAAATGTTGTAGACTAATGTTTGAAAAATTGAAACATTAAGAGTTTTAAGAATAAAAGAACTTGTATGACTTGGTGTACGGTTGTTAAATTGAAGGGTGTATTCAAGGATAGGGACGTGTGGGGAAATTTAGTAAGGATGGATTAAGTAGGAGTTGTTTTTTGAGCTATATGTACAGTTTCTTGCCTACCCTGCAAGTAAAAGTCGTGATCACACATATATATATTTATGTATGCATATAGGTATGTGTGAATACATGTCTATATGTATGTATATATGTATGTACGCATGCATATATGAAAGAGCATTTTGAGAAAATTCAAAACATTTGATTTAAGACAAACTCTATATATTATATTATTAGTGATGTTTTTTATCTCCATTTGGTCATGAACCATATTTCAAAATAACACACCCTTTCTTAAATATCGTGGGACCTCTAGACATTTTTAACATGACTCAACGTTCTGTTACTATTCCTGAATGGATTTAGGGTACATATTTTTCAATTTTGTCATCATGATAAAAGAAATAGTCTAAAAATACACGACGATATCTAAAACAGAAAGGGGCCTATGCTATTTTATAAAGCGTTTGAGAGGTCCCGGAGCTATCTTGGTTCAACGGTGAGTCCATCTATTTCAATGTGGTTGGTGTGGAGGTCGGGACTCTGACCCCAGTGGGTGTACTGAGGGTGTTTTTCCTTAATTGTTTCCCACTATTACTTCATACAAATACCGGTACATTTAATCTAAATTCTACATTAATTTAAATGTACAGTAATTTAAATGCATCTAGCCCAAATGAATAGTAAGATGCGATGGGAAATAAATACATCGCCTATAGAACCACTAATCGCCTATAGAACTACTAACATATTATTTAGTAGAATCAGGGGTATATTATAAAGATTCACAGCAAATTGATATTGTAATAAATCTAACGCATAGTTAGCATGGACGTGCGTATGATTCGTTTAAAATCGTATCTTGGCATTTTATTCTAATCGTATGAGTTTGAGTTTTAAAAATACAAATTGTATGTAGGCTATTGAGTATTCAAACGTTAAAATGAGTCATACATAATATTATAACTGTTTAACGAAATAAATGTATACAGAGCCAGACTTCTTTCTGAGCATGTAAAAAACTAGCATAGAAATGCAATGAACCAACAATGCCCCGACCTACTCATGATTTTGTACATAGAGTGAGAATTGGCTTATTCGGTAATTAGAGCCAATACTATGTTTAAATTTAAGGAATGTAAGTTGGTTACACTGGGGGAACTTCGTATCACTCTCTGGGATATAAAGATGAGGAAACCTTAATGTTTTATTCAGTTTTGGCTAGCTCATTATGTATCTAATTTATTTTAAGTTCATATTATATTAATTAAGCTTTAATTTTTTGTTCATAGGAAACACATAGGGTTAGTTAAGCTTTATTTAATTATATTTGATGGATACAGATGATGTTATTTATAATTGAAATTTTTACTTCTTATTCCACCCTCCAATTCGACACCTTAGCTCAGTCATTAGCCTGCCTATCTACTGAGCTAAGGGTCTGGGTTTGACTCCTAGCGTGGCTGAAAAATATATTATGAGTGAAATGTGGGTTTACCCTTTCACAGTGGTAAAATAACGGCCGAGGATTGGACTTTGTGCCTGTCCTAGTCTTAAGTTAGATTATAAGACATAATATGAAGCTAAGACAAACCTAGAAGACCAGTGGTGGAAAAATATACCGTATGGTTTGAATACAAAACTGACCCAGGCCACAGCCTGGAAACAGTAATGGATGTAAAAAATATGTATGCAAATTATATGCTTTACATTTCCGTTCACTGAGCTATATATACACCTTGGACAGAGCATGCGATGCTGTCCCATGTGTTTCATGTTGTCCGGTATGATGAGCTACGGTATCTCTTTAAAGTACCCAGGGCAGGGGCTCCGGAATAGGGGGCCAATGGACCCCCTTATTCTTATCTTGGGGAGATAGAACTATCTTAAGCCTCCTCAATTCTTCCTAAGTAAATTCATACATCTGTTACGATCATTTTGGTAATTTTAAGTAATAAAGACATAAATTTGCAATTAATTTAACAGAAAAATGAAATACCCTAATTTTGCAGTTTATTTTTATAACAGGAGGAAAAACTCTTTCACAACAATATAGTAGCCAACATTAGTCCTAGTTGTGATTGCCTTAAATATAAACAATATCAGAATAGTAAGGCCAAAGGGTAATACTCATTGACCTTTTTGCCACAGATAAGAAAAAATTTAAAAAAAACCTCACAGTTGAATTGTAACTGTATTTTTGCCATAGTTTTATCAACACTAAAACATTAAGCTGGGCATCAATAAAATTAATACACTTTCTTGTTTTGGTTCGAATAAAATAGATTTTTTTAACTTTTAAACCTATATTAAATATTGATTTGATAATATATTTTATTGTTTATGCATGGTTTGTAATAAAAATACTAAATATTTAATAAACCCTAGTTTAAAGGTCCATTAAGTTGCCTTCCATAATATGAGCCCTGGTAGGGTTTGGAACTTACATTTTACCCTGAAAGGTAACAGGCTTACCTTGCATTGTTGAACTATGGCATAGCTTATACGATATACATATACTATGGGTGTAGCGAAGGGGTAATTATGGGGTTCAAACCCTCCCCATCTCAACGAAAATTTCTGAAGTTTTAAGGTTGATCGCGAAAGAATGTTTCTGAAACTATTTATCTTAATTTGACTTTGCAATCCGATCTTCAAATATCGTAGTTTATAATCTAAAAGCATCAATTTTTCAAAAATGTGTCGGGAGGAAAACAACTTCAAATAGCTTCTAGAGGCATCTAACTTTGACAGTAGAAAAAAGTTGAGGATCTCTCTAAATTGCTTTATATGGGAATCAACATTTCTGGAGTAGGATTACTATATAATTATTTATAGGGAATCTAATTTATGAAAAAATCTGGTCTACCGCTACTTAAAATAGCTTTTAGAGGCAGCCGATTTAAAAAAAATTGCTGGGGGAGGACTACTCCAAATAGCCTCTATAATTATACAAATTTTTAAATACCTTGGAAGGTATATACTAAAATTCTCTTAAATGAGTATATACTTTTTTTAAAAACTCTCCACTTTTGAGGACCATTTCAAATACTTTATAGGGCACCCAATTTTCAAACATCAACTGGGAGGAAGAAAAATTGATAAAAAAATATTCTAGGGTATACAATTTTTAAACATTAACTGGGAGGGGAAAAAATCCTAGAATAAATACATTTTGATATTCCCCCTTCCCCCCATCACTCAAATATGGTCCCATCACCACTTTTTAAAACAATATTCTTATTTCTCACAAGTCTTAATATCATGGAATTATCCCAAAATTAAACTCTCCCTACGCCCATGAAACCAAGACTGCTACCTTTCAGAGTAAAGAGAATGTACAGTACATGGAAAACAGAGAAAATCCATAAAAGCGAGTTGATTAAATGTGACATGAAAGGTCAATGAAAGTTCAGATAAATTATAAAATGTGATTTAAGTTTTTACTCTGTTTTCCAATAGTTTGTGAAATATGAAGTAGAGAGCATTACCAAGGCTAAACTATTAGTTAATGTGATTTATTGATGAGCTTTGTGCAAAGAATTTAATAGAAGGCAATGAAAATTATAAGATTATGTATGTTGGCCAATAGCTTTTATTATAAAATACTGGGAAAGTAAATATTCTTTGGTCTGGAAAACCTAGGAAAGTCAAATCATTTTAAAGTTTAGGCCTTATCAGTTCTGTTTGAAAGTGTGTAAAATAAATAAATGCTAACAACAGAAATTGACTGGGTTTTAAATTTTAATTAGCCACTACCCTGGGTGATATATTTCAAAATGAAAGGACACCAGACTGTAGGGACAATGTTTAATCATTAGTCTTAAGTCACACTATAGTGTGTAGGGTATCTGTTGAGAGGCCCAGAACAAATTCAAAATGTGACTAAGCCGACAACAAAAGCCTTATATTGGATTGTTTTGCGTACCACTAATAACTTACTTGAAATGCAAACTATCTAGAATTGTGTTTTTACTTAAAACTTTCAAACAAACATTCTTTTTGTATTTGATAAGTTTTTCCTCGATTAGATATTATAGTAAGACATTTGGATATTTAAAGGTTTTTCTCTCAGGTATTTTACGGCCTACACTTACAGTATCCTTAATGTATGTTGTGGATAACACTGGCATTCGGTAAGACCTGTTACATCTACATAAATGTAAGAACAATTTCTTTGGTTGTGTGTAATAAGCACTAACTCAAATTAAAAAAAAAACTCAAAATATCTCCTAGGATCATCAAATTTTTGAAAATTGTCTCTAAATAACCACTCTAAAACGTTTATAGAGGCACCTAATATTTAAAAAATAGAGGAAAATTGATTTAAATCAATATTCAAAAGATCAATTTTCAGAAAATTTCTTGGTGAGGAATATTTCGAGTAGCGTTTAGAAAATTCCAAATTAAAAAAAAAATCTTCTTGGTGAGAACCACTCCAAATAGCTTCTAGAAGAGTATAATTTTCGTAAATTTTTTCAAGTGTGGACCACTTGCTTCTAAGGGCATCGAAGTTTCGGAAATTTTTTGAAGGAGGGCTTCCGATTTACTTTTAGGCCAGGGAGTCGGGACGTTAAAAACACCACAAATACCAATGTATAGTATCATTACCAATAAAATAAAAATATAGACGGGGCCTACCATCATTTTAAATTGTTGACAAAAAACAAATTACCACGCTTTTCTCCACTCAATTTCCTATTATATTGTTATCATATATTTTGAAAAAGAAAGACATACAAAAAAGTACTATCCATGAAAAATAAACCTCCTTCAAATAGCTTCAAAAATCATCCAGGGTGTAAAACTTTACCCAGACAGGACCTACGGATTCCCTCTCAATTGAGCCCCCCCTCCCCCTCACTTTCAAATATCTTCCAAAGCCCCTGACCCAGAGCTCAGTATTGTGATAATTATCATTGGCTAACTGACGTCAGAACTTTAAGCGAGCGCCATGTAATGTCACATTTGCGATAGAAGAAAAATCTGTTGGTTTCCCTGAACTTTCAATAGGCAGCACGGTGACCTGGGGGTCTAGGGGTAAGGTGTCAGAATTCTGTGCTGGGGTCCAGGGTTCAATCCCCGGTCTCAGAACAGATTAATCTGATTCCCAAACTCTTCCTTCTCCTCTGACAAGGCGTATATTAATCACAACTTGTGAATGTGTGGAGCGCCAGGCCTCCACCGTGGTTCGGATTCCACGTTAAACTCTATGTCCCCTTGTTTTATTTTAAATTTAAGAGTTGTATCTAAATCATTATAGTCCTTTGCATAAGGCTACACTTTTATAAACACTTCTGCATTGCCAATTTTCCTTGTGATATTTTATATAACCAATTATTTCAAGGAATGTTGAAGATGGTCCAATAAGGTGGTAACCTACTTGAAGGCGAATATTCTCACACTAAGATAGTTTTTATGGAAATGTCTGTTCTAAAGTTTAAAAGCCACTTAAAACAATCATCAAATATCTTAAAACGTCCTTATTTAATATTGTTATACTCACAAAACTATTGTATTTGTTTAAGGAATGCTAGTTATATGTTTCTAATAATTACCTTGATGTAAGGAAGACAATATGTTGAGTGAAAAATCCTTGAAACTTATATAATTTCAACTATTCATGGATTTAACCAAAATGTTAAAACTTAAAATGAAAAGTTTTTAATCCTTCATTTTAGCATGAACATAATTTAAAAACCACTATATATCAAATACTACAGGATTTATGGATGTCAGCAACATGATTCACCTCTATTGTAGATGGGCCCCCCTTAAATTTGCACCCTTTAGGTTCACCTCACATGAAACGTCCACTGAAAATCATGAGTATGAAGCGTAGCATTAACTTTCAGCACAATGGATGTCATCCTTATCTGTTCCACCATTCACTGAGATTACCAATGAAACCTCGTGTGTAAAGTAAATCTCTCAGCTGTATTGAACTTACTACTGCAGCGCCGTGTGTGTCCGGGGTGAATTAACCCACGCCAGATTGCACGCGACTTCCCTTCCCGTTTATCAGCCATCACGACGAACCAAGATACCATTCCTCTTAGTGACGTCATCTTCTAGGAACAAATAGTATCAATGCGAGTCAATGCGCATTGTGTTCTCTTTGGCACTATCTCGTGTGGCAGCACCATTGTGTGTGTATGTGTGTGCTAGAGAGACCACCCTCACCGGGCTCGCGCTATTGCCAAACTTAGTGACATACGTCGGATATAGAGTTGGCAACGCCGCTTTTACACCTTGGGGTATCTTTATCTCTCTCTGTCTCTCTAGCAGTCTGTAACGGTCGCGTTCCAAAATAAACATTCAAATGTTCCGTGAGAGGGAAGTAGTTGTTATTGGTTTCGTTGCAGTTTTTATACAGTACAGTGTTTTTATTTTTATGGTGTGCGAGAAGTGCGGTCGGACACGTATCTGGGACTCAATTTTGGGCGTGAAGAAGTAGTAGTGGAGTGTATGGGAGAGGGAAGACTAAACCATGGCGTCATGTTGTTGCTTTTGATGCGTTTTGTGCACCATGTCCTACAACCCGTCCGGACTATCCGCATATTTAAATTACTTATATAGGAATGAGGAAGAAGGAATTGAGAGGAAGGGCACACACATTTCGCGTCGATATAAAAATAAAGTTTTAACAAGCCTGCTGCCTTAAACCAGCGTTTTTCAAACCGTGATCCACGGAGCCCTTGGCCTCCACCATATATATATATATTTCAAGCTTCATGAGGCAGTTTTATCATATTGTTTATTTGTTTTCCATGCTATAAAATAGCATCAATAATTAGGAATGCCAAATTTTTCAAATTGAATTATGGCCATTTGCCAAAGGCACTGGTGGAACATGTGATGATGAATTTTATGCTTGTAACATTTAACTGTCTTTATTGAATGTTCATAATATTAGTGTTACATTTTTATGAGGGCTCCAGCGTGTGTTTTTTATGGTGCAAAGGCACCTTCAGTCTAAAATGTTTGGGGACCCTCACCACATGTACACCGGTGCGCGTCATAAAACAAAACCTTTACAAATAAGTTTCATTGTCAAACTATTAAATTACTATAGTTATTATAATAGTTTATAAAATAATAGAATTACAATTAATCGGTGAACAATATAAAAAGCTAATTATAGTTTTTTCGTAGTTTGACATAAATGTTAGTAAAAACTAGGTTTTAGGTTTGTTTGCGATAAATTGAGGATAAATAACCGCCCTAAATAGCTAAATCGGTAACATGTTGGTTTTGGAAAGGGAAGGGACGGGTCTCGCCTAATTTAAATGGTTGATTATGCCAATATTACCCATCATAACTTAACCTAGTCTTTAATTAATAGACGCATGGAAGGTTGAGTTTTAGCTAATAATTAATAGAATAAATTAACTGAATCACACTTTTTAGCACATTTTGTGACCGATACAAACTAAATAGCATGACATGTATTAGGCATTATATTGTTAAAGTAATAGTGATAATAAAATAGCTTTGCATTGACCAGTTCCCTACGACCGTAACTAGAACTGGCCTGGAAAAGCCTGATCCAATGGTAAATATTATATATATTTCATGCTTTTGTTGATTTTAATGTTCCAAGCTAGAAGAGGACATTCATTTCATGAAATGGCTAGACTTGGTGCATTGGTCGTGACATGGACAGTACATACTTAATCGCCACATAGGGTGGTATGTGAGATCAAGGCTGAGAGCTGTTTGTTTGTTTAGTTTTAATGGAGAGATTTACTTTTTGAAGGAAGTATTGGGTCATTTCACCACTAATAAATGAAGACAGAGCATAAGGAAAGCCTTATTGACAAACATAAGTGGGACAAAATTGAGAAGCTACACAAACACTCAAACAACATTCAAACGTATTCTTTCATATCAGCTAAACCATATAATTTAAAATATAAATTTTTTTGTTTTGCAAATAATTTCACGCAAGCTGCGAATATCCTAAAGAGTGACTGGGAAATACAGTATATAAATTAGAAAGACATATTTTCTATCTGTAAACGGCTTTGGTAAACCGCCCGTAGAGATAGTCCCTGCATATTAGCAGCTATGTTATTCGCATGACTGCCTTGTGTATTGGGATGGTTAATAGGTACGGCGAACCCATCTACTACATATAATTATCCGTTCCCAAAATGTATTTATTTCCTTATTAAAAATACATGTAAATGTCCCAAAGTTGCAATAGTATTTCTAGTGTGTGGTTAAATACCATCGATATCACAATATATAGTCATTTAAGAACTATTATGCTATTATGGAGTGGGATATCGTTTGGAATATGCCTCACAACAACCAATACATAATAAATTAATTATGTTTGGGAGGAGAACATCGTAAGTTAGGGATGTAGGAGACGCGAAAAAAGTTAAGTGTTTTTGCAGTTTTTATATGAAAACCTTTTTTTTTAGGTCAAAACAAATCAAATATTGCTTTAATATAAATGTATATATTAATTTTCTTCCCGTGGCAACCTCAATATTTCTTGAACATCTGTCAAGGATGTCCTGGAATTTAATGACTGGCAAATCCAAAGGGAAGAGATCGTTGGCATTATCTATCAAACTTTTTAATCGAAGAGTAAAAGCTCTAATTAAATTACAACCCAACCTTGATGGATATTCAAGAAAGACAAAGGGAAGGGTAGTGAAGTTTATTAAATAACTCACAAGGTATGCTACTTTAACCGATCACAACTGAAATAGACAACAGATTAAGTTTATAGAGTGTTTTCTCAATTATCCCTAAAAATATCAGTTACTTAGAGTAAAAAATAAGCAACTTTTCTAACTATAAATTAATGACTTTAAACATGTGCAAACATTTTATAGCCAGCAAGTTATTCTAACCTTCATATAATAAAGGAATCAATTGTCTTAAGGTGGAATTGTAGGGAACACGAATTAACGGAAGTATTTTTTGTAATTATTATGGCAAAGCACTTTTTTGGCAAAAAAAATATATATATATATATATATATATTGCTCCAAGATAAACATAAATTTTAATTTTATTCGCGTGGTGACATAAAAAAATATATTGAATAAATATATTAAGCATAAGGGTCTAGCTACCTTTCTGTGTAAGTACCGGAAATATAAAATGTATAATTTGTATTATTCCATTCAGCCATAGCTTATAACAGGGGTTGGCCAACTTTTTTGAGGCCCCGATCGACTTTCACAGTTAGCAGAGGTCCCGCGATCACCCTTCCTTTCTCCATGCTACTTTTGATTTTTTTTTTCTATACATCTTGTATTTTTTTTTCTAAGATTCAATATTTCCTACAATATTAATGTCCCTACCCTTGTAAAAACACTTAAAATAAACAAAATGTACACTTCGTTTACCCTGAAAGGTAACAGTCTTAACTTGACAGATTACATTATAGCCCTATCTTACAAACTGCACATGTCTAAAAAAATAGCTAGTTTGGTAAAAAAAATAATCACTCAATGATATTGACAAAAATAAATTACAAAAGGATACTCGCCAGATAGGTTTTTATTAAAGAAGTGTCGTGAAAATTGCTAATGGAATCTTAGTCCTTTGCTATTTTAATTTTTTTTAGCACCTCGTCTTACTACCCGTTCGGTTTATACGCTAGTGTATTAATTTCGGTAAAGGTTTTAGGGATTAGGAAGGTTATATTTAGAGGACGTGTACCTTCATTTGCGTGGATGGAGAGTGTAAAATAATTTTGGAAAAACAAACCTCAGTACTTCCGACCGATATTTGAACATCGATCTCACCGTGATCAGCAGTCTAGTCTACTGTGAGAGTAGCGCGTTAGACCATTAGGCCACTGAAGCAGGTTAACTATCATAATGTATTTTAATGTTATCAAAAGAGTTAATATCTTGATTGAAGATAGAATTTTATATTGTGTAATAAAAAGGGATGATTTATTGACTACGTAATGATGGAACGAATAAAGATGATGTATTACAATTTACAGATAAAAAGTACGCAGTGTATACATTAGACTATCATTAACTCATCTCCCATATGGCTGACATCCAAACATCCACAAATAAATTTTCTTGATATTTACACAGATAATTTCAAAACAATCTCATAATTTCAGTAGTTTCAACAAAATGTTTGGGTTTGTTTACCGTAATGATTTATAAGTTTGAACAATATTGTAAGAGTGTTTTAAAAATATATGAAGATTCAATACACTTAGAAAACTACTCTGAGATTAACTCAATACCAAGCTATATACAATCATTAAGCTATTTTGACGACCATATAAGCTTGTATATAATATTACCAGGATACAAAAGAATCATTCCAATGCCTGGTTGCAACATACTCGTATATCAATTTAAAATAATTGAATTCAGGTACCTCTCTAAAAATATATTTTACCTTATTTATATAAAAAATAAATGGTATGGTGCACCAGATGGACTTTACCCCCCTTTTATCCTAAAAAAAAGACATTTACTAAAAACTCAATTAGGTATACACATTGTTGTAGAAATAATTACACCAAATATCATAAATGAAATAATCTACATGGTTACTTACTTACTCTGTGGCATTAGGAACTAGGAATACTGTTATAGAAAAATTGAAAAAAAGGAAATATCTTTGTTTTTCAAAGATCATAAGAATAAAGTTCATTTTTAAATACCTAAATTAAAAAGTATATATATATATATTTTTTCTTATAATTCAGAAACTACTGGTTTTATAAAAAAATATTTCAAATAAAAAAGGTTTTCTTTAATAGTTCTATGACTTTACAATTATAAATATATCGTATCTCAAATAGTTGCGGAGAAATGATGACAATTAAAAATTTCCCTTACATAAATTACCCTCAAAGTCATTTTCATGGGAACATGAGAATTGACTTCTTATTTACAGTAGTAAATTGTGTCTAGATATAACATTTATTCAAAATAGGTTATATATAATTTCAAGAAAATCAATTTTTTCTATTTATTTCATTCAGTAAACTACCCTTAAATGTAAGGTTCTATATCTAATTCCAAAAAACCCTTTGACGGATCTTATGAAAATTCCCAGTTAGAAAGTTTTAGCCAACTCGGTAAAATAGTTTCAGCTCTAGACCAAGGTACAAACAGACGACATTACGAAAACAGCTGTTTTGGTTTCATGGGGTCATGAAACGTCAACATTTATCAAACTCTCGAGTTAGATTTTTTTGACACTCACAGTACTTTCTCCCCGAGGTGTCAAGAGAAAGTAAAAAAGGCTATAATGAAGTCTAGGCTAATAGGTGGTTTTTAATGTGCTCTCAATAATTTAATTAAATGGTTTCAAAATAAATTAGTAGAAAATTATCGGAATGTAATGAACCAACAAATCAAAAATATTTCTCGCAATAAATAAGCCATATTATTTATCAATTAATTAAAGGATGGTATAATAGTGAAAGTTCAACCCAAACCGGTTTATATAATTATATTAAAATTAAATAACTTATTGTTTGAACAATAAACATGATTTATTATTGAGAAAAATGGGTTTTTTTCTTTAACATCGGTGAATTGACGGTTGGCTGCTATGTCTGTTCTAGAATTATTATATTAATCTATAAGTCTGGTGTTTATATCATAAGTTTACTCTGACAATTACACATTTATTAATTCAAATAAACAAAGAAAATGCCCACTTAAGATTAATTAAAATTGGTGACAACAACATGTACGGTTATTTAAAACTCGCTTACAAATTAGAATGAGCGTAGATTTGCACCTCAAAGGCTGGTAAACTCACCCTACTTATTTTTCTTTATTGCAATAAAAACCTTGCAAAAAGATATATTTAATTTACTCAGGAATAAAACAATTCCAGAAGAAAGGATATTGAAGGTTTCAAATCTCATCCAGAAAAGTATGAAGGGAGATTGTCTTGGATAAAAGTAGTTTTAACTTATAAGTATACTTTAGCTGCACCGATGCACACAAGAACAAAGGTGTTATTATCATGTTATCAGGTTTTCCAGTGACGGGAGGGTCAGATTTGATTCCCGGCTAGGTGTACTGGAAGGTGTTTTTTCCTAGTTGGATTACCAATCTTGTTCTATGCAAATACTTATACATTTACTCTAAATTCTACCTTCCTTATTCCTGCACAATCAATGTAGTTGAATGAGTTTAGCCTAGATGGTTAGTCAGACGTGAAGAAAAATAAATTAATTAGTATATTTTAAATGTATTAGTTTCTTTTAATATTTGAAAATAATGTATAAGTGCAAAGCAGACGAGATTATATTGTGACGGTAAATCCGATTCCCAGGATATTTTTTTTCTTAGTAAGGTGTAAAGTTGTATAAATATACATTATATGGCGCACTTGCGGTGGCCATTGAACTACATGTTCCGTTGGTTTTGATAAGTAAGCACCTTTGGAGCTTTGATCTTATTCCCGCTTGGACTGCTTGTATTGGCACTGCTCACACACATGAACTATTGTTGGTGGAGAGCTATACGTCCTGGAAATTGTGTTTTATGGGACTCCTTGTTTGTTGATGTTCGACCATATTACTCCGCGACGTCAACGGATGGATGTGATGGGAAGTTGTAACCTGGAAAGTGTGTATGAGAGAGAAAGGTATAGAGCCTTATGACTTAATACAAATTATTGCGAATCACACATTAAAAATTACAATCTATTTAAACTATAGTATATTAAAATTTTAAAATTATTTCTAATTACATAAGAAAAGTTACATATTAAAAATTAAAGATTATTAGCAATTACATTAGGAAAATTATATATTAAGAATCACTAACTTCATGTGAAAAAATATAGCCTATTCAAAAAAAAGTTAATTACAAATATTAAAAATAACTTGATTTTTTAAATTTTCTACCACTACTACTACTTCAAATTTGAGCTACTAGTTATTATTTTACTAGAAGCAGTAGAATTATTTTGGTAGAATGTGCCTTTTAAATTCCATAAAAATAAGTAACATTCAAGGCGCTATATAGAACATTTGAAAAAGTAAGGATATAAAAATATATATATTTAACTTTTGATGTGTCTTTTCATATTACAAAGTCAAAGTATAACAAAATATTTATACTATTTACTCAAATTCCTTTCTATGTAAAATAAAATTAAGAAATTATGAAATAAATCGGGTGATAATCTAACATAATTATATTGTAATGTTCTTATATACATGATTAAACTTTTTTACAAATTGTTTAGTTAATTATTATTATTTGCTTTGGTGGCCGAATGGTCTAACGCACCACTTTCGCAATAGACTAGACTGCTGAAGATGGAGAGATTGGGGTTCGATCCTGGTAGAGTGTAATTTTTCCTAAATTGTTTCACTCTCCCTCCACGCAAATGAGGTTACACTTCTTCTCGATTCAACCCTCCCAATACCTAACACATTAGTATAGTTAGTACATAGGCATATAGCTCGAATGGGTGGTAAGATGCTGTGCTAACAAAATAAAAAATAATGACTATGAAATCATTAGGAATTATTATCATCATCAATAATTACCTGATAAACTTCACAAATCATATAATACTTATTTACTTCATAGACACATTGTAATATCGATTAAATTAATGGTTTGCAATCTTATTTGCTTAAAGGGACCTGTGGACATATTCCGATACGTTGTGGAAAATCAGTCATATATCTATTCTGCCTATTTGTCATTTATAAAATGATATTTTAAAAAAATAGAAAATACTTTCATAGTTTGGTACGCTTGTGTAATATTTGTTAAGTATTTGTATTCAAAAAAATATATTCCCCTCCCTTATTATTTTAAATGCAGGGTGGATTTGATTTTTTTAAATACATATTCTCAGTGCTAAGTGGTCAGAATTCTTGGCTCCAGATCCAGAGGTCTCAGATTCGATCCCTGGCCTTTCCAAAATTTGTTTGTGAGCAGGTGGGTCCATAATGGGGCTAAACTTAGCCTCATGAGGCCAATTGAGGGGTTACTTAAATTAATAGGTAGCAGCTATGGTTTAAAAAAATTAAAGATTAACAGCTGGAGAGCTTGTTGTTTTGACCACATGACACCTTCTATCCACAGATGTTGACACTATCATCACTAGTGGCCGCGGCCGCTTGGTCAGTTTATCCCGCTTGCGGTCTCACACCATTGAGATTTATGGGGTGTGTGTTTGTAGACCCTAAAACAACAAAGTTGGAACTTTGCATTGGTACTTAGGTAAACCCCATGTACAGCTCAGGCTTAGCTTTTTTCTTTTTGACTCATATGAAATAATAAGTACTATGATCGTATAAAAAAAAAGAATTCGAAATTTGAAAAGATGTCGACCAAAAAAACGTGTCTATCGCTGATGATGTTCGTATATCTGGGCGTTTGTTAATCTGCCTACAGATAGAGCCGAAACCATTTTACCGATAGGGCTAAAACTTAATATCTAAGATTTTCAAAAGGTTTTCCAGATGATATTTGTAATTATAGATCTAACCCTAAAATTAAGGGTAGCTCACTTAAAAAAAAGTAAAAAAGTATTTTAATCGAGATTGATTGAAATTATTTTAGTTAAAACTCGTATATAGGCTCAAAATAACTTTTCAAACAAAAAAGTAACTAAGATTTTATTTATATGATAAATGATTAGATAGGAAATAATGAAAATACATTCAATTTGATAATTCCATATTAGTGCTCATAGTTTGCCTACATGTTCTTATTATGCCACCTTATTTTTGTATATTTTTCATTTCACTAAATCTACTTAGTGCTTATGTATTTTGATCTTCAGCAGCTGATCTTGGGTGGGAATTGGGTAGCCTCTACCAAAGCAAGTTGAACAAGTTCTTGCAGAATCTAGTGACGGCCCTGTACCGAGTATGAGGGTTTTATCTCCTCCCCCTATCGTTTTCCTTTGCGCCCCCCCCCCCCACCTCTTACTAATCAAACTGTTACATTGTTTAATTGACAAGAATTAAATCCTGATTCTTTCCTTTGCATTTTGAATAATGCCAGTCAAAAAAACTTTCCGCTTCTACGGCGGCATAAGAAAATAAATACAGACACGTTACAGCTACCTTCAAGGATCAGCCAGTGTTTATTTTCGTTCCGAAAGTTGTGACGTCATTGATTGAGGGCTAATATTAGTACTAACACGTACAACTGTCTGTGCCCGAGGCTAAGTGGTTAGAGTCACAGATCTGAGAGGCACCGGTTCTATCCCTTAAGAGGCTGATGAGAATTATTATTATTTGAGTGTGAGCTCCTCCAGATATACATTGATTAATACATATTTATTTTAGAGATATGTTAGTGTAAGTTGTGTGTTAATAAAATCTGTATCTTTAGAAAATGAACTTTAAACATTCCAGGAATAATAATAATATCTCTAATCAACTTGAACTGGGGGGGCACATGGATTAAACGTCTACCAAACCCATCCTCCCCCTCTGACAAGACGTGTATTAATCACAACTCGTGAATGTGGGGAATGCCAAGCCTCTACCGTGGTTTGGATCCCACGTTAAACTGTAGGCCCTCCATTTCATCTCATAATCACCCTACCATTTCACATTAGCGTAAGTGCGTATAACCAGAACGGGTAGAAAGATGGGGTGCTAATAATAATGATTAAACGTCTATCTCGTCTAGTCTGGTTTGGCGGTAACGAGGAACTCGGGGTTCGTATTCCGGTCGGATGTATTGATGGTACATTTTCCTAAATGTTTATTCCACTCTTCCTCCACGCCAATTTGGGTTATTTTTGTATAACATTCTATTTTTTTCATTCCTTTCCTATTAGTCTAGATTATCTTAATGAAATGCGTAAAGTACTCACGGGTAGTAAGAATTAGAGCAAAAATCAACTGTACTAATTTTTAATGTTTTTATGTTTGATATTTTAGTTTTCATACCATTTCTTCAATAATACTCATCATCAGGACTACAAATTTGAGAACATTATCAAAATATTACCAATAAAATTATCTAAACGTTATAAATATTTAGTTCAAATTCACTAAAAATGATCTAACAATATGAACAAATAGTTGTAATGAATGCACGACTAAATTAAACTCTAACTTTACAAAATGTATATATATATACATACAATGAAAAGTATTTAACAACCAAACTCTCACATCTTGCTAAATATAATATTGATTTGTATTAGATCTGCTTCAGAAGTAATAGCTGTTTCCTTCCGACGCGACCATTTACATCTTATTGGCAGGCTTTCAACAGAAATGTGTATTTTACAGCCATACAGGAAAATCGGATACAAAGATCATTTATTGCCTACGTTACTTTCTCTAACTGACAACTATGTGGGAAAAAAGTATGTTTGAATATTTATGCATTTATAAAAAATCGAGTGTATTAAATAATAATACTCATTCAACATAAATGCCTAAGGATTGATCTAAAATTCCTAAAACTGACGCAAACCAAGAAAATATTACATAAAAATCCAAAATGACAAAAAATATCTATTATCTTTACATTACCATAACCAGAATGTATTCACACATAAGAAATATCTATGATGAACAAAAAAAAATATATGTTATCAAAATCCGGTTCTTTTGATCACAAAGACGAACATTTTAGAAATATTATCACCCAACAATCAAAATGAACTTAATTTTCTGGGATATATGTTTATGATAATGTATATAACCACTTTCAAAGTAGGTAGTCCTGATCAGTAGGAAAACCTACCGTAATCAGTCACTATAATGTCTCGTCTAAAGTGAGCGCATGCGTCGACTTCGTCCAAGACGCTCCATAAACAAACAAACGCCGCCAAAATTACACTTTTTATTCAAACACTGAATTATTTATTTAGAAGTTTTGATTCATGTTCGCCGTTATTTTTAGGTGATCATGTCTGCCTGGAATTCCTTTTCTTGCTCAAAGAAAATAAAAGTGAGGGAAATAACTGGATAGTATTAGACTACCGGCAGAGTTTCCCGCAAATATATTTTTTTTTAGTCCTATTAAAGTTTATTCATTTTTTTATAAAGTTTATTTAGATGTTGGTTTAATCAATGGCGAGAAAAAAAGAAATTAAATATGCATTCACATTATCCCTGAGAAGAAATGTTAAAAAACCAGTAATAGAGTGGAAAACCACGACAGTGCACCTGCATAGATTATATCCTTGATCTACTGTCGTCGGTAATATAGTCTGTTTCAAGCCTAATTTCTTGTACAATATGAACATTGGTACAGGTACCAGTGGGGCTGCCTGAAAGGAGAGTGCCAGGTATCCATCGCTACCAGACGCATGGCAAATAATGCAAAGGCTTAAGTTTACTAGAAAGTAAATTCATAGCTCATAGCTAAAGCCTTAAATTCTTAGTCAGAGCATAAGAAAGTATTAAATTCGGATCTCATCTGGGTTAAATTTATTATTAATTTTACTACCAACTTCATTTGCCTAATGCTCTAAGGCTTCAGTCTCGTGTTAGACTGGTTTTATGATGACGGGGAGATTGGGGTTTGAATCCCGGTTGACTCTACTAAGGCTGTTTTTTCCTAAACGGCTTCCCCCTCTCCTTCCAAGCAAATGTGGATACATTACCTATGAAATGGTTCAGTACTCATCCCTACCCCTGTATTGAAATTATCTTTTATATGAATATAACTTGAACAGGTAGTAAGACACGGTGATAAAAAAACTTTATTATTTCATAAAACACTCTAGAATGATCAAGAAACATTTGCTTTCAGGCGTCGTTAAGGGAAAAAATCCCCCCCCCCCCAAATAATATTCTCCATTGGGGTGCTATTTAAAAAAAAATTGAAAATCCACATTTGGAGCCATACATAAACGATTAGATTAGCTTTTTAAGTTACTTATAAAATCAATTCCGTTGTAATATTATTTGTGTTAATCAGTTGGTAAAAATAATTTATATTTTCTAATTTAAAGTTAAAATAATATGTTAGTTCTGTCCCTTCTTATTAATTACCTAGTGAGGCCTATGACGGTAGGGATGAAGAAGGTATCATATAGAGGAAGACTACCCACATTACTCACATCGGTGGCCGCATAGTACATGGTGTCACTCTTAAAACAGACTAGACTGATGAATATAGGAAGATTGTGGTTCGAGTACCGGTTGGGTGTGTTGAGTTTTTTTTCTAGATGATTTTTCACTCTCCCAACACGCAATTTTGGGTACACTTCCTCTAAAATTCCATATTACTTACATATTAGCATAATTAGTGTAGAGTGTGACGTCACACTCTACGTATTGCCCGCACGGTTGAACTGTGAACCCGCCGTGTTTGACGGTAGAGGGCAGGTCACTTAGTGTATTCCTCTACCATCCGCACGGGCGGGACGCGAGTTCAACCCTGTCAAATTTTTAAGTCAGTTCAATCAAGGCAGTCAGTTAACTCAGTTCAGTCAGTCCTGCTCGGATCAGTGATCCGCTAGCATTCATCTTTGTACGACCAACCTTTAAACAGCTGTGCTGAAAATTACCGTGTACTATTATTGAATGTAGTCCAAGCCGTGCTTCAAGTGTTGCCAAACTGTTTAAAGCACTAACACTAAAATTAATACAATGAAACAAATAAATACTGGTTTTCTTAAAGTTCTACAATTCATACAAAAGAGGTTTCATTAGTATATAAGCGTACAACCTGGATGGGTAGTAGGATGTGGTGCAAAAGGTACCTACAATAGCTTGGAGAGAAACTGGGAAACCATTTATAAAAATAGTAATTCATAGTGACAGCAACTAGCCGATGTTCTAGCCCCAACCTCTCTTTCACTGACAAACCAGACAAGACGAGATTGATCCCTTTGTTCCCGTGCCCACTGATGCGTGTGTAATATGATAATAAACACACTGAATATCCATTGGCCATCATTCCTTTGCACAACAAACACGTCTATCTCTAAGAGGTCACTTTCCCGCGAGATTTAGAACGTGTTCCCTCTAACTTGTGCCCTTGATTTATTTTTAACCATCTTTCCTGAATATTACTGTCAAGAGACCGTGCCCTACTAATAGGGCGGGACCGTTTGATGGCAGCGAATTGAGGACGGGGAGACGTCGCTTAAAATGAGCGTAACCGCCATCCTCCTCCCCCTCTCTTCTCAGCTAGGGATAGTGTGACCGACTGGAAGAGGCGACCGGCGGGAATGTTACTTTTACTAACCCTTTTACTGAAATAATGATGATCTTCTATAGTCAATGTATTTAGTATTATACTAGACATTAAGTAGGTCTAGAACCAATATCTATTATGTTAAGTGACGTTATCTCTATTGATGATCACACGATACAAAACTTTCTTTATTAAAAATGTCAAAACATGCTTCAATGACAGAGTGGTCTAACGCATTACTCTCTCAGTAGACTAGACTGCCGATGATGGGGAGATCGAGGCTCGAATCTCGGTCGGGTGTAACGAGAGTTGTTTTTACAAAACTGGTTTTCCACTTTCCATCCATGCAAACGCGGCTACATTTCTTATAAATAAAAATCTCCTTAATCCCTAGAACTACTAGCGTGATTAATATATAAGCGTATAAGCCTAACGGGTGGTAATATGAAGTGCCGAAAAAATTGTCAAAAATAACCGTGTCGTTAAATTACTAGAATAAAACAGGACTTTGAATGTTCCTAGTGTTTATCCTGGAGTGTAGATAGCTTACCCTGCTTGTTTCCTGGTGTATCTTATAGGATATAAACATAGTTTGATCACTCAAGGTAAGACTGCTGCTTGCTTTCAACCGAATATACATCAATGGACATTTTGATATCTACATACACACCGGTGATCACGTGGTATAAAATTGTCTAAGACCAGGGTCGGCACCACTTTTTTGGGCTCCGATCGAATTTTACATTTATCAAAAGTCCCGCGATCGTATTTTTTTTATTAAGTATTCCTTAAATTCAATATTTTCTCCAATACTTATGTCTATGCCTTTATGTAAAATATATCAAATAAAATGCAGACTTCGTTTAACCTGAAAGGTTACCTTGACTGATTAAACTATGACCCTATCTTACAAGCTGCACCATAGTGGTAATGTAAGGTAAGCTTGCCTTTTCGTGACTATAAGCTTATAGTTTTCTTTCGCGACGATCGACTGAAAATTGCTGGGAGAGTGAGTGGTCAGTCACAATCGACCTTATGCCGAACCTTGGTCTAAGGAGTCAGGATTTATATATTTATATATATCCTACATTGGAAATCAAATGAAGAGGAGATCAAAGTTTGAATCTCATCCGTGTAAATTAGAGCGATATTTTTTATTATTAAATTTATTACTCTGGTTCCTCCATCTTATCCCTCCTAATATATACTTGCTCTAAGCCACCATCCTCATACTTATATCCTAGATTTTATGGTTGATAGCGTTGGTATAAAAGTTTCTACTGTGAATAAAAATATAACTGAGAATCTATTTTGAGATTATTAAAATTACACAGCTACCAATAAAAAACAGTTCAGTGTACTATGAATAGAGACCTTAGCTCGAATCAATGGGCACGTCGACTTAGGTCCGGAGTCTTAGTCAGAATGATTACGCTTCAAGTCCGGTGCTATATTAAATCAATACTAAATACAGGACATA
The DNA here is from genome assembly GCA_902151425.1 of Timema shepardi. Lineage (NCBI taxonomy): Eukaryota > Metazoa > Arthropoda > Insecta > Phasmatodea > Timematidae > Timema > Timema shepardi. The sequence continues at coordinate 272,959 of CABFVX010000372.1, forward strand.
TACCTAGAAAATAATGGGATGGGCAAGTTTCATAGTCAGACTTAGTAAGCCTCAAGTGCAGCGCTATACTAAATACAAGATGACATCTACCTTACCTCGAATGGAATGGGCCAGTTTTACATGTGAAACCGGTCCATTCAATTCTGGTCTAGGTAGGTGTCATCCTGTATTCAAGCACTGCAGATAGTGAGATGTGAACAAGAAAAAAAACATGTTCTAGATCTTATAATTAGAAGACTATTTCACACACCCAGTGTTAAACAAATGTTTTTATTGAACTTTAAAACTCTCTGTAAACTATAATTTTAGATATAATCAAGCCAAGTACTAAACTTATTCATACTTACAGCTGCGCATGATGATACGTTTTCAAACCGCTCATAAACAGAAGCTAAAGTTTAAAATATAATTAGGGTTTAATTTAATTTTTAAATATAATTATTTTTAAACGGGTATTTCAATTTACTTTACTACTTTATGTATGAAATCAGTTTGAAAAACATGATAATTGTGATAATAATAGTAGCCGTCACCCTCCTGTGACGCCCGAGCGGTTTGGATGGAGGGGGGGGTATAAGAGTGAATCAATCACAATACAACACGTCCGTTGAGATTTTAACAGTGTTTAATTTAGCCAATTCTTCTTGATAGGACAGGCTTCAGATAGGAAGGAACAGGGAGGTGTAGAGAGCTACGAGGGTTCTACTAGACCTACTGGTCACCAGTAGGTCAACCCGGTCACCCGGCTTGCCCTAGCATATATGTGGTGCTGGTGGTACGGTTGTCCGTTAAGTGATATCACAAACGGTACTGGTGATGTGGCTGCCCGTTAAGTGGTATCCGAGGTGCGACCAACTGGTCTCGAACCACGGGCTCACCAACTGGCATCTAAAACACCTAGCTTACTCGGCAGCTGCCAGAGGACTCCCCCCTGCTTCCTCGAACCATCTTGGCCTCGGGTCCCCTCCTGTGATCCTCTCCGTCACCTGGACCAATCAGGGTGCTTGACCCCTCACCCAAGATGGGTTAATATACTTTTAAACCATCAATGGAATAGAGTTTTTGACGTCTTCCCCAGTTCTCAGCCGAATCATGGTGGTTTGCGGTAATATGATATTCAATTCACGCCTCAGTAGCTTGCTGAACTTCCCGTCTTATATTACTAAACTAAAAAAAAAAGAAGTAGATATGGCATTAATTGTGAACACTATTCTACACCACTAATTTGAGACCCTTACAATTATAATAATATTATAATGCAGAAATATAGAATATGGTTGAACATCTAGATTCTACCGTTATTATTAAGATATAACTGTTGTAATGATTGTATAGACCATTTCCATTTCCATTTCATGCATCATATTTGTATTATTGTTATTATTTTTTGGAATACGTTAGTTGATATAGGTGTATTGGTGTAAATAGCAGCTCCTTTATCTCGAGGATGTTAGCTCCACATTAGTTCACACGATGTACTATGTTTGACTCTGATCCAGGAAAGAGGAATTCAATCCTGACTGACTTAAGTTAGCTGGGTCTCCACTACATCCCTCCCTCCCCCTACCAAATGATTTTCCATCATATTACCTACATTTTTAAAATAGCTTTACGCCCCTGATAAAAGGTTGCCTCAGAACTGGGGGAAAAAGAGAAGTTTGGGTGTCTAGAAAAACAAGACAAATATCAGGAATCTCACCTATTAAATACGAATTTTTAGGAATTTAAGATATTTAACTGCAAACTTTAGTAGTTCTTTGCATTGGTGAAAGCTTGAATTGAAGATCTCATCATGTTGATTCAAACACAGATTTTATCCCTACGCCTCCCCCTCCTACCCTAAAAAAATGGGTAACGTAACGACTCCTTGTAAGTTATTTCCCCATAAATCTCAAATCCTCCGGTTCTAAGCACACTTCACACAAAGTGAATTTGATGAAAAATGAAATTTAATTTATGTTCATATAGAAAAAAATCTCTAAAGTTTCTGGAAAACGGGGAATACACCAATAATCAACATCATTAATAACCATTATGAGCCCTATTTTTACTTTATAATATAGATAAAATGACAAAGTATTGTAATCGTAAAAAATGGTCAGCCTCGAGACTATGATGTATTTCTACGTTTCATGTGCCCCTAATCCCAAAAAGCGGGTATATTATAACAATTCTTTCTGTACCCAGAGCTAGAGCCCAAATTTTGTAATCGAACTTGGTACTTAAATGTTAAATGATATAACTTCACAGGGTTGATTTTTATTTTTATTCTAGCCCTCAAATTAAGGGTATATTATTGAAAATTGAAAATTTGTGACTATTGCTCTAACAATTTGGTTTAAAATTGATATTTGTAAAATGTTTGAAATTAAGAATAGTATTATATAAGATTCATTTTTTGACCAAAATTCATTTAAGGGTGGTTTAGTTGTGACTGATATTTGACAAATTATAATATTTTGAAAATTATACAAAGGTTTTTTGTAAAAATTGGATACATGAGTGAGTACTTTACATAATAAGTAAGAATGTACATTATCTTTTTCGAAAAAATCATTAATTGAGGGTAATTTAATGGTAGAAAATTTTTAAAAGTTTAATTAAAAAAGAAATAAAAATAAAATGCCGTATTAATTTTGTTGCAAACTTGTATTTTAAAATTGTCAAAATAATTTATTGAGCTTTTTCTGTGGAAGAATTTTTAAGTCATGGTAACTAAGTTTTGAAAATTTGTATCATATGCTATAATAGACTATAAGATAAAGTATGTGCGATTGTGTAGGGCAATTTAATTTCTACAAATAATAAAATTCAATTCTTACAATTAATAAAATTTAATTAGATAATAATAGTCACGTGGCTAAATTGATGTGTACTCATCGCAACGCAACCCGATTCTGTGATGAGCTAGCCATAGTGACAGGTCCACTACGGGAAGCTCAGCTTCTAAGAGAGGCGCCCCGTCAACACACTGACGGCCGATTACATTTTTAGACCTCCCCTCTCTTTGTTTCACATCCATTCTCCTCTATACTCTCCTGCTCTGTTTCAATGTTGCTCTACCTCCCTGCTGTTCACACCATCATTTCAAATTTAATCCTCATCGTATCTTCTACTTTATAAGAATCTAAAGTTTGTGTTAACTTTATAACCCCACATTGCGGATCCTATGGTCTATGGCGTCAGTCTCTATACTAAATTGCTGGTGACAGGTAGATCGGGGTCTTAATACCTGCAGGATGCATTTAGGATGGTTTATTTTCCAAAATAATGTATCTCTCTTTCTTCACGCAAATGTTTGTACGTTTTGTTTGAATTATTATTTTATATATAGCTGTTAGTATAAATATGTGGATATATCAGGCAGGTAGTAAGACGTGACACCCTTCTTCTCAAAAACAATATCCTTTTATCTCGGGCTTGAATTATAATCTACCTTTTTTTAACTGTCACCATCTTTTTTATATCAACGTCTTTCTTTATCTACCTATCATTATTTTTTGAAGGGGGGATTTTACGTGCACTTGCTGACCTGACTAATATCAGTATATGAATTATAAACTAACATTAATATAGAACGAACCCAACAACCAGACTCCGGTCGTTAATTTACCAATGTGTTGGAGGAAAACTACATTATACAAATAATACATTTTTCAGCCATACCAGGAATTGAACCCGGAACTTCTCAATAGGCAGACACGCTATTTACTGATATAAGGTGTCAGATCCTTTCTGTTTCTAAACTTAGAATTATTTCTAATAGTAAATATTATTTATTTATCAATATCCAGCACAAGCACCAGCTACAAGAACATTTTTTTTAATTTCTCGTATCATTATTGCATCAATTATTGTAATCGGAAAATAATAGATCTCCAATATGACCAATCTTTACGCTTTATGTGAACAGGAACCCAAACAAGTGAATTTTATGTTTATTTCTCTTCCTGGTCACAGAAGCAAAACAGTTTGAGAGATTTTGTTAAAACTTGATATTTAGATTTAATATGGCTATACAACAAAACATTTATCACCATAACATTAAGGGTAGTTTACTGATGAGTATTTTTTCTATTACAAATTTCTATAATCATATAATTGGTTTTTGGACGAAAATTGTTGGACAGCTTACTGGTGACTGATATTTTAAAAACTAGAAATATTTTACAAATGGCTTTCACGATTTGGTTCCAAATAGGTACCTTAGGATTATTTGACATATCAAATAACAATGTTAATTTTTTGGTAATTTACTGATAACAGATTTTTCAAACGTTTTATCTATCTTACAAAGGGGTCTAAGAATGATGCTCCAAATTAATATCTTGGGAGTGTTTCACACGTCAAATAACCTTGATTACTTGGTTTTGGATAAAAATTCGATAAAGGGTCGTTTACTGAGGAGTGATATTTAAAATTTAGAATTATTTTGAAAATGGCTATAACGATTTTGCTTGTAATGTGTATATGAAGAGTGTTTGACATGATTAAGACAAACAATGCTGTATACTTTTTTTAGGGGAAAATTTTGTAATTTATAGTTTAGTGATGACTTTTTTTTTAAATTTGATTACTTAAAAAATGGCTTTAGTGATTTGGGTCAAAATTGGTATCGGAATACTATTTTAAATAATAATACTACAATAAATTAATTTAAGGGTGGTATAGTTACAATAAACTATATACAATTTCTATATTTTTTTTAAGAAATTGACCTTGCAGATTGAATTCAAAATGAGAAAATGTGAATTGTCTCTTATGATAAATAATAATAATAAGTTTCTATTCTTACAAATAAATGATTTGGGGTTGCCAAAAATAATTTATTTTCAAAAATTTGTATATTGTTAGATATCTTTGCGAAATTTGGTTTAAAATATATAGATAAAGAATTTTTTATTGTGATTACCGATATGTTTTTATGGGTTAAACTTATTCAAGGATAGTTTACTAAAAACTTATCTTTGAAAATTTTCTTCGAAGCTATATATAATACACAATATGAGAAAGTTTGTGCGATTGTATCCTATCGTACTATTTATTTGTTATATATTATTCAAACATTTCGTCAAATGAATACATCTATAAATGTTTCCTACTGTAAAATACCTAGTAGGTTCTATTTTCCATTCGAACGCCTCACGCTTTACAGTTCATGTTAAATTAAACTTGACGAAACTCTCATCAGTGGTCATAAGGTCTCAATGTCAAAACACATTTTATTATTATTATTATTATTATTATTATTAGCACCGCGTCTTACTACCCGTTCGGGTTATACGCAAAACCACATTTAGAATGGTTTCCTGGTGACGGGAAGATTCAAGTTAAAATCCCAGCTGGGCGCTATGAGCTTTTTCCTTAAATTGTTTTACACGTTCCCTATACGTCAATGTGGGTATATTTCTTCTACAACTATACCTTCCTCATTATTACCTTGCTACCTTCTTCGGTGGACACATGGTCTAAGGTATCATTCTCGTGTTGGACTATACTGCCGATGACAGGGAGTTCAAGTTTCAAATCCCATTCGGGTGTACTGAGGATGGTTATGCCCTGAATGGTTATCCACTTTTCTTCCGCATAGATTCAGGTACATTTCCTCCATAACTAAGATGTGTAATTATTACATACGCGTACAACCCAAACATATGGTAAGACGTGGTGCTAAGAAAATCATTACCCGTTGACGTCATATGCATGTGGCCTGAATGGGCGATAGTACTCGGTGAAAACAAAATTACAAATGTTTGCCCGCAGGGGTAGGCAAGACATTAAATTTTCACTTCAGCCCCTTTGTTGTTTATGGGGTTCAAATCTTGGTGGGGTGCACGTAGAGTAGTTATTCAAATTTGATTTTCAATTTTAACGTAATTTAGCAGGTATGGGCCGAGCAAAGTATGTGCCCTTCGTTAGCTCTGAAAGATATCAACTAAGCTTACCTTTTTTTCTCCTAGGGGAGGTCCATCAAATTCCAGGGGAGGTCTGGATATGGTTTAATTTCAAGATGGCAACCACTCAAAGATCTATCTATATGTTCCACGAATACTGCCAAATGCTTGGACCAATTTTAACGAAATTTTACAGTGACATTTTTTGAACATAACCCAAATGATTTACTTACAATTTTGTATAGTTTATCAATATCATCATCCGTTTCAATATGGCGTCAGTTCAAAGGGTTTTTTATTTCATAGTTCATCTCAAGTGGTTTAAATTTTAAATTCTAAGCATTCGATTAAGTTCTTAGTGAATGTTTATTTAAATTGTGCCATCTATTGCGAAACTGAAGTATTAAACCACTTGTACAAAGGTTACTATAGGGTGTTTAAGTGAAAGCGTATAAAAATAATACAGGACATAAGGGATGCTACCAAACATTTTGAGATAGGGAATGTGTGGTCTGCGAAATTATCTATGTGGGATTCATATGGGCCTAAACATGTATACCACTGCTACTGACGTGCAGTTTATTTACAGTTAATCATTACATGTAATCTATTTACATTTAGCTGTAACATTACGTACAGGAAGTACTGTGCGTTATACCAAGTATATGACAAACTGGAGGAAACCTACTATTTCGTACCTCATAACAGTTCCTAAAAATGACGGCCATCAACCCCAATGCAAGCATGACATCGGCGTACGAGATTCTGAGGCACCCGTTCAAATATTCCATGCGTGTTGCGAATCACATCACAGGCGATGACAATCCTGGTAACCAATTCCAAGTCTGTGTCCACTAGAGTCTCATACACAAGTGATTCGAGACATCCCCATACGAAATAGTTTTCAATCTCTCCCCTCATGTTTAGGCCCATATTCCCCTTAGCTGTCTTTGCAGACTACACGTTCCCTATCTCAACATTTTCTGTAGAGCATCCCTTATGTCCTGTTTAATTTTCGCACGCTTTCACTAAAACACCCTATATATATTTACAGGTTGTCAAATGTAATGTGAAAACTACCTGATACTCTTATGCTCATTACATCAAGTTTCAGGGATATTTAAAAAATCCACCTATTTATGTTGTACGCATTTAATTATACTAATGGGACTGGAAATAAGATGGCCAAATAAATACTTTGGAGGAAATATACCAACATTTGCGTGGAGGGAGAGTGGAAAACCATATTTAAAATACACCCATTGGGATTCAATTCCCGACCTCCTCACTTAGGGAAAACATGCTAAATGAACCAAACATCTAGTATGTGTGCCCACCGATGTGGGCTAGAATAATTATGGCTCTAATTTTTATGACATTTCTTGGCTGGCCAAGTTATCACCTTGTCTTGCTCAGCCCAATGCCTTTGGTTATAAGAAAAGAGGATGTAATATATATTGAGCGAAACAAATTAGTGACACCACTACTAATTTAAAAGGTCGAAAAATTATGAATATACAATACTTACTAGGAGCCATCAAGATAATATCTACATTTTATATTGTTCGAAATGTATGACATTAGGGCATACGTCCCTTTCAGTATTTGTCCCAGGGCACTCACTTCTTGATGTAACAGAAATCTTAGGATTTGTTTGTGCACAGCTCCAACCAAAGTATTCTGGTGAAGTGCCAGTATCTCTTCCATCTAGCGCTGCACATTGTCGGGTGAGTGGGACTGACACCTCCAGTCAGATGTTGCATCGGTGCCGTAGTGAACATTGGTACCAACCGTTCTTCTTTCTAAGCCCTGGTCAAAATATGGTGGCCTTGCGGAACCGATATCCCCCATCAGCTATTGCATTGCCATGGTGAGCATACCTACCATTCCTTTTTTGTGTATCCTGATCAAGAGATGGACGCCCCTTGTTGCAGATGTTGCACTGATGACATAATATACATTAGTACAGACCCATTGTCCTTCTATACCCCAGTCAAGAGATGGTGGCTCCTTGAGAACAGCACCTCCCATCAGCTGTCGTGATTGTTTTGATGTAAACATTGGTACCGACCCCACGTTTGTCTTTACCCCGGTCAATGATCAATGGCCTACAAGGACCCACATCTTCCATTAGCTATTTTTTCGGTGCTGTTGGTCTGCATACAGGCTTAGAGATAATGGCCTCGTTAGACCGATATCTTTCACCAACATTTTTTTTATACTACCGTGCCTCTGTACAAACATTGTTGAAGAGAGGTTGGGTAGAAGGTCCAACACCAGTATACACTTGTATTGAAAGTACTGTTGTAAACAATAGGACAACATTTGTGTTAGTCTATACGTTAAATGCGTTTATTTAATTTAAAAACACATTTAGAAATGCCTACTAACTTTATTTAAATATTATTAAACTAAGGTGCTAGTGTAGACCAGTCGCATATGCCTTTCGCTCCCATTTTTATTTGTTTACTTTGAGTCTAAAATAGTACAGTATGCTCTAGTGAGACTTTACGGACACCACGACGCTATCGAGCCTAGACGTCTATGACGTCATTGCCACAGTTCAGCCTTGTCTAATACGGGGGGAAACATTGACGTAGGAATGGACTAATTAGTAGGGAAGAAAATGACTGGAACACTTCATAAAGTAAGCCTATATAAGATTAGGAGCCGTTATGGACAAACTGATTGTGTCTAAGTACATTGAAGTTTAATACTCTGACTGGAGCATTAAGAAATAACATGTATATAACCACTTTGAAATGTCATTTTTTCTAAAGGAGAATTTTGAGACAGTTCATTAAGATAATTTATTTTCATCCACAAACTAGAACTTCAGCTGATAACAGCTAAGACTGCTATTAAAGAGTAGGAATTTAATTATTATTAATAAATATAACAATAATAATTTGAAATATAAGAGGGGGCAAAATAAGTATTGGTGAAATACGAATAAAACTGGGAAGACGATGTGAAAGAAGAGTCAAGGAAAGAGAATAGTGGAAGAGGAAGAAGTGAGAAGAGAGGAGTAGGAGTAAACTAAATATAACTATGAAAGAATAGAAACGGGATAGGATCATGGAAAGAAGAGGAGAAGGAAAGAAGATTGGAAAGAAAAGGTGGTGGTGAAAAATTGGGTTTAAGAAAGAAAATTAATCTGTTGGAAAAAGATGGAAGGGAAGAAAGAGTGATGTGAAGAGGAGAGAAGGAAAGCAAATGGGTTAGGTAGGAGAGGTACGGCCGGATTTTATGAAGAGAAGAGTGGGGAAAGAAAAATACGAGTTTTTGGGAAATTAATAGCGGGGGGTAGGGATTAAAATGGTAGAGGAAGAAGATGAGTATAATGTAATATGAAGAGGAGGGGGAAATATAAAATAGGAGAGTAGGGAAACAAAAGGGGGGGAAATATTAGAGGAGGTTGGAAAGCTGAAGGAGAGGGTGGAGGAAGGAGAATAATGACAGATGGACGTTTACACACTTTGAATAGTTTGTGATGATAGATTGCTTAGTAATCCTTCGATTAGACAAATTGATTTGAAAAAAACTACAGAATGAAGTTAGCGTGTAATGCAATAATCCAAAATAGTACTAATAGTTAGGGATAATAAGAAATTGTGGAGAAGAAAGGCCAATTTTATGTTTTGCCAGCTTTTGTGCAAGTCGGATGAATATGACAAACCCTCATTTCAATGCTTGGGCTTGTTTGGATAGAGGCCAAGTTGAGAAAAAGTCACACAGTTTATGTGCTTTCCTGAAGGCTCTTGACAGGCTTACATTCAAATTAATGATCACCATCAAGTTTGACTAATTTAATACTTGACGCCAATGAGTCAAGTGTGACCTCATGATTTAGAAAAGAAATGCTCTTTTTTCATATAATAAACCTAAGTAATTTTATCTGCTTTGCGTTTTAAATAGTCTCTTGTACACTCCATTTAGTGTGAAAGCTTACAGTATTATCTTGACAAACTCCACTCAGACCCTATCATATAAACTGCGCCATAGCTGAAAAATGCAATGTAGGCTTGCTACCTCTCTGGGTAAACGAAGTTTATATCTTACCCCAATAATCTGTGTAAAAGGGCATCCAATTTGTACTGTCTTATTTTCAGATGATGAAGAAGTAGGGGCTCAAGTTCTTACTGGACGTAATGAATTTGTTTTACTAATTAACTTTCCCCTATCATTATACGGGAATGAGGGTACATTTTATTTCAATAAACCTTGTTCATTACTACCCAATTTTGTGTAATTAAATGCGGATTGTAAGGAGTGGAGCGTGGGTGTAAAATGTAGTTAGGGTAGCTTCATTTAATAAAGCTTAAATTAGTTGAAAATTGACATTTAAATACAGGAAATAAAATCGGGCCTCTTGACTTAGTGCACTAATGCCTTACCACTGAGCTATCAAATATGCATCCCATGCTCAGGGTCATTATTCACTAATAGCTTGAGGCACGAGTCTAGGATGGACCTTTGAAATCATGAGTTATGAGGGAAGAATGACACTGAACATCTAACGAATCCTGGATAGCTCAGTGATAGAGCATCGGTACGTTAAGTCAAGTTTCCCGGGCTAGATTCTCATGTAAATATATAATTTTTTGGTAAATTTAAATTATTTTAATTATGTTCACCTCTCTATGGGGACATTTGTACCAACTTTGGTCTCTACCGTTTTTGCATAAATACAATGATTTCATTTCCTAACCATAGTTCCTAGAAGTAAAATTATGTTGAATCACTAAATGGTTACTGTCGAATGGAAAGAGGTGCGTTGTGTTTCAGAAGTTTTGTTCTATTGTTCATGTACACTCTGTTTTCCTTGAAAGGTATATATGTGGCTTACCTTGCATTGTTCCACTCTGTTGCAGCTTATAAGATAAGGCAACAGTGTAATCCATTAAGATAGGATAGGCAGATTGTTCCTGGATCTATGCCTAGCTTATTAGCAGCTGAGCTCTACCCTGCATATCATGTTCCATGAAATCTTCATGTCTTTGCTGATATATCTCCAGACTGATTCTCTAGCACTGTCACCCACGGTGATCTCTGCCCTCCGATTCGTTGATGCTAGGTGACACAATATGTAAACTGTAGGTTTGATCGCGCGGACCTCACCGAGAGTTCGATTGGGAAGTTCTTAAAGTCAAGGGGAAATCAACCTGGAAAATGGGCTAACAACAAGACAGAATTCAAGGAAAATACAGATCTCAACAATTTCCTATAGTTATAACATTTAGGTGATAGCAAATCCAGACAACTCTTTGGAGTGGAAACATTTGGGACGTAGAAGATATGAGCAACTTCCTAGAGTGGCAAATTTAGGTAGTTAGAAAATCTAGGCATCTGCTTATAGTGGCAAAATTTGTGATGCAGAAGATATGTGCAACTTCTTAGAGTGGCAACATTTGGTAGTTAGAAAATCCAGTAATCTGCTTATAGTGGCAACATTTGGGATGTAGAAGATCTGGGCAACTTCCTAGAATTGCAACATTTGGTAGTTAGAAAATGTAGGCATCTGCTTACATTGGCAGAATTTGGGAGTAAGAATACCTAATAAATTGCTTATAGTGGCGACATTTTAAAGTTAGGAATTTTAAGCTGCTCCTTATAGTGGCGACATTTAAGAAATAGAAAACAAAAGTAGCCACAATAAAAAAGGGGAGATAAAACTAGGCAACCACCCCTAGAGGGATATTACATTCACACCCATATTAAATATTTTAATCTATTCATCTACTTCTTGTTTGTATTAACTGCAAATAGTAATAATAATTAAAAGAAAATATTATAAAGGCGACGATCGAGGAAATTAATAATAATCCACCTGGATAAAAGTTGGGTAAAGCACATCGAAATAACCCCTACTTTATATGGGTTTAAAGCAAGCACATTAACGAGCTCCTGAGTCATGGTGAATCATTCTAGTAGAACACGATTACACTAATTATTATCTAGCCTTGCCAGTATAAAAACCAGTATATTTCACTCTTAGTCGGGCAACAGCCGTACGGCGTGTTCAGTCGATAGTTTTGACGTCAATATCTACTAGTTTATTTGCTGCAATGTTCTTAGATGCCAGGGTTACTCTAGTAAAGTAGAGTTGTGAGAGGTTGGAAAACTACAATTAAAACAAAAGCATACCTTGTGCACCTGTTCGGGTTTTAACTTGGTTCTGCTAACTCAAAAATTGCTACCTTATATGTGTGACTAACATTTTTGTTTATCTAATACCAATGCTTTTGAAGTATATGAGGAAAGGCCCGATTACTATTTTTTTAATGACTTTATAATAAATTGAATTTAAAACCTCACTGTTAAACCAAAACTTATTTTTAAAATTTATTGACTCTTGTCTCACAGCATCGGTAGGCATACGTTACAAATGTCAAACCCGTTTAGTCTGGCTTACTCGTGACGGGAAGGCTGGGACACGAATACCGGTCGTGTGTATTGAAGTTATTTCTTAGTTTATGTTTTCCCACTCTCCCTCTACGCATATTTGGGTACATTTACTTAAAATTGTTCCTTACTCATCCCTATCCCTTTAGAGCTATTAAAATGCGTATAGCCTGGACTGGTAATATGACGCAGTTGAGAAAATTACTCTAATTATTTATACATGTTTTTCGTGCGTACATTCTAATGCCATTATACGTCATCGACGAGTTTATCCAAGGAAGTGTAGTAAAAGGGAACTAATTACACAGGCCTTCGAAATAGAAATTTTTGAAAAAATACAAGTTAAGTTTTTGCTGAGTTTTATGTTATTTGGTCTGCTGATTTTGAAAATGACCTCAATTTTTTTCCATCACGTCAGGATTTTTTGTAAAATCGATATAGATATTTTTGCTAAAATCCTATTTGAAAAGGAATTCTCTCGAACAATTTTGCATGCACTATCTGGCAACAGTGGTTTTTATCCATTTAAATCTATGTGAAATAATCGATTTTTGGTGAGGCAAATTGATTTTTCAGCAATCGATTAATTTTTATTGGTTTAAATGGATGAAAACCACTGTTACCAGATCGACTCTGGTCGAGAGAAAAACAAAAAGTTCCCTTGAGTTTAAACTTTTTACATCAAATTTTGGTGCAGTTCCTAGAAGAAAATCACCAACATACTATTTTAATTTGTTTTTATTAAGGTAACTTACATAAAATAGACGATTGACCAAGAGGAGCAAATATTATGTATGTGGATATGAAAGTTTGAAACTAATTTTAAACTGATCAAAAAACAAAATAAAAATGTTAAATTTAAGTATGTACTCTTTCCCCTTTGAAACTTCTTTTTAACATTCTTATTTTATGTTCAATCTCAGGCCTATCTCGTGTTAACATCCAACAGTAGTCGGCGAGCAAGTTCTTGTCCCATCTTCCTTGATATTTGCGCTCCATATTTTTGATGTCTTGGTGTAACCTTTCACCCTGTTCTTCGCTGATTGACCCTAAATTTTCGGAGAAAAAATCCAAATGTGAGTGAAGGAAATGTATTTTGACACTCATGAAGCAACCCAACGCTTGAAATTTGTCCAGCATATTCATAATACCAATTGCTTTATATTTAGTATCCTTGTGATTACCCATAAATTTACCGACGACATATTTGAAGGCAACCCAAGCTTCTTCTTACTTTGTTGTCATGCTAGTCTCAAATTCTTTATCCTTCATAAGATTGCGGATATCTGGACCAACAAAGATTTCCTCTTTCAACTTGGCTTCGAATAGACCTGGAAACTTTTTGCACTGGTATTTGAAACAATCGCCATCTTTTGGAATAACCTTGATAAACTGCTTTATGACACCTAATTTTATATGCAGAAGGGGTAACAATACTTTTTTTGGATCAACTAAGCTGTTCCGAATAACATTATTGGTGCCTGGTTCAAGATTTTATCTTTTCAGCCATTCTTTTTTGACCCAATGTTGAGTCTTATCACGGCTGTCCCACTCAAAAATGAAACATTGAAACTTTATATATCCGCCTTGTTGACCAAGAAGCATAGAGATAACTTTCAAATCACCGCAAATGGTCCAACCATGGTTGGCATATTTTATTTTGTTGAGGGCGAGAGCCAGGTTTTCATAGCGTTCTTTTAAATGCATCAAGTGTTCAACTGGTACAGATGCATACTGGCTTCCATGATGAAGGACAGCTTTAAGGTTCCTTTTCGATGAATCTATAAACAGCTCCATTCATCTTTATCGTATGTGATATTAAATTTTCTCATCAATTCCGGAACATCAGAACAATAGACCAGGTACTCCTCTTCCTTAAAGTACTTAACAAATTCCTTTTCTCAATTCCTGTACCAATAAAAAGAGGTTCCTTTGGCCAATAATTTTTTTTATTTCAATCTGGAGCCCAATAATTCAGCTTCCTCTTTCGAAAGGCCCAGATCTCTAGTCAGATTATTAAGTTCAACCTGAGAGAAGGGCTGAGGGGAATCGCCTCCAGAGGGCTTATAATCGGTATTGGAACCTTGAACTTCTGGATGTTCCGAGTCTGAAGACTCTGAAGAGATGACTGGCAATTAAGTTGGAGGAAAAGGCACTGGAAGATCATGTCCATGAGGAATGGGACGGATGGCTGATGGAATGTTTTCAAGATAAGAGTTTAGCTTTTGATTTTTTCAGTTATACTCACGGACATGGCAGGAACAAAAGTAATAATCATCATAGTGGTTTTTCAGCTCCATCCATGTCATAGGAATTCCAAATTTTAAAGCTGTCTTCTTTCCTTTGAGCCATAAGCGTAGATAATTGATACACTGCAGACAAACTTTATGAGTAGCCCCCAATTTGTCCTGGTCTCCGAGTTCCATGACAAAATATGCAAGATAGAGTTGTCTTACATAGTCAGTGATGCTACTCATGCGATTTTTAATAACACTATATTCGCCGCATATGTATCAAAAGTCATCTGGAAAATTTTCACAACATCTTGAACTCGAAACCATGTTTCACGAAACGCACAGAAAAAAGCAACCGCTAAAATTGTTTCTGTGATGAAGTTTCCACTTGTCACTGTTTCAGCGCACGCGCGACACTACACACGAAAGAAAAATGTCCACGTCTATTACCTTACTACGAACACAGTAAGTACACGATCTTCTGGGTTAAAGAGAGATAAATTGAGTCATTCATAGGGACATCTCTTTTATATCTTTTCTGATGACTCCAGAAAAGTCGAGAGAATTCAGTCTTAAGAAAGGATCAATCCAGATAAAGCTCGAAAAAATAGAAGGTGACTGTCGATTACGCTCGCTTTGCGATGGGGAGGTGTCAGAGAGGGGTATTCTGTAGGTTTAACCACGGTAGAATGATGGTTAGGCAGGGAGGGGAAAAAATTCAACGCCGATTTTTTTTAATAGTAAATGTTCATAAGAATCCAAGTAAAATTGAATTTTTCAAGAAAACGTGACTGGGTAGAATATTTTTTAATCAGCACCAAAGAATACACAAAAGTTCAGCTATCAATTCCCTTGTATTTTTTTCATCGCAGGCCTGTGTTATCTATGCTTTTTTTTAACACCACGTTTAACTAGCTATCCGGTATATACTTTTATGTATTAGCTATGTTAATGTGCTAGGTATGAGCAAGGTTGTATTTATAAGACATGTACCCACATTTGTGTGGAGATATACTTGGAGACTATTTAGGAAAAACCACCCTAAGTACACTTCACTGGAATCAAACCTTGATCCTCTCTTCATCAGCAGTCTAGTTTATTGCAAGAGTAGCACCTTAGACCATGCGACCACTGAAATGGGTTGCTAATTATTCAACTCTATATAAAACACTTTGTAAGTGTAGAAGGTTGGTGTCAAACCCTGATCTTTCACTTCGGCCAGTCACACTATATTTAGGCCCACACATTACGAAGTTTGGTCTGTCTTGGTTTTCTCAAGTATTTGAAAAGTGAAAGTTCTGCAGATTTGGTCCAGATTTATATTTTACTAATCAGTGGGTGGGTATGAAATGAACTTTTTAGAAGAGGGAATGGAAGGGAATTCAGATGTACTAAAAAAGAAGGGAAGCGTTGAAGAAGACGCAAAACTTCTCGCTGAAAGAATGAATGTTTCCTTGCCCCAAATTAGTCTGCAAAGAGCTCTGCAAACTATTTTGTCTTACTGTGAATTACAAAAATGGGCCTTGTATACTTCACTTCCCAAGTCATTATGATGAATATATCTGTAACCAGTAGTCATTAACCATGCCTTGTATATTACTGATCATCGGGATGATATTTTAAGACAGATAGGATGAATGCTTATCACTACCTGTATTCCAGTAGCTATGCAATCTGTTTACCTCGCTCACTCCATGTTCCTATCATTAATACAATCATAAGATATTTCTTTGCATTTGAATTTAAGATATACTCTCTTATAAGTTATCCTTGGATTTTAGATTGAGATTTTTTCTTTATGATCAAGTAAAACAAAAAACGAGTTGTTCTATATTCAAGAGAACACCATATTCATTTAGGATAGTTGTTGTTTACGCTGTTTAAGACGTCAGTTTCATAATATGTGTCAATACTCGAACGATTGCTAATGATTATGAACTCAAATCACTTGAGATAAGCTATTAAACAACACCCGCTTTGGTAGCCGCGTGGTCTAACACGCTACTCTAGCAGTATTCTAGACTGGTAATGACAGGGAGATCGAAGTTTGAGTCTTGGTCATGTATTTTTCCAAAATCTTTTTCCATTTCACCAAAATCTTTTTCCATTTCACCTTCACGCATATGCGGGTACACTGCCTATAAATATAACCTTCCTAATTCCCAAAATCATTGGCTTAATTAAAACATAAGTGCTTAACACGAACGGGTAGTAAGACATGATACTAAAATACTAAACAAAAAGCCTATGACTGACCACCATATTGAAACGGATAGCTGTACTGAAAAACTATGTACAGTACATACATCGGTTGGCCTAGCTTAAAAGAAAATTCCTGCCAAATTTGTGAAAACTTATCCACGCATTTGGCATTTATTGTGGAACAAACAAACACACAGACAAATTTTCGAGTGGAAGCCATCTTGAAAGATATAAGAAAATTGAGATACCCTCTTTATAAATCTTTTTGTCTGAACTCAAAGAATTTCCCTGCCATGATTTGTTTACAATTGGTCCATACATTTTACAGTTATCGCGTAAAAAAAAAGCTGTATAGACAGACAGATGGAATGCTGAATGCTCAAGTTAAAATGAAACCTCGCTTCCCTCGACCAATAAAATATTGACTAGGCATATTAACATTACCTAACAAAAAATATTGGACATTAGATTGGTCAGATGGATGCTGGGTCATTATAATAATTGGTAAATAACTGGACTATTTTATCCTATACATTATTGGTTAGAAAGATGAGATATTTTGATAAATATGGATTATATTGGTTTTAAATGTTGAATTTAATAATATTTCAACCCTCTCTTAGTTCACAGCGAATATGACTGTATAGACCGCAAATTAAGGCGATGTATCCAAAATAATAAACACAATCAATACTATTGAACGAAAATGACTTTAATGATGTTAACTTATTGTTACTAATTTATAGTGAACTTGGATAAACATAATTAAATTCATGTCAGATACCGTAAAATATTATAATGGGATTCAGAATATTTTTATTTCTTAAAACTCTCTCAGTTCTAGTACGGCACATAAACGGTATTGCTGATATTCTTCAAATTTTGTATTTATATTTGTTTTTATGATTGGTGTACAATTTAGATCAAAACAAACACCTTATATAGATTAACGATTATTTACATAATGCTATAACTACAATTTATTTTTAGATGGCTGTTTAGATTGATCAGATTAAATTTATAATAAACTCTTGCTAGCTAGAGTATAAGATAATGGCACGAGCATAACATGTTTGTAGATGCTAGGTTAGATAATGCCACGTGCATAACATATTTCTATATGATCGATTAGAACATACCAAGTTTATAGGCCTAATATATTTCTAGAGGCTAGGTAAGATATTATTAACACATCCATTAAATCTTTCTAAATTCTAGGTTTTATCACATCACGTCTATAGTACCATTATATGTATTAGGTTGATCATACCATGTTCATAACATATAATAAATAGGTTTTATATTTAGTCGTATTGTTTCAATACATATTTCTATATGCTTTTTTCGACCTCACAGTGTTTATAAGATTCTTTTAAATGCTATTTGGATCTTACTGCATCTATAAAATATTATTAGTTCCTAGATTAAAGTATCTTATCATTAAAGTTCTATCAATAATAGATTATGTATATAAGGCTTGGACAAACTCTAGACTAAATAAAATTGTGTCTGACAATTTCGGAAACCTTTTAGGTTGGATAATACTTTGTTTGTAAAGTTGCTCATATTCAACTTAAGGTAGTGTTGCGCCTGTAAGGTAATTTCACATGCAATGATAGATACAAATTCATATGTAACGCTATCACATGTAACGTCAGACAGTGCCACGTGTATGAAGCTCAAACAGATGGAGACAATATAGTGGTACCCTGTCAGTAAAGTTCTGACAAACACAAGGCTAGAGCTTGATGGATCTGTAAAGTCCTGCCGGATCTGTAGCGTGTAAGATGCAAGGTTTCTGTCTCATCTCTTCAAGATACTTCTTCGAGGAGTGCGTCACAACCACGTGGACCTATTTTACAGGGAGGCCATTGTAGACTTTTTATGAGGGGGGCTAAGAAGCGGAATAGACAGTAAGAGGAAAGAGAGACCTCATCAACCTGGAAATGGCTCTTGAATCATACATGACCTCCATCTCCTGGGACGACGGACATATGTCACTCGACTCGCGTGGTCATTCCAGAGGAACTGTCCCGCTCGTGCTCTTTCATCGTACCGTGTCATCGCTCCTCAGGGTTTGTCGCCAAACAAGCTCCCTCGAGAGTAGGAGAGGGAGTGGGGGGGGGGGGGGCCCACCCCCCCATTCCCCCCCAGGGGGGGAGAAAGACCCAAAAAGTAACACCCCCCCAAAACCCGAGCGGGCANGAATAGTACAATTTGTTATGCTTTCAGGGGTGTCGCCAAAGGGGGATAGGTTGCTCCAGATGATAATGGCTAAGGGGAAGTCAAAATTAAGAAATAAAAGGGTCAGGACTTTTTTTGATCCCTAATATTAACACTTATTTTGAAATATCAGACTTTTTTTACAGTCAAAGAAAAGAGCTTGGCTTTTGTTTTCTTTGTATTAAGAAGGTAACTAAGCTCCAAATTAATTACGATGATCCAGACCACTTTTATTCTAAATATTTGAATTTATCGAAGCCATAAATTATTGTGACTAGAGCGACCAAATATATTCTCTCAAAAGATCTAGTCAGAATGGGAAAGGGCTGAGCTGTTATTTATGGGGACTCCTCATGTTCACTTCGTTTACACAGAAAGGTAGAAAGATTAACTTACATGTTTCCACTATGGCGCAGATTATAAGATAGGGCCATAATGTAGTTCGTCAAAGTAAGACATTTACCTTTCAGGGTGAACCTAGTATACATTTAATCGAAAATATTGAATTATTGTACACTACGTTTATCCTGAAAGATAATCCTACCCTGATCGATTACTATATGTTATAGCTAAAGATGCAGCAGAAAGGATCGCAAGTATTTTTACAGTCTTTATAAAATTGCAATCGTTTGGACAAAATAAATCAAATATTTCTCCATTAACAACAAAGAGTTTAGTTTTCTGCACATGCTAATATCAACAGATCTTGAATATCTGTTAAGGGTGTTCTGAAATTTTGTCAAAACTTTTTCTCTTTATTTAAAAAGTTTTGACAAAATTCCAGGCAGGTACAATTGAGTAGCTCCACCTTGGTGGCGTAGTTAGCCAACGTGCTAGTTTTGTGTTGAGCTATAGGATGGGGAGACCGAGGTTAGAATCTCACTCGTGTGAACTGGGGGGAGGGG
>CABFVX010000372.1:292912-312250 GCA_902151425.1 Timema shepardi
GGTGCTGGGGGGGATACTGGGGGGAGGGGAGTGGGGGGAGGGGTGCTGGGGGGGTCTTAAATAGTTTTGCACTCTCCCTCCATGCAAATATGGGTTCAATTCCTCTATATTCAAACTTCCCGATTCCTAGCCCATTAGCGCAATTAGTAATTAAGCGTATCGCCCAAACGGCTAGTAAGACGTGGAGCTAAATAATAAAATAATAATACAATACGAGTGATTGTGCCTGTCTGCATTTTCGTGGATGGAGAATGTAGAGTTATTCAAATTCAACTTTCCACAGCCTTAGCACATTAGAGTAATTACATAGTTATATGTGTACACCCCGAACGGGTAATGGAATCCGGTGACCAAAAATACTACTAGGGATTCTATCTCGTCTGGTTTGGTTTGATGGAGAAAGGAAGATTGGCGTTCGAGCCCCAGCCTTTTGTAATGAGATTCTTTTACCTACATGATTTCATGATCTATCTATAGGTCTACGTAAATGTGGGTACACTTTCTCTAATATCCTAATGCCCTAATCACTAAACCATTGATTTTAATATGCGGATTGCCCGGATGGGTAGTAAGTTCTAGCCCAATGTTTCTCAAAGTGTGTTCCACGGTGTCCTTTCAAGCGGTTCGCAGTAACCAAGGATGTTAAATAAATAATAAATTAAAGAAGTTTAGTAACAAATAATACTAAAATTTGAAATGAAAAAGATTAAATATCAAACATCCATAGCATGATATATTTATTTTCTTATAAGACACAAGTCATATAGAAAAGGAATTCGGTCCAAAATAAGCTTGATATAATGAAAACAAGAGTGAATTTCTCAAAAAATAAATATTAACTAACAATCTTTAGTGAACGCGTAGATCTGTGCTAGCCTATACACCTAAGTTCTTTTGGGTACAGACTAGTAAACTGTCTAATTTTAGCTATAGTTGACCTCTCAAGGTCACAAAAATATTATTAAAATATCACTTTTCAAAGTTCTTTCAACGCGACGAACTTGTTTTTTGATCGCTCGCATTTTTATATTATTGTTAGAGGCTAGCATTCTCCTCTGAAGTCACACAGCCATTAGAATAGTTACTACACGCTTCGGTGGCCACATAGTCTAAGGCGTCACTCTAAGAGAAGGTTATACTGTTTATGATGGAGAGATTGAGATTTAGTAAGACGTGGTGCTAAAAATAGAAAGAAAAACAGTTACTTTAAGATGCTCTACAACTGAGTGCGAATGTCAAACGGTCACAAACCTAAGCAATGGCTTATTTTGAGAACCTTTGGCCATCCCGACATTATTAATATTTTTGTCCGATGTCATACTACCGTCCGGATTATCCAAGGATTTACACTATTAGGGTGGGAAGGATAAATATAGAATTTAGAAAAATTTGCCCCCATTTTTGGCCAGGGAAACTGGTAAACACTTAAGGAAAAACTACACATCAAACTGTGGATGTTAAGAGAAAATAATATTATGGTGTTCCTACCGTATGAGCGAGTAGTCACATGTTCGAATCTCAGATTGGCTGAAATTTTTTATCATTTTCTTAATTGGCAACTCCCCTATCAAAGTAGCCAGGGGAATTGATGTTGAATTAACTAGGAAAAAGTTAGTTCGTAAGTTGTATGTTGATACATATTGTGGTTTTATAAAGTTGACGTTGGTGACCTGGTGGTCTAGGGGCAAGGTGTCAAACTTCTATGCTGGTGGCTGGGGTTCAATCCCCGGTCCCGGCATAAATTTATCTGATTACCAAACCCTTCCTTCACCTCTGACAAGACATCTTGTGAATGTGGGGAATGCCAGGCCTCCACCGTGGTTCGGATTCCACGTTAAACTGTAGGTCCTCCATTTCATCTCACAATCACCCTACCATTACACATTAGCGTAAGTGCGTATAACCCGAACGGGTAGTAAGACGCGGTGCTAATAATAATAATAATAATAATAATAATAATAATATAAAGTTGACGTTAAATATATCGTTTCTCTAATAGAATAGTGCACCAATGTGCGTGTGGCCAAAGGTGTCAGTTACGTTTTATCTGCCAGTACTTGGGAGGTTAAGGGTTCAAACCCCGATAGGGTGTGCTGAGATGGTTTTTCACTTAAACGGCATCTCCCTTCACGAAATTGTATAGAGCTTACACGTATTCTATTGTCTATCTCCCCCTCATTCTTGGCCTATTAGTGTAACTATGCTTGTAGCCCGGGTGAGTAGTAATACGTGGAGCACAGAACAAAATTAACCCTAAAAATATCAGATTTTTTGGTGGGATAGTGAGGAAAATGGCAGTGACAGTTCTACCATAAGGCAAACTAAACGACCGCCTAGGGCCTCGCATTGTGATTCTGTGGTTGAGTAATGAAGTTTACGGCGCAATATAAAATCGACGGAAATAATTATTTTCAACTAGATAACTACTAGAATTATTTGAAAAAACCTAGGAATCAAATAGGTCACGCTAGTTTATCTGATTGATTCTTATTTATTTTGTTTCCTTAAAGAGGAACTATTGTGATCGGGAGAATAACAGCTTTCAATTATTTTTTGGCTTATAAGTGTTATGGTCCCAGGAGTTTTAATAGTATGTTTTCTTATTCTACCCATGGACGTGTGTGTGTTTAATATAAAACATATATTTGTTCACATTTCAAATCCTAATTACCTGGAATATTAAATGTTTCATTAAGGAATCGAAGGGCCAATGAATTAGCTGTGTTTTAATTCTCAATAGTCATAGTAGTTATTTAGGAGAAAATATTTTCTTAGTGAGATGTAAATCATTACTATTGAAATAACGGCTACACCTTCAAAAGAGCAAACGATAGTTTATTTATAATTAGTCATCTCAAATTTTCAAAAAATACGCTAAAATTAAGTCGCTACATTTATTATCGTATTCATAAATCCCATATATTTATTATGTTTATGTAATTACAACATATACATATCTAAGCAGTCTCTTTCACAGCATTAAGTGATTGTATTTTATTAAGTAAAAACAAATCCGTGATGTGAGCTCGCAAGCGTGCTATATAAACCGAGCGGCCACCACCGTTAACGATGATAGTGTCAATATTTGCGGATAAGTGGTTTAATATGAGGAGCACAACAAGCCCTCCCGCTGTTAATATCAGTTATCTAAACTGAAGCTGCTCTTTATTAATTCAAGTAGCTACTCCTTTGTCCTAAGAGGCTGAGTTTGACCCCGTTCCAGACTCATTGCGTCACATATACATTTTGGAAGTGCCGGGGATCGAACCCGGGACCTCTGTATCTGTAGCCAAGAGCTTTGATCACTAGGCCATAGGGTGGTATAAAAGTATAATGAATTTTTTTTCTGTAAATCTAAAGTTTTTTTATTTTTTTATTTTTCACTAAATTAATTGTGAAGCTCCTAACTCCGATCTTATATTATTTTTTCCAAAGAGATTTATTGTTTTTTTTAGCACCACGTGTTACTATCTGTCCGGGCTATAAGCCTATATAGGCCTACTAATTATAATAATGGGTTAGGGTCTAGGAAGGCTTAATTTAGAGGAAATTCAGCCGCATTTGCGTGGAGGGAGAGTGTAAACCATTTAGTAAAAATCACCCTCCGTGCACCCAGCCGGGATTGAACCCCGATCTCTCTATCTTCGGCAGTCTAGTCCAACATGAGAGTAGCACGCTAGACACGCGGCCACCTAAGGGGGTACATTGCTTATTAACACTATGTTGCAAGCTTTGGGGTTACATGGTTACTTTATTATCTTCCTCTTAGTTCTTATATCCAAATATAATTTAAATCTACATCGGTTAGAATCTTTTTTTGTTGGCTTAGGTTAAATTATAAGGGTCCCACAAATGAGTCACCGCTGAGAACACAAGAACAAACTATGCTAGAACCATGCTCAAGGTATTTACTGGCAAATCTAGACCAGTAGGAAGACTAATAGACTCAGAATGGAACTGAAAGAGAGATGATGTAATGAGATGGAGGGATGGACTTGATATAACTAGCTCTAGATAGGGATAGATGGCGTACTTATCTAGAATTTGGCAAAGGACATTTTTGAATTCTTAATGCCCTAGAACTAGTAAGTATGGTACTATCTTAGTAACTAATCACAAATTTATACTCTTATCTCTCACATAGATAGTTAAGAGGTTCGTTTTTGATTTTATTTATTTGTATGTTGTGATTAACTAAAAACCGAACAATATAAACCGGATGTGCAGCTTATACTTTCAGGATGGAAAAGGTTATACTTTTTCTTGTTAAACTAACATGATTTAAAAAATTTAAAATATTCTGTCATAAACGATGTGAGCAATGGCTTTTCTCTTTGAACATGATGTACTGTCCTAATGAGTGTAGTAGCCTATTCATTTGTTTACTTTCTAATTTGATCACCAAATCTACTTCAAATCTAAAGAATAATTGTTAGAGAATAGGCCTACATTTCAATCTTTACTCCACATAGAAAGTATATTATGTTTTGCTTTTTCATTTTTTTAGCCCCGTTTCTTACTAACCGTTCGAGTTATGCACTTATTTACTAGTTACGCTAATGGTTTTAGGGATTAGGAAGGCTATATTTAGAGTAAGTGTATCCAAATTTGCGTGGAGGGAAAGTGGAAAGTAATTATGGAAAAAAAAACCTCTCAGTACACTCAAACAAGATTTGAACCTCGATATTCTCATCATCGGCAGTCAAGTCTAACATGAAACTAGCGCACTAGACCATGCAGCCACCGCATTGGATGGTTTAATTTGTTTCGTATTTACATTAGTAGGTAAATAGTGTTTTTTTGATAAATAAAGAACTGCACATATTCCACGTCTTTATTTGATTCTATCATATATTTACATATATAAATATTCAGACAAATAGATTACCTCCCCCATTTAGTGAAACCAGATATCCTCTTTTCACTGGACATAACCTACATTTCAACCCTTTTCCCGGCGTTTGTGAGGAATTTTTGAAAATTACAAAAGTCCTCCATTTTGACAAAATAATTAAATTTGTAATTACTTGGTGTTATTTGCTCTCAAAGTGATTTGGCATATAGAAATTAGGTCGTAAGATGGCATTTCCGTTATTATTAGCAGTCTTCGTGTGTTTTCGTTGGCAAACTTGCCGTGCTATGTTCACGTAATATAGTTTGAGATTTCTATTGGCTGCGTGTATGCCGTCAGCAACCAATCACCGCGATTGTCCCTATTCATGTTTTTTATTACCGTTTTTACTACCTGTTCAGGGTATATGCATATTTGATAATTACTCCAATAGTATTGGGATGAGGAAGGAAGTATTTTAGAGGTAGTCGACCCACATTTGATTGAAAGTAAAGTGGGAAATCGTTTAAGAATAACTTCCCTCTGTAGACCCGACAGGGATTAGAACCTTGATATCCCCATCATCAGCAGGCCAGTCTAACACGAGAGCGAAGCCTCAGACCGGTGTAGCCTTCGCTCACTGAAATTGTGGCCCTCACAGTATCCTGGAGGAAAATTAAAGATAAACCCTCGATGGAAACTGTAAAATAACTAATAATTTAAATAAAAATTTATATTTAAAACTTTATTATTACCTTTTACAATGAACTCATTTGATTAATAAAAATATGTATAACGATTTCACCAACAAAAAATAGGTGATATTTTATATAAAAGTATTAAACGTTATTGTTTATTAAGAATTGTTTGTAAACCTATATTAAGTTGATAAAATTACTAAATAAAATCTTTGGCCTGTGGTGTAAACTGATAATCATATTTAGCCCCTGGGATGAAAAACGTTGCCTTGAACCATTTGGCCACTGAAAAGGGACTAATTCTTAACTTCACATTAAAAATTAGATAGGACACACAATAATATGTGTAAAATAATGATAAATTAAACACATGAAGTGAATTTCTAAAAATATATTTTGAACTTTTATTTTGTAACGTCCTACATTTTTTTTAATGTCCTACATTTTGAGAGTACTTGTCCTCCTTTGCGCCAAAGGCACCTGGCCACCCTGCTCCCATTAAAAGGACCAACCAGAAAACAGATAAAGCATTAGCTTAGCATATATACTTAGAGAAACTTGAGAATATGCACACAAGTACTTTTTCTAACTTTGAATATAGACTTATTGTTATTTTTACACCTTATACTGCGTGATCACTACCAGAGGTATCCATATAAAAAATAGCAAGCTGAAGCATGGAATAGACTCGCGTGCTCAAAGAAACATTAGAGTATACTCCCTTTTGAATCATCCTTTATTATTTTAGATATAAATTGCAGTTCTTAAGCCATAAACCCCATTATCACTGGACTAGTAATTCTAAAACCAAGGAAAATAGAAATCTTACACTACACCTTGCCTTAATACTTTGTGAAAAACATTGTTGTGCAGCACAAGTGTATTAAATAATCTAATATGTTTAACTTAATGTCTTAGACCGCATGACTGTTGTGAAGTGTATCTTTAGACCCAATTAACCAATTAGATTTAAACTTTACCTAAGTAGTTAGGAAAATATTTGGAGTGTGAACATTACATTTTTTTAAACATCCACAATGAGCCTGATGCACTAGATCTAGTGACCAACAATTCTGGTACCTAAAAACAAAAAACATATAAACCGGAAACTTGTTATAATTCTAAGTAATCAGGGTAACCTCATTTTTGCTATTTGACAACACACATTGTGAGACTAAGTCTTAAACTGCGTTATCACCGATGCGGATAGCTTCCAAATTAAGTACGATTTAAATCTCAAACTACTTAGGGAAATTAGTGGATGTGCATCTCGCGAGTTTATTCTTACTTTTGATATATTGCGAGTTTAACGCCTTAGCCTAAGCCGATTTACCTAGAAAACTGAAACTTTGCATACGTTCTAAGGGAAAATTTACTGTGCACAAATATAAATTTTTACGTCCTTAGACATTACCAGACTGAATATTTTATATATTTTATTACCAGTTTATAATGTTATAAAGGTACCCCCATGGTTCAACATCACGATAAGGTATTGAATATA
The DNA here is from genome assembly GCA_902151425.1 of Timema shepardi. Taxonomy (NCBI): domain Eukaryota; kingdom Metazoa; phylum Arthropoda; class Insecta; order Phasmatodea; family Timematidae; genus Timema; species Timema shepardi. The sequence continues at coordinate 299,946 of CABFVX010000372.1, forward strand.
TTAGTGATTCGTTTTCTATTGAAATTCTTCTACGAGAAGCAATTTACACACTTAAATCCAAATAAATTAAATTAAATCCCTCTAACTTCACCCGCATAGCACCGAGCACTTACAGGTAGTTGTCAATAAGGTTGGTAGAGTTGGTGTTGAATATTACGTACTAGGTTAAACTAGTTCTGTAAGTCGTCTGGGGTTATATACTTTTTTTAAAAGGTGTAAGGTAAATTCAAGTACAAAATGGAATCTGAAAAACTGGGTCAAGTACTGTACATGTGAATTGAGTGTGAAAATGTGGCCGGTAACATAAATATATTGCACCGCCACACCTTAGTTGAAATCGCAAAATATGTTTTGCAGAAATTTAACCAAATGTTTATAGAATATATAAATATTATTTTTAGCTAACCGATAGTTCATACATTTATAAAATACTTCATATATCGTCTGGAGAAGACATTTCACGTACGTCTACTTTCATAATTTATTTTTAAAAAAAATCCTAGATAGATCCTGAAAAAGTGTTTGTTGCATTCAAACTTAAACATTATACGTTGTTTATATACAGGTAGTTTCAGTGGCAGGTTCCACTTTTCAATTAGGTCAATAGCTCGATATATTAACTAAATAGTAACGTAAATACATGTAATGAGGGGTTACTAATAGAATACTAACTTAGCTTCATATCACGTTATAAAAGTGTCTCCCGTCCTCTTCAAGCCATGTTTGCACACGTTTCACCATATTTTCTAATACATTCCTCAACGTACCTGCGTCGATATTGTTTATTTCGGTTGTGATGTTTTACCGGAGATCCTGAATGGTTTGTGGTTTGTTTTTGCAGACTCTCCCATTAATATGGCCCCACGATTTGTAATTATCTGACATCAAGACTCTTGACCTGGGGGAACACAGGTTTTCGGAGATAGCACGGTCCATTAAGAAGTTGTTGATAATCACCATGGCCCCATTGGAGATGTGGCATGTGACACCGTTCTAATGGAAGTACCCTTGACTAAGCTCTATGTCCTCTGGTTGCTCCAGGAAGGCCATGAAAATGTCCCTGTACGCATCAGTGTTCAATAGTATATTCGAAGAAAATTGGTATAATGAATCTCTCAGCGAGAAGTGCACATCACACGCTCACCTTTTGCGAATGAAGTGGAGTCTCATGGATCCCATGAGGGTCCTTTGACTCCCAAATTCTTGTGTTTTGAGAATTAAAATATCGTGAGAGATGAAATCAAACTTCATCGGTAAACCACGTCATCATTAATATTCCGGGGTTTCTTTTCGGCATGTTGAGGAACCAATTGCACTAACGTTCCTATAAGCTTGATGGGGCTGGACTCTATAAACTGGTGTACAGCTCTTACTCTTTACGGCCTGATATTTGCCTACTTAACTTCTCCCTGGCATATCGTCACAGATAAACCGATCTACTGTGACAATCGGTGTAGTGATTTTCGGGGGAGCGGAGTATTCGCTCACGAACATATTCTGTACATTGGAGCACTTTTGCAAAAAAAAAAAAAAAAAANAAAAAAAAAAAACTTCTTTTGCGCACCTGATTGAACTTGACATTTAACCATCACGCCCACAAATCTATAATGAATTAAATTGTAGAACTTCCCACTGAAACACCCTGAATTATTCCAAATAGCAATAATTTAATGCGATTAAATAATCAGGAGTCAATAATTATTGTAGTTATTTTTTTATAAATGTTTGAATTATTGATTAAAATTATATTAAGCTAATATATTCTGACTATATAAATAAGACTTTATACTATAACGCTGACCTATTTCCTAAGACAACTACATATTATAATTATTTTCAAACTACATCCTCACACGCTGAAAAGTTCTGAAAGAAGTATGACCTGTTATAATGATTCCGGGCCCTACATCGTCGCCCTCTCAGGTCTTTACACAACTGTATGAACTTGAGATGTGTAGTTTGCGAACTAATGGTTCAAATTGAATTATTATTTCACCTGAACTATACAAGGTAGTTCTCTTTATTGAAGTGATAAGGTTTAAAGTTGAACTGTGCGGTGCCATGACAATAATCAACCTACCACGGTTCTTAGGTCGATCTCAGGCACCGAAACTAAGTAACAAATACTAATTAAAGTCAAGATTTTCCCATGTGTTAATCCACAATGTTCTAGCGTCTATAATAAAACCACTACTTACTGGAATGGCTGTAGGTCATGAATCAATGAATGATTGAACTATTACTTGATTTTAAAGGACCTGTCACAAAGTTATATCTTACTGCAAGTTGACCCTCACGCCTCTCCCTGGGGTTAGAAACCATTGCAATACTAAAATAATCATCTATCGTACTAGCAAATATTAGTCTTAAGGTGCGGCAGAAGGAAGCGCAAGTATTTTTTTTACCGTTTTTATAGAATATAATTTTTTGGCAAAAATAAATTAAATATTTCTCCAGTAGCAACATAGATTTTAGTTTTCTGCACATACTAATATCAACAGATCTTTAATATATGTCAAGGGTGTCCTAGAATGTTGTCAACGCTTTTTAAATAAAGAGAGGAAGTTTTGACAAAATTACAGGACACCCTTGACAAATATTCAAGATATGTTGATATCAGCATGTACAAAAACTAAATTCTATGTTGCTACTGGAGAAATATTTGATTTATTTTTGACAAAAAAATGTAATGCAATAAAAACTGTAAAATTACTCGCGCTCCATTCTGCCGCACCTTAATTGCAAAGCATAGTCTAATATAGCGCGAGTGTGACGCCTTAGGCCAGTCGACCACCAGGTAACATTACAATTTACATTAATCACGTTTATACAGTAGCCCCATGTCTTCTTTGGTGCTGACTGACAGCTTTGAAAAGTTACCAGACCAAATTATGTATCACTACGCCGAACCATATGACCTGCAAAAACATGTGTGTAGCAGCTGTGACTTCTGACAGTCAACATTTAGGTGTATACCTAAATGTTGATTGTCAGAAGTCAGCTGTGAGCTGTCAGTCAGCACCAAAGAAGGCATGGGGCTACTGTACCTATACGTTAAATTAATTAAAATAATCTTAGGGCACTGGAAATATGTCAACTGAAGTTTTTTTATTGAAAATACCCTTTGATTCGTTGAAATAATCGATTTACATAGGAGAATACGTAAAAATATATAATAATATAAGGTCTAGCAACATCTTGAATAACTGCTACACCTTACACAAGTTATTATAAGCTGACACATACAGTACGCTATCGTTGATTCTATTCTAGGCTCGATCAGTGGCCGCATGTTCTAAGGAACTATTATCGGAATAGACTGGACTGCCGAAGACAGTGGTTTTCTACTCTTCTTTCATGAAAATGCAGGTACACTTCCACTAAATTCAACCTTCCTGATCTCTAACATGTTAGTGTAATTAGTACATAGGTGTATAGTACAACTGAGTAGTAAGCCGGAGTGATAAACAAAACTATTCTAAAGAGCTCTTTTCACCCCACGGATAGCTCCTAGCTTAGGTAGGTAATGCAGCTCAAGCCAGACGTCTCATTTTGCCGCTTTTTTAAAATTGTAAATTCTACCTTAGAAAACAATTGAATTTAGACCATTCAAACGGTTTTATCGCAATCAATAATATCAAATCGAATTGAAAAACAATTTTTTAACTAATAAACTGATGCCAATTTCACTGATGCAAAAAAACAAACACTTAGTTGCGATATCTGGCTTTAGCAAATATTGTGTCTGATTTCCAGATTAATCACACGTGAGGTGCATACGCTAACCTTCAATCTTTCAATCGAGCACCCAACTTAACACCTCCGTTGCTCGAAATAGTTTGCAGGATAATAAAGCTTCTAGTCCATGGGCGTAGTATATTTATTTCCCGAATCTAAGAGTAAAAAACCGAAATTAATGGGATAAAACATGTATCGTGTCACAAAGATCACGATATATTATTACAAAAAATTATCTCAATTGTGATATAATGTCATGACGGTTCTTAAATAGTGGACCATCCTCTGACTGAAAAGTGAAACATTGGTTTAGACTTTTCATAGCAACTTTACAGTGTTGCCACACGTTGCGGTAGCCGAGCGTCCTTTAGGGGATAGTTTCGTGGTGACGATGATAGAAAAGGTCATGCACGCAGGTTGTTGAAACGTGGCAAAAGAAATTCAGTAGTTTTTGGTTTCGGGTATGTCATAGCTTGAATTTCGCATGGTTATGTCAAGGTGTTTTTTTCAAAGTTTTTCCCAACACTCTCCCCAAACAAATGTGCAAATATTTACTCTTTATTTAATCTTCCTCATCCCTCCCTCATTAATGTAAATATACTGTATTATTTTCTTGGGTGGGTAGTATGTCGCAAAGCACAATAGAAATTTTGTATCTTGAATTTCGATTGGATTTAATGGAGATAATTAGAAAAAAAATCCTTCGTCATATTTCCTTGTCAATGCGGGTGCATTTTAAACCGCAATACTTTCCTCTGTTTTCCATTTATATGTAAGACGTTAGTTACAATAACGCAAAGAAAGGATGAATAAAAATGCATAGTGATCAAATACAAGGGGATAACAAAGCTAGAGAACCCAGATGGGGTTAAAACACCAACCTTTCCTTCAGCGGCGACAAAGTGTGGTTGATTTCAATCGAATGCCTTACACCACTCATCCAAAAATTCGGGAAATATTTTAAATTTTGTAAGTGTAACACTTACAAGGACAGAAATATTTATTTGGTTAGGTAATATAAGTGTAAAGCATAGTTTTGCAAACAATGTGCCGCGGGAGTTTGGGGGAGGAAATAAAAACGCTTTAGGAGTAAAAATAAATCCTTTTTAAATCCATGATCAACATTCGAATTTATGATAGCTCTTTAATTGGGTAGAGATGAAGCAGAAATCATATTTTGTTAGGCTATATATCCGCATTTTTGTGGATGGAGAGTGGGAAACCATTATGAAAAACATCCCTTAGTAGACCCAACAGGGATTTGTACCCTAATCTCCCTGTCCTTGGCAGGCCAGTCCAACACGAGAGTGAGGCCTTAGATCATTCGGCCACGGAAGTGTGTAGAAACCATGTTTTTTTAATATGATGAAATAATCAAGAGTTTTCTGATATTTTTGAGAAAGTCAGGAAACTTAATCTCAACCAAAAGTACTGAGGGTGTTTTTACGTAAATGTGTTTCTCTTCTATTCCCACGTTCTCTAAGATTATACCATTCTCCTCCTTATCCCATTATTATAAATATGGGGATAGACTAGATGGGTATTAAGGCGTAGATCACGGAAAAATGTATTTATTATTGTTAGTATACTCTCCCTCAAGGATCCAAACTACTTAATCTTATTAGTAAGGATTGGGAAGTAGAATCCGAAGGAGTAGGATAATTGTTTTTTTTTCTGTCAATAATATATATATATATATGTGTGTGTGTGTGTGTGTGTGTATGTGTAGGAACAGAACGTTGACCAAGGTATACCTGGGAGGTTGTTTACATGTTGTACCCACGATGAGATGATGTGATGATAATGAGTACAAGAGTGTGAAACTGGTGTAAATCTAAAGCCTAGCTTAAGCCTAATTAACCACGGTACCCATAGGAATAGTTCCTCTTTCGGGAAAATACAGATGGTACCACCGGTGATCGAGCCTGGGACCTATAGATTACTAGCCTAGGGCACTAATTACTATACCAAGAGGACACTCTTAAGAATAATAAATTAGGTAATATACTTTCACATAAGCTCCAAATATGTAGTTAATTTTAAACATATATAATTTAAAAATGCTCCCATACCAAATTATTAAAATTACCTACTCTAATAATTGAACGCAAGACTTTGTTCTTCTCTTCGAATCGATTAATGCCTGGTTAAAAATAAATATCAGGCCTTAAAAAAAATTTACAGTCCAATCCAACTCGAATAAAAGGTAAACTAAATCGATATTTGAAATGTCAAAACTTCACACGTCATGTTTAATTTTCGGAGAAGCGTGTCAGAATAATTAATTCAGTAAAGGGATCACGTTTTACTATCAATACAGTATGAACCGTAACTAACATCCGCACCTGTGGTCTTATGCATGCACTAAGGCAAGGCTGCCAAAACTGTGACCCAAAATAAGATTTATTTTTTGTTTCACGCTGTTTTCACTGTTGGCCTAAGTACGCTCCCCCCCTCCTCCCCGCCCCACTCTCGATTCTTTAGTTTCGATAAATGTATCAAATATAGTATTTTAATTTTGGTTGTCTAATTATTGGTCCCTTATGCTTTTCATTAAGTCTTTAATTTAATATCATGTGAATAAACTAGGCCAACTATAATATAAACAATATGTAATAATTTATAAAACATCATTTTTCCTTTACATTTAGGAAACATCTCCTGAAAAGGTCTCCTAAACGTTTAATATATTTATTGTGTTCTCAAATAACACATATTAATATTATAACAATAATATATAGTGTAATAATTTATATATATATGTAAAAGATTAATCAATGATGATGACAGATTCCACCACCTATTTGGAAACTTAAATTCCTACAGGCTGATGAAATAATTTATTCAAACATTATATACACATTGGAGACGCGCTTTATAAAAAAAAGCCATTAGCCCACTGGTTTAAAATGTTACTATTGCAATATGTGTTGTCAGTTTTGAGGAAATTGGGGTTTTGAATTCAGTTCGGCTGAAAAAGGGTATTTTTTATAAATGATATCCCGCTCTTGTATCTTGAAAATATTAGTACATTTCTTCTAAATTCTCCTTTCCTCATCAATATGCATATGTGTACATCCAGAACAAATAGTGAAATGCTCCACAATAAAATAAAATAAAAGAATGGCTGGGGTCTATCCAACGTAGGAATGGTGGTAAAGTTGGTGCAAGCATTGGATGAAAGTCCCTAACGTTAACCTATGTGGAAATAAATATTATTATTTTAGTCATACTATATTTTCAATCATAAGTCATTATCAAATACTTCTAATAATAAGTTATTTTTTAATTGGCTTTTTAGTAACTAATTGAAATAACAAGATAATAAAGTAATATTTTTTTGCTTGTGGCAGTAAGAGATATTGTAGTGCATTAAATAATACATTAAAAAGTATTATATTCACACTTTTATAACTGGACAGCATAAATTATCAAATAAATAAATGTTTTTTCATAACTTTGAGAAAGAGCCATACAAAATATTAGTTTAAAAATAAAATGTTTTTATTTTGTAAACACATATGCATGAATACGGTTTGTACGACGTCATCAACCGCCCTAATATCGTCTTGTTCGCCATCTTAATCTATGAAGAAAACGCAGCCTTTTAGGAAATCTCGTTTGTAAAGCAATTTTAATTGAATCACAGATGACGCTTCTACAATAAATAAACATACACAGGGTTATTTTCATAAGTTCATGTATCAATGATGTAAGAACGATTAAAAGAAAACGTAATTAAAAACAAAGTGTTTGTTGTGAAAAAAATTGACTGCTGAAAGTGACAGCCATTAAATGTGGTCTTGCAGAGCTTATGGTTTGAAAAGATACGCGAGAGTAGATCTGGTAACTTTTGCTAGTTGTTAGTTATAAATACGTACACGCCCACGATGGATATACTTTACCATAGCATAGTGTTAAAACGAGAGTGTGTCTTAACCAAGCGTGTAGTCAAGGAAAGGGTAAACTTCTGGGGTTAGAGGAGTCTGTACCCTTAAAAAGTAATAAGATATTTTGAATTAATAAAACTTAAAGTGCACAGTTTCAATTCATTAAATTAATTGTTAGTTAGAAAATAATTAATTATTGAGTCATAAATAACTATCATCATACCTATTAATGTTGCAATTTGTGCAAGATGCTACGCAAATGGTAATTTGAAATAACTTAATGTGTGTTGGCTGAATCCAGCTATTTTTTCTTGTTCCTCTTCAACAAGAATCGTACTATACGAGCTTGTTCATTTGATGACCATAGCTTAACAATTTTGTCAACACTCCCATATTATGTGGGTTAGTGTTCAAGCCCCAACTTCTCCACACACTCTCCTCCCATTTGCCCCCTTCACCTCCTCCAAGATTGATATCAATTTGACCGACATCTTAGCTCAGTCGGTAGCGTGTATATCTAGTAAGCTAAAGGTCATGGGTTTGAATCCCGGCATGGAAGAACAATTTATCATTGGGGAAATGCAGATTTACCCGTTAATAAAGATCAATTGATGGCCGGGGGAGTGGTGGGGGGCGGGGACTTGCTCTGTCTGTTCTAGATTTAAGCTATTTTACAAGTCATGTGCCTTTTTTAATTTTTATTTAAGATTATGACATTACTTACTGGGAAAGACATGACATCCAGATTAGGTCACCTGTATATAGACTTTTTGTCGCTTTGGTGGCACAGCGTGTTTTCCAAAATACACTTATAGGCGGTGTCTACACGTGCCCGCAATGATATGATGTGAGGATAGTGAATATGGATGTGTAGGCCAGTGAGAGTCTTAAACCTAACTTACCAACCCCTGGTGACCATTGGGATAACTCCTCTTAAAGATTAAAACCCACCCAAGATACCAGCTTTGAATCAAACCAGGGACCTCTAGGTTCGAAGCCAGATGCACTGATTCAATCCCCACCCTTCCCCTCTTATCTCCTCTACTTCTAATCTCCCACCCACACAGTTCCTCCATCTACACCACTATTTCTTTCGTCCTGTTCTCAGAACTTCAGAAACATGAGGTCATCTCCTGATGGTCGGAACGACGTCCTTACTTATTACGATCACCACGTGGCCCACACGCCGAGGTAAATTTAGCCCCTCCTCCTGTCCTCCTCTCCCTCCTTCTCCCTCTCACGCGCCACTGGTTGCCAGAATCCGTCTCTATTCGGGGCCCCAACACATGACTCGACCAATACACCGCTATTACAACCATCCCGGCGAATAATAAAAAAAGGATAGGTGTTTAACTACTACAACGCTCCCGTATTAGTAGGCGCGCATATCAAACCTCAAGTTCACCTAGTTTGGCTTCATGTTTACAGCGAGGTCAAGGCTCGATTCCCGGGTAGATGTATTTTAATTTTAGCAACGCGTCCTACCACCCGTTTGGGTTATACACTTACGTACTAATTACACTAATGGTTTTAGAGACTAGGAAGGTTATATTTAGAGGTAGTGTACCCGCATTTGCGTGAATGAAGAGTGGAAAACCATTTTGGAAAAAAATATACTTAGTACTCTGCCAAGATTCGAGCCTAAATCTCCATGTCATCGGCAGTCATTTCTACTGCGATAGTAGCGCCTTAGACTATGAAGTCACCGAAGTGGTCTTGATTTAGTATGCTGGGGCAGGGCTTTCTTAAAATATCTCCTACCCACCCCCACTCCTTTTCACGCACATGTGGGCATATTTATCAATATCAATTTTACCTTACTCGTACCTATACAATTAGTGTAATTAAATGCGGATATCCCAGAAGGTAAAACAAAAATATAAACGGTTATTTGAACACACTAAAATATTCTCCTACTAGTCACTGACAGAGTTGGGCTTGCTCTTTGTTTTTTAATAATTTCCTTTAGTGCCACACCTGTTATTGGATAAGGGGGAGGTTTTTTTCTAAAAAAAGCTTAAACGCATTGGTGGGTATGGTAAAATCACAGCAATAACACACATGTAGAGAACCACCCTAAGCTCTACTGGCTGAGAGTCAGACCTTGTCCCTTCCCTCATCATAAACCCAATCTATTGCGAGCCTGACACATTAAACCACGTGATCACCAGTGATAGAGAATTTTATGTTGAGGTGGCTCGACCGGTACTAAATCTACAAATCTGTGGACTGGAGAAAGATTATCCCAAAGTTATTATTTTCACAGCAGGCTGCAGGCTTTTAATTAAATTTCAAATCGTTTAAATTTACCCTTAGAATAGTTTGCTAAAGGGAAGTAACAATACAGCTGGTAAAAATCACTAAAATAGTACTGATAATAAATAAATATGGAATTTTCAATCTTTAATATAAAGATAAAATATTGTAATTGTGAAAACTTTTGACTCCAAGATTATGATGAATCTTTACGTTTTAAGTGCACCTGACCCCAAAAAAATACCTTAGGTTCTTCTTCGAGGTACAGACAGACAGACGGAAATGCAAACACCAATTTTTTGGATTCGGGGGTCATAAAACATCAAAATTCATCAAAATCTCGAGTTCGAATTTTTTTTTACGATCACAATACGCTCTTTACCTGTAAGATAGCGAGAAAGTAAAAAGTTGATTTTACAATTTTGTCTGTCTGTTTCTCTGTCCTTAGATCAAGAGCTGAAACGTTTTGATGCACTTTGGTAAAACGTTATCTTAAAATATGTTATACTGTATCACGTTAACATGAGAAGTTTTAAAAATAGTGATGTTAACCATCACATTAAGGATGTCATAATTTAATTTTTTTCACGAACCGCGTATCACTAACCATTCGGGTTATACGCTTGTGTATTAATTACGTTAATAGTCCAAGTATGAGGAAGTTTTAAAACTACAATAGGTTATATTAGAACGTATAGATGCTCGTATTGTACCAATTATTATTAACTTTCTTTTTCTTTTTACAGATTCATAACATAATTGACATAACACTGTGGGTTGGTTGTTATTAGTAAGTCTACCTAAATTAGCCTATGGAGATGGTGGATAGATTAGATGAAGGGGACTGAACCTATTTCGCTTTGTGAAGATCAAACCTTGGTATACACCTCACCACCCATTCATTCCATTGCGAACCCGGCACCTTTGCTTGGAAGTACCACATACATTAACTTTGTTAAAAGGGGAGATAAATAATTAACTTGAAGTTATTATTGCTGTACTTCAAATTGAGAATAATAGGAGCACATTAATATATTGGCTTATAACTATCTCAGTTGGTAGGGGGTGGTAGCGCTTCTGTCTACAAATTAATGGTCTCAATTTCGATTCCCAGAATGCCTTATATATGTATTAATGGTGAAATTATATCTTCCCCAATGGTTAATGAGAATATTTCCTCAGGTCCCCAGTCATCAGCGTCCCGGGTCTTGGCGGGAATCGAGACATTGGTGGCTGGGAGACAGTGTAGAATGTCTGTTCTATGATTATGTTAGTTTGTAAATCGTATTTTGATGGAATCCTTTGATTAATAAATAGTAGGTTAAATACCCTTAGTAAATAATATAATAGTAAACATCTTGAATGTTAAGTCCAGGTGTTTGGTTCTATTTTAGAGGTATTTAACCTTTTTGTTCACGTAGGCCTAGACCTAGGTATACTATCTCTTTAACTTTGTACCCTCGTAGATATTGGAGCATAGTGTTAGTTATACATAATCTATCATTTACATCTAAAATAAATTACACCCAAAATAATGCATTAAATGATAAGTTCTTGATGATAAATATTTACAGTATGTGCATTTTCTTTAAAATCTTACGTGTCCTTTAAGATGTATTCACGCACCAAGGTTGAATTTTCTCTTTTCTAGACTGCATGACTACTAATGTGGGAGAGGGACTGGGATGCAACCTGCCCAACGCAGAGCCTTGAGACTCGTTACATTCGCAAAGCAAGCCCACATTTATTAATAATTGGATTGTTAATTCAAAATATGGTTTTCGTCAAATAGGCTCAACATTTCCCTTTGAAACTAAAGAATTTACTTGTAAGTTTTATAATTTAAAAACATACTATACAAAGGTAAAATTAGTTCATTTTCAACATTTCAATGAAATTTCACAGTTCTTAGATCAAATGGTTATATATATATACCCTTTCTTAAATAAATAAAGTAAACTTTTAACTTTATGGTATCCGCATTCTTTAAGGCGTGACTATCGTGGTAGACTAGACTGCCGACGACAGGAAGATAGGGGTCCGAATCCCGGTCGGATCTATTGATTGTTTTTTTCTTTAAAATTATTTTCCCATTCCCTCCACGCAAATGAGTGTACTCTTCCTCTTAATTCAACCTTCCTCATCCTTAACTCATTAGGGTAATTAGTACATGTACGTATAGCCTGAGTAGGCAGGTAGTGCTAAAAAAACAAGATCACAACAGACAATTTTAAGATAATTGAGAATAATTTTTAGTGAAGTTGATATTTCAAAGTTTCCACTACTATCAGAAATAGCGCAGCGGGAGGATATTTCCCTTCAAGTAGTCAAACCACACTCTTAAGGGCCCGGTCAATGGTCGTAGGAAGTGAAGAGTCGCTTCAGCGCCAGCCCCCAATTGACGGTAACTGAAGAAAGCAA
>CABFVX010000373.1:9089-20907 GCA_902151425.1 Timema shepardi
GGGGGGGAACACAATTTATGTCAGGAAACCCAGGGAATTTAATTAAAATGAGCAAAAAAACATGGAATTTAAATACTCGACTTAAAAACCTTTTTAAAGTTTTTAACGTATGTTTTTAAAAGTGGTAATAAATGAAGTAATAAATTTAATAAACGTTAAAATCCTCATTTACCAAGAAAGACCAGAAAAAGTCTGGTTTGAAAATACTGTAAAAAGCATGGAATTTTATAAGTAGGCTAATGATCTGTAGCTACACTGTGTAAATATGCTACCAATTTTGAATTGGTTGTAAGATGTGAAGTTTGTAAATAATTTATAATCACTGTACTACCAAGGTAGAACCCGATCTTCCTGGCTACATTTGAGAGTGTAAGTAAACCCATTCAACAACCCTGCTGACAATCACAATATATAAAATACAGGCTTAGTTTGTTATAATGTATGCAGTTTAGTTACATCCCTTGAAATAAGATATTTTTATTGTAAAGTATTAAAAACACTATTTCTATTTTTTAAATAAAATATGCATTAATGAATATATGAACTTAATATATAATATAGTTTTTTTTTTATTAATAGGCTGTATAAAGTTTGTGAATTTATTTAACATGAATCTATTTGCTTCTAGCCGTTTACTGATTACATCCCACATCTAGCAACTTGTTCAAGGTATCTCTATCCTAAAACATTGAGTACAATAGCTGTAAACAAGGAGAGTATATTTCAATGGTAGGATCATTGCATTTACATAGAGTGAAAGTGAGATACAATTATTTAATATTCTGAAAATTGAAAAATGACACCTGGACAGGGGAATCGAACCCGGGACCAGGTGTCAATTTTCAGAATATATCTAAATGGTGTTATCCTCACTAAAATGCATAAATGATAGCTTCGGCTATTTTATTCATTACAATTATTTAAGATAACCACATTTAGTATATATAGTCGGGATTTGAGCCCTGACCTTGCTATCGATGGTTCAGACAAAATGAAACTGACACTTTGGTTAGCATGATCATTGTTGTGGTAAATTGAATGTTTATGTTCGTAATGTGAGGGCTCATTAACTTCCTTTATAAATTAGAATAAAAAGAGGTGAATTATTAAATATATCTAATATATATGATAAAACGTGGTGCTTTTATATATATATAAGCACCACGTTTTCCTACCTGTTGGTTGACCTGGTGGTCTAGGGGTAAGGTGTCAGACTTCTATGCTGGCGTCCAGGGTTCAATCCTCGGTCCCGGCAAAGATTTATTTGATTGCCAAACCCTTCCTTCACCTCTGAAAAGACTTGTATTAATTACAACTTGTGAATGTGGGGAATGCCAGGTCTTCACCGTGGTTCGGATTCCACGTTAAACTGTAGGTCCTTCATTTCATCTCACATTCACCCTACCATTGCACATTAGCGTAAGTGCGTATAAACCGAACAGGTAGTAAGACGCGGTGCTAATAATAGTATTACCTGTTCAGAATATATGAATTTGTAAATGTAGTAACTACGCTAGAATTGAATTAGGAAGGTTGAATTTACTTTACTTATATAGGTGTATTACCTATATAAATCTGCTATATTTTGCAGAGTTCCTTTCAATTTCTTCATTTGTCTGAGTAGATATTTTATTCAAAATATTTTCATTTAACAAGATACTTCATGCTTATATTGGTTCCTTAACATTTTCCGCCCCATATTTGGGTCCCGGCCTAATTATTAATACATTTCGTACAAGAGGCCTACCTCGTCTGCTTGGACGTGTACAGCTCCGAGGGAACCCATTCCGTCCATTTTAGAAGTGACCACCATATTTTTAAAATATATAAATTAGATTCCCTAGAATCTATTTGAAGTGGTGCTCACCCAGAATTTTTTTGAAGTTTGGAATAACCTAGACGCTCTTTGGAATGGTCTTAGCCCTGATGGTTTTTCCTACTATGCCCAGGCTACTCTAGGGTTAGAGATGTTAGTTTTGGGGATTATCTTCGTATTATCCTACTATCCCCCGCTATATAAAGGTACCAAAAAGCAATCCCACCCGGGTACAAAGATTACCTCAGACCGGCCTTGGTTAAACAAACACACAGGCAGGTGGCATTACAAAAAACACTTTTTTGGGTTGGAGGGGGAAACGTCGACATATATCAACATATCGGGGTATTTTTACGGTCGCATTATTGTTCGAAAAGTTGAAGAATATAAAGAGTTACTGATCTATGATTAAAAAAAAAAGTGAATTTACATGTCAGGCTGGAACCCTTAAAGTCATTTTGACGACAAATTGTGAGTAGTCGATATTTTTGTAATACTGATGCATGTTTAGAAATGAAATTTAATCATAATCGTTAGAGGCCGTTTTGATTAAATTGTTTTTTTTCTCTCTCTCATTTCGCCCTTCAGTAAACTACCCTTAATTTTAGGGTTAAATACCCAATTCCAAAAACACCTCCGAGAAATCCTATGGCAACACTAGATACCAAGCTTTAACCCGATCGGTAAAACAGTTTAGGGTTTACTCCGAGGTACAGACATACAGAAATACGGCAATCCAAAAACAACTTTTTCGGATTCGGGGGGTCATTAAACGTCTAAATTCATCAAACTCTCAAGTTAGTTGGTGTTTTTTTTACGATAACAATACTTTCTCTACCTATAAGGTAACGCGAAAATAAAAATGACAAACATTGTTACTGTGGTAGTTAATGATTATTATTCTAATTCTAATGGTTTTGTTATATATTTGTATTTATTACTTTTGAAAACGTCACCAACCTTCTCCCCTATGGGCTGGATCTGTCGGAGTAGCTTGCGGGAGGCGTTAGCCGGGCTAGGTCCCGGCAAGGTAGTTCTGCGGGTTCGAAATAATACGTAGGGTTACGAATTTTTTATTAATAGTAGTACTAAAAGCTATTATTATTCCAGGACGCCAGTTATATAATTTCACAAATTTTCAGCTTGATATTCCGTTTTTTCACCTTAATACGCTTCTTTACTGGACTAATTCGCTCATAGTCGGTCACGCGTGTATTAGTAGCCCATTTAAAGAAAATCAGAAAAACAAATATTGTTTTGTTTATTTATTTTCACAAAAAAATATCTCAGCTGTCATTCGAATCACAATAGTAAATATAGTAATGTATAAATAATAGGTAGTAAAAAATAGAAATCTTAAGGTTACAAAAAGTGGATTACAGTGTTTTAATTTATTCACTTCAGAAAATCAGATTGGTAGGATCCAATTGACTTTATCAATAACTAGCTGCTGCCCGCGATAGTAACATTTCAGTTTACCTACCTACATGCATTGTTCTATAGAGCGGTTTGCAGTAATTATCACAATTTTTATTTTGTTATGCTCTTCATAACTTTAAAACCAATGTACCGATTTGAATAATTTAAAAAGTAATTTGCTCCTAAGTAAACAGCCTAAATGATTAAATAATTTATTTGGATAAGGATTCATATCATGATACGGATATAATCACGTTTTGTTCGCATCCGTGTTTTAATTGACTAATTTCAACAAAAAACGTTTATTGTAACATAACTATAATAATTACATACATTGTCTCGCGGACTTTTTTGTTCACATTAATGAGAACGTTCAATATGTATAGTATTTTTTATGTAATACCAATAGTTTTTGCAGCGCACGCGGAGAAAGCATATTTTTAGGCAATTTTTTATACTTTGTGTAAAACTATCGACATTTTTATGAGGAATAAATTAAATTTTCAAAATAAAATATAGCCTATGCTACTCGCTGATAATGTAGCTTTATATTGGTGAAATAATTTTTAAAATCGGTCCAGTAGTTTTTGAGTTTATCCATTACAAACAAAAAAAAACAAAACATAAAATCTTTCCTCTTTATAATATTAGTGTAGATGTTTGACGGGATCGGTTTAAAGTTTCTTCGTTTTTCTTTTTGCCTTAATGGCCAATCGACGTTTTAAATTTTTATCGCAACATGTCCTGTTATATTTAACTACTGTGGTTTCTAATTTCTGAGATGTTAATTAGCTTGGCCAATAATTAATGGTTCATTAAAAAAATAAGTTGATTGGACCTGTGTAGAAGAGAGTTGACGAGAATGAGATCAAGGTTATGAAACCCGACGCGTAAAGCAGTGTCACCCTGTGTTTGGTCAAAGATCTGACCAACTGTGTGATATCATGATTTGGTATCATCAATTTAGTTAAAGGCGTTGTTGAGAACAAAATCGCCCTATTAGTGTAGCCTACACGTAATTAAAACGTTAGTAAACACTTAATCAATTAAATATACGTTGCAAAGATTTAAAAAATATATATATTATGACGTGTATTTCATTTTGACTTGCAAGTGGCCTAGATCTATATTGTATAATAAATTATTAGCTTTAATTATTTACACACTGATAACAGCTTTTACAAAGAAAACAGTTTGTTAGATTTAGTTCAACATTCCCGACTCTACCTTCGCGTGTTCCTAAATTCAGCCTTCTCATCTCGTTTTCGCCAATGTTATGGGGTTATATTGCCCTCATCTTCGGTATGAGAGGTGATGACAGCTAACAGAAGGTCCTTTATTACAAACATTGGCCTGAAAGTGGCTAATGTCAACATATTCGGAAATAACTATTATGTGTTCAGTGATAATCAAAGCCTGGATTTTGATGACGTCATCTTTTTTACTGGTTTATCGCATTCAATGCTATTAGTGTATACATTTTGTTCATAATCCCCTGTTTGTAGAAAGTAAATCCACACGTGATTTTTTTTTATTTGGAAAGTTTAGGACATATTTTTCTTCGTTTGCGCCCTTATATAACCATTTAACAAAATTCTGAAGACATTTTGAGGATAAATGTTGAATTTGTGTATTTTTAAATACTATCGATATTTTTATGAATCTATAAATGCTTCCAACCCACAGAAGATAATGCAGGCAATTAAATGTATGTCCTCTTGCATGGTTCTAAAATATTCATTCCTGGTGAGATGCTGCGATTAAGCTGGAAAGGGTTGCGGGGATGGGGAAAGCTATTACTTCTGCAGCACATATTTGAAAACCAATTATACAATTAACAGAATGCAACAGATTAGTTGTTAGAGGCTTTTCATTGCCAATGTATATATTAGATTACACTTGTAAAACACGTGTTTGATTTAGTCATGTGCACTGTGCATTCTATTAGGACTGTTTGTTCATATTTTTAGGTCGTTTTTAGAGAATGTCAAGTTATTTTATATGTAATTTTTTAGTCACCAAAATCCGGACTCTGGTATATTATAAATTAAAGTTAAAAGTGTTAACAAACTCTTCTAAAACCACTTCCAGCCAATGTTTGCAATAAAGAACTTTCTTATACCATTCACTTACCTCCATTCCCATCGTAGATGAGTTATAGTAACATGCACATTCATACTAATGTGTTGTTTAAAAAAAATTGTACTTTGATACCGTAGTTGAAACTAGGAGCCTTTTGTTTAGCATAAGCTATACATACGATCTATCCAAGCTTGTCGTATATCCGTATCCTAGGCTCAATGGTAAGAGGGTTAACCACAGCTCTGAGTGGTTAGAAAGTTTACCACAGCTGAGTAATGAGAAAGTCTAGAGGACCTTGGTTCGATTTTGGGTGGTGCTAACAAATATATTAACTATTTTTAACCTGCTTCGGTGGCCGCATGCTCTAAGGCGTCACTCACAATATACTAGACTGCTGATGACAGGGGGTTTCGGGTTTCCTGCAGATTTTTTAAATTTCGTTTAGCATAGTGGTTACTAACGGATTAATCTAAGCTGTAAGGAATTAAAGGGTATATATAGAGTAAATAGCCCACATTATCTAGAAGAAGGAATTTGGAAAAATAAAATTATACATTAGACCCTACATGCAATTTGAAGATCGACCTTTATGTCGAAGGCAATAAAAGGTACATTTTGATGTTAGTGTCACAAATAAAAAGCTGCCATACCCCCTTTTTTGTTTTACTGGATGATGTTACAACCCAATTTTTCTAGGAAGTGCCTTTGAGAAAAAACACTTTTTTTTGCGGCCAGATGTGATAACATTTTATTAAAGTTATTTTGTAAGTAAAAAATTGATAATATTTATCAAAATTAACAGCTGCAGAACATATGACTTGGCGTGTGAATACACAAGGTCTTTCATTTGAAAACTGGACTGCAGTTACTACAGTATAATAGTTGTGTAATCGTGATAGGAGCTGCATATTGGTTGACGGCCCTGGTCGTGACGTCATGAGCTTACAAACATCTTTTTTATCGTAGCGCGGGCTAGCTATCCTGCTCCTGTAGACTACGCGTGAGTTTGATGTGACTAGACTATCTTAACCTTTAGTGGTCAAGGGGCTTATCGTGACTGTAACAAGGTGGCACCAATAACAGCCTCGTTTGCGGAATGGGTATGCCCCAATAACAGCCTCGTTTGCGGAATGGGTGGAGACGAATCTTATCCTTTGCTGGAAGACGCCACGACAGCCTCTTGTAAGCCTCAAGAATGAAGCATGGCTGGATGAGTCCCTGCCTTCCCTGAAGTTGGCTATACACGTTGACGACACGGTCCTTGGAGGAAGTTGATTTATCATCCGCACAGGATTGCAGAATCACCGTCTGGGGCCCTTAAAGACATTGGGATTGAACCAGTTTTCTAGACAGAGACACTGATGGAAGACAAGAAGAGCTAAAATTTCAAATTAACCACTTTAGACCCAATCCCAAGAAAAGAAAATCCTACCATACCCTTGCTATTTATTCCCTTTGCCACCGCCGGACTCCACTGGGATAACCGACTAGGTTCCCTACGAGTCAGAGGATAATCCTGGCACCGCTGTCGGCCCTTGACGGGGAATGGAAATGTATCCATCCTCACCAAACCAAATCCCCAAGAAAGTAAAAATCCTTCCGATCCCTTTCCCGGAAATCGACTCACCAAATCACTCACAAATCACAATCATACCTTAATCACACCTTCCCACATCCCTAGAAAATAAAATCCTCCCCAATTCCCGAGACCCAACACAATCACAAATTCCATATCACAGGGACATTTACTAATACCCCTGTAATTCTTTTGCAGCCTGGTAATTTACTAATACTTGTAATTCTCTTACAGCCTCATTTCATAGGTATCTAATTTCATTCGCGAGGTTAAGAGTCACGACAGTGAATCGGTACTCAAACAATAAATCAGCCCTTTCTAAGGTGACCTAGATTGGCGTTTCTGTGAATCTGGATATCCTTAGTCGGGCAACAGCCGAACGGCGGAGCTGGAGGTCAGTTGGATGCGGGAGAGGGACCCCGTTAGAAATGCTTTTGGAAGAGCACAATAAAAATTAAAGGTAAGTTTACGAGATATAATTAGAATTCACACTTAGTTAAAACTAAATAGTATATAAGATTATTTTATAACTACTTCTTTATGTACCATGATTGATTTAAAAACCAAGCAATTAACCTAGACATTGTGAACATAAAGCCAAAGCAATACCGCGCTAAGGAAATAAACAATTAGTCCGATATAGACCACACCAGTTTTAAACGATTTATAATTAAATCAAGCAGTGTGTTACGGCTTTATTTTGTCGGTATAAAATGTTAAATCATTTTGTATTATTATATAGTATATATTATAAGATTATATTAATATTATAAATCCTTCACACACTGCTTACATTAGTTATAAATAGTTGTTTTAAACTGGTTTGGTCAAAATTGGATCATAAACGACAAAGTTAATAGCCAGACAAGATTCCTTTCATCATATAATTTATTATAAGATTATAAACTGTCGCGCACTGCTTGACTAATAAATCATTTATAAAACAATCTTATAGTGTGGTGGCTCATCAGAGAAAGTGAAGCACTGATATAAAACGGATGTGTGATAGGGTTACACTTGTAAATATTTGCTACGCAGTCTTAAGTAATTGGGATCGGTAAAGGCTGGATTGTTGGTGACAGAGTGGTTGAGGGTAAAATTTTATCCAAGTGCACTAGGGTGGTTTTTCAAATGAGACTTATCACTCTGGTTTTTCATCCTCTCTCCACGCTAATGCATATTCATTTCCTCTAAGTTACACTAATAATCTTTACCCCTTGTACTAGGTTGTTAATAATCAACGTTTTAAACGTACTAGTTAAAAACATATATGCTACTTTTTTTTATTATTTCAAAACAGGAGAAGAGCAGCAAGAAGACGTTATTAGGCCTGTACAATTGCCTAACATTTCTATAGAAGTCCTGACACAACTTAAAGAACGTATTAAAGAGCTCCAAAATCAGATGAGTAAAATTACTACTGAAAAAGAACAAGTGCAAAAAAAAAAAAGCTCTAACATTAAAAGAGTTACATTATCTTAAGAAATGGTGTCAAAGAGATGTTGAAGGAAAAGTAATAAGTATTTTAACACCTTATTTCAGTCTTATCGAAAAAGAGAGATAAAATGGTCATAAGAAGACATTGCTGCGGCTATATCCCTTAAAAGTGTTAGTTCGAAAGTATAAGGTATTTATGTTACAAATTTAAGTACCCATTACCACATGTAAGTACTTTACGAAAATGGTCTTCATTGTTTAACTGTGATGCCAGAATTTTTGCACCAAGTGCTAAGTTTAATGAAAGCAAAAAATAAAGGCCTATCTGATTTTGAAAAAGTAACTGTAATATCTTTCAATGAAAAAAAAATCAGCAACCAAATTTTTTGGATATAAAAAATTAACAAATATTGGGTCCTTTCAATAATGTTCAAGTTATAATGGCAATGGGTTTTCTTAGTAAAGTTGTAGTTTATTATAACTTTGACAAAACCAATGACAGTATAAATTTTGACTGAGGTCTAGAACGTTGAGGTTTTTAAGTAGAAGCACAGGTCATTGACTTAGGGGCAGAAAATAAAACTTTATGGAAAAAACTCAATATAAACCCAGAAAATATATATTCTAATCCAGCTGATCTAACAAGAAGAATTTTTATTTTTGCTGATGTTCCTCATTTATCAAAGTTAAGTAGAGACAATTTTTTGGATAAAGTTTTTTTTTTTCTAAAAAATTAATTGTAACGAAACATTTTTTGCAACAACTTTCGGATGTCAGGAGAAATAAAACTTACTCCAAATTTCACTCAAATTCATCTAGACATCAAGGGTCCTCCTAGTCATCAAAAAGTCAAAACAGCAGTGCAACTTTTTTCAAATAATGTTGAAAACACACTAGCTTAAGCATATAACAAAGGCACCAGTGATGTACTTCCAAATGCAAATACTCTAAAATCGTTCTATAATTGGTTTGACTTATTTAATTCATCAGTTCCTGTTGAAAAAAAAAATCATAGCAAAAAATGCATATGGATTGGACAAAAATAAACAAAATTCAGTACTACGGGAAATGATTGAATTCGTACAAAACTAAAGCTGCCTCCCCAACAAGGCATTGAAATCAGTAAAAATGCACTCACAAACTTGCTCACTTATCTAAAGAACACAATGAATATTACTTATATATATATATGAAAATAGACACTCTAGTACATCTTGATTAAGTTTAAAAGTGCTGATATGAGGCATGGGACTTAAAAACTCACATTGAACGCCCAAAGAATTTAAATATAGACTTAGAGCTTAAACAGTTGGAAAATATTTAGCTGCAATTTTTAACACAGAGGACAGAACAGGTAAAAAATGTCTTGTGAGTGATGCAAGTAATGTGAAAGAAAACGAGATGCCGAAACAACAAAAATCGCAAGTGGAAGATTGTGTATTATCATCTCAGATTCTCCAATCAGCTCTGCTTTCTGATATTGCAACACTGGATGAAGAGTTGGAATTTCATGAATAAGGACTAAAGGGAGCACAAAGAAATAGAGGAGAAAACATTCAGTAATTCTAACAGACACTCTATAAGAAAGACAGCGCTAGAAGTACGCACCGTAAAGATGGTTTTGTAATTGTGAGAATAGTAACAGCATATAAGTCTCGTGCTGCGCAATAGGAAGTGAGCAGTGAACAATCTGTATCTCTTCTTAGACATCACAAAATGAGTGACACAGAGAGTGAATCAAGTGCTGAACATATCAGTCATGCTAGGAAGCTCTGTACAGAAAGATAAGTGGAAAATAGATGTGGTCAAGAAAAAGATTAATACCGGGGAGGGTTATGTTAGCGTCCAGACTAAACTTATAGATGTATGTATTGTATATAGCCCAAGACATAAAAATGTACAGTTAATTTGTGGTTAATATGTTTTACTTACATTGTGAATAATACTTCCGGGTTTACAACTGCGATTCCTTTACTGTACACAAGCATTATACCCTTCTAATGGTTGAATAGATATGTTTAGTGTGAATATACCTACTGAGCCAGCTGTGCTCTATTTTGTTTGTAGCTAATTATACTTATTAGCAGTAGGTGGCAGCACCACCTTGTCCCTTCTCTTACTGGCTCTAAGCTCGCCAACTCCCGCGATTTTTGTTTTGGATAACGGTAAAACCAGTGTGCAAGCGTCTCTATGTCTAGAGGTACAAAACCCCTAAAACTCTCTCTCTCTCGTGTGATATAATTATTGTATTTTAAGTGCTCAAGACTCAAGATTGGGGCGCCCCATATATCATCGCATCACTCCAGGTACTTTGTCACCATTCACAAAGGTTGGCTCATAGTTAATTAATTGTTTGTTTTATAACTAAAGCATGTGCTAAATTCTCGTCTGTGAACACCGTACAGAACAAGATACATTTTAAATGTTTGTGAGAAAACCACAATAGTCATGTTACACTGGGAAAGGATTATGTGATAAAAACAAAATGAGTCACACATACTTTATGTTTAATCAAATTCCTACAAACTACATTGAAAACACAATTTTATTAGTATGTCTTTTGTAGATTTCTTAATATATCAAAATAACCACATAATAATTGACATGTTATATTTTCAATCTCCTGAAGTTTTGTACAATGTTATTTTCCATTTCTATTCTAGCCATATAACATCTATTTGATAATTTTAGATTCACCTTGAGAATGATTCATTAAAGCTTGGCAAATAATATCACACACAAGTTTACACAACACTTTTTATGAAGATAAAATATGTTAATGTTTATGTAATATATTTATCATGGTTACAATATTATCTTTTAAAGTTAACAAAAAGGTGAAATCTAAGTAAATATTTGATTTTAAAATAGTTAGTATGTGTGTGTGCCTTACAATTGACTTTGTAGTTTACTTTAAGGAGAATAATGAAGTGAAGATGAAGATGAAGATGAAGATGAAGATGAAGATGAAGATGAAGATGAAGATGGCATTTAAAGAAACGAGCAATTTTGCTGTGTTTGCTTTATTTCTTATTATATTAAACTATTAATACTTGTGAAATAAAGCAAAATGTTCCTTTTTTATGTTTTGTTTTTGAAGATACTACAGCGATTTCTTATGAATAGGGCCCGGACTTTGATGAGCCAAAAATGACCTAAAATACGAACAAAAAATCATAATGAATTTACACAACTAAATATTTACAAATAGAAACTTTATAATATATATGCAATGACTAGCCTTTAACTACTTAACTCTTTGCATTCTGCTTCAGAATTAATAACTATCCCCCTCCCAATGCGACCTTCTCCAGCTTAATTGTAGTATCTAATAAAGAATGTATATTTTTCATACCATACAATCAAAGAAATAAAGTGTATTGCCTATATTATCTTTTCATTCAGACAACTGTGTGTTGAAAAAGTTTATGTTTGAGTAATCATGCATTTATAAAATAATGATATTTGAAAAAAAAAAAAAAAAAAAA
>CABFVX010000373.1:21058-33588 GCA_902151425.1 Timema shepardi
CTATAAAATTTATTTCTGCAGCCAGATGATACTGAACATAATGTATGCACATATGAGCAATGTCTGGGCTGTACTTAAAAAAAAAAAAGATCATCAAAATCCAGGCCCTGCTTATGACTAATTTTTGTGTTTTTTCTGTTCATACCCTAGATGAAATATATCATTGAATTTTAGACGCACACATATTTCCCCATTGGTGCTACCTACACCTTAGCTCAGTCGGTAGCATGTCTGCCTACTAAGCTAAGGGTCCCGAATTTGATTACCGGCATGACCGAAAATCTATCAATGATGAAAATATGGGTTTACCCTTTCACAATGATAAATTGATGGCTGGGGATTTAATGTTGTGTGTGTCCTATATTTAAGTTAGATTATAAGGCATAGTCAGCCGGTAGTGGAAAATATATGGTTTGAATAGATCCGGGCCACAGGCTGAAAACAACCCGGTGTAAAAAAACATTTATATTAATAAAATGAAGTGTGTTTGTCATGAACTTTGCGTGAAAACTACAGCACACAGAGGGTAGACATTTTAAAATTAGCAGCCCCTGTGCAAAAAAAAAGTGCACCTTCAAGCCAAAATTTTAAATTTTTTATATTTTTTAAAATTCTTATTAAAAACGGTGTCTGAAGAAATGAAATGAAGAGTGTTTTTTTCCGTTTGAAACAAAGAAAAGCATTAACGAGGTAACCATGCAATACATTACGTCGTTATCGCAGGTATTTTTGCTATTTAAAATAAAATGTGTAAATTCTAAAAGGTACCAGTAACCAAATTGAACCTATTTAATTGGGTTGCATTTATGTGTACATACAGGTAAAATTAAAATATATTTACTGAAAAGGCATTTTTAGTGGTTATTTACTTACTAATGTAATTTAAATAATACATTTTATTGTTAAAATATGTGGATTTTTTTTTAAAGTACAGACACCTTAAACATCATCACATCCCAATGTATTTAATGTCAAGATTTACCACTGCAAGCAGTTTATTTACCAAATTAAATATTGTCCAAGAAAAGGGAGAGCCCCGAATCTGGTTGGATGATTTAGTTAATTTAAATATATATTTTTTTAAATGTATAAAAGTGTGGGTGCAAAAGACAAATTTTTGTGACAAAAAGCATGCAACAAGATAAACTACTATATAGTATGATTCTGGTAAGCGAAAAACCTTCCAAATGTTTTTTTCCTACCAAAATCCAAAGTATAGTTAATTTGAATGCAAGGCATTCTTAAAACAATATCCTTTAGTTACACTTAAAGTGCAGTTAACCAACACTAGGACAAACAACAAATAAACCGACAATCAAAATACAATTTGGTGAGAGATAACAAACACCCAATTTCAAAGATATATATTTTGTATCTATTAGAGCATCAATATTGGACTTGGACTGAGCTTAAAACCTGTGTCACAGGAATAGTTTACTGGCCGCTAGTAAAATCTGCTTTTACTAGTAAGACACCTGGTCACACGAGGCTAGTCAACCTAGCGGCGAGTATAGTATTTTCTGGTTGGTTGTTATGTGGATGTAAGGTGTGATGTTTTGAGGTGCTTGTGTTCTGTGGGTGTAAGGTGTGGATGTTTTGAGGTGTTTGTGTTCTGTGGATGAAAGGTGTGATGTTTTGAGGTGCTTGTGTTCTGTGGGTGTAAGGCGTGGATGTTTTGAGGTGTTTGTGTTCTGTGGATGTTAGGTGTGGATGTTTTGAGGTGTTTGTGTTCTGTGGATGTAAGGTGTGATGTTTTGAGGTGCTTGTGTTCTGTGGGTGTAAGGCGTGGATGTTTTGAAGTAAACTAGCCTCATGTAACTGAGGCTAAAGTTTCTGGTTTTTTAATATTATGATATTAGCACCGCGAGTGCTACTTTTCAGGGTAAATGGAGTATACATTAATAATTATTTTTTGTTCCTTCTTTCAAATATAAAACTAATTGTTCTAGGAACGTATGGGACAGTCTTATAATTTAAGTCTAGACCGCTGAAATAATTTTGAGAACTTGTTAAGGGTGAAAAGATAATTATTCAGGATTATTTATATTACTTATGGCTTAATCTATAGAGAAGGTATATGAAAGTGCACTCACACTAGCGTGGATAGTAATTAGGAAAAACAGAGATGAATCATGTGTGGATAGGTACTCCCAGTGAGCCAACCCTTATTCACACCATGACCTTGTGGAAGGTGAGTTTAAAGGCCATTATTTTGGGTATGTCAGTTTGAATTTATTCTTTTTTGGGTTATATACCCTTATGTACTAATTACGCTAATGTGTTAGGGATGAGAAAGTTTAATATTAAAGGAAGTGCACCCACAATTGTGTGGAGATATTAGAAAATCCATTTTTTAAAAACATCCTCAGTGCACTCAACCGGGATGGAACCACGATCTCCCCATTATCGGCAGACCAATCTATTGCGAGAGTGACACTATAAATCATGCGTTCATAGAAGCGGGTGTCAGTTTGTTGATTCCTTATGGTTAAGGTTCCCAGTTTCCACATCCGTAATGTGTGCAAGGCTATGAACAATAGGTTCCAGTTAAATTAAATTAATTGTGACCTTAACTCCTATACATACATCTTAGTAGCTGTTACAAAATCACTGCCACCATGTTGGCTATTACAATCCTAGCACAACACACATGCGGGTATATTTCCTATAAACCATATCGTGCTCATCTCTACTCCATTGAAACAGGTATGCAGATATCCAAAACAAATCATAAGGCACAAAGTAAAAAACTAAATAAAGAGTGGACCCACAGTTCTAAAAAAATAAAAGTAAATAGAAATATTATCTAATGTAATTATCTATCTCTTAAAATCAATTAATTATAACAGTCAATCAGTTAAATTAATCATATGGGGTCAGGTTGCTAACAATTAAGTCCCTCCTAATTATAATCCAATAAACAGTATTAGCTTTAGAACAAATTTCAATTTGTAAAGAGAAAAAAAATTCTTGAATCCAAGGGAACAATCTTCCTTTCTGAGCCTCCTCCCAAATGTAACAAAAAGCCTCAAAAAGAAAAAGGAGGTTTTTCTTTACAAAATGTATAATCTTAAATCCAATATTTTCTATAATATTCTTAGGGGCTCCAGGAATAAAATTAAACTATATGGTTCTACTATAGAATTATTTAATTTCTTTTGAGAAAAAAAAGTTTTGTTATAAAAACTGCAAAAACAAACAAAAAAAAACCTGCCCTTTTACTGTGTTCCATACTTTCCCACTTTAAAAGATTAAGTATGGCCTCAATTAATTTTAACCTTTCCTTCCAATGAACCATTAGTACTACCCATCTCATAAAGCCACAACCCAACAAATATCCATATAAAAACCTTCAAAACAATTAACAATACAAGGAATCTGAACTATCTCTGTTTTGGTCCAACAATGTTTCAATTTTGCTTACACATGTAATTCAACGATAAGGAAAATAGTAAAGAGAGTCCTTTTATGTAAAAGAAAACAATCAGCAAATATTTTTGGTATTCAACTGATCAGGTAAAACTTCTCAATTCATCAGCATCAACCAATAAACATGGATCAAACTATTTTTTTATGATTTAAAAAAATGAATTAAATAGCCAAAGCTTTTATTTATGTTTTTAGTTAGGATTACTCTATCTAGATATCGTATTCTTAAAATTAAAAACTACACCTGGACACGAGGATCGAGCTTAGTACACCAATGCTCTACCTACTGAGCTATCCAGGAATTGTTCCGTGCCCAGGGTAATTCTTCGCCCATATTTTAAGGCAGAGTCTGTAATGGATGTGTGGAAATCGTTGGCTACAAATGTGTGATTTTATTAAGATCATAAACTGTCAGATAACGTGGCCATCTTCAACTCAGTAGTTGACTTAATGCTACCACTTGCACAATTATTTTAATTGTAAAGAATTGCATATTTAAGAATTTAATCCTCATTAAAAGCATTAATAATAGCTTTGGCTATTTGATTCTTAAATATGCAATCCTTTACAATTATAATAACTGTACAAGTGGCAACATTAACCCAACTACCGAGTCGAAGGTGGCTGTGTTATCTGATAGCTTGTGATCTTAATAAAATCACACATTTGTAGCAGATGATTTTCACACATCCATCACAGAGTCTGCCTTAGAACATGAGTGAAGAATTACCCTGGGCACGGGACGATTCCTAAAACTCTCAGAGGTCAGAGCATTGGCGTACTAAGCCAAAGGTCCCGGTTTCGGTTCTCGTGTCCAGGTGTCATTTTTCAATTTTCAGAACATTAAAAAATAAATTTATACAATTCTACAAATAGTGTTAGTTTCTTGAAACTTAAAAATAAATAATGTTAGTGAACACACAAATCCTGATTTTTAAAAAGAATTTCAATAGTAATAGTAGAATACCACCAAAGTTTTTTGCTGACATAATGTAGGAAGTCAAAAATAATTATATCATAAAACAATTAATTGTACAATTAAGAAAGAAAATACTACACAAAATTACTTCCTATCATATATGGAACATTATTAATACTTAAAAAAAAAGAACACTTAGCACCAAAGACACAAGAAAATAAAAGGACAAATCATTTTAAAAATGAAAATTTCAGAGATATCATAAATTAATCCCTTATAAGGCAAGTTTTCATGGTTAAACTGGTCATGTATGTGCTGATAATAAATTACGTCAACCA
Organism: Timema shepardi; assembly: GCA_902151425.1. NCBI lineage: Eukaryota > Metazoa > Arthropoda > Insecta > Phasmatodea > Timematidae > Timema > Timema shepardi. The sequence continues at coordinate 25,745 of CABFVX010000373.1, forward strand.
AGTTAAAGGGTAAAAACAAATTTTGAGCTGTACTTGATCAAACAAAATTAACACGATTTGAATCTCCATGTTGAAGAGCATCGAAATCCCATCTACAAACTCCATATCTGTAAGGAAATGATGCCACAGTATCACTCTACAAGAGTTCTGATCCATATCCTTAAAGATTTTACCATGACTGCAATCTAAAGAACCAAAGATTTTTTTTATTATTGCAGTTGTAATAATATCTCTCTAATGAAAAACAGAAATATTATAAAATCTTTGGCTTAAGTTAACCTAAAAGAAAAAAAACCTTCCCTTATGGCAGCAGTTACCAACCTGTGGTTCGCCAAAATATTCCTATAATGGTGGATTTTTTAACACTGTGAGGAAATGGGAAGCATTTACAACTGTTTATCATTTCACACTTAAGTCAGGTGGTTATCTCAAAGTAGAACTCTTACAAGATTGTTTGAACTTACACAAACTTTTCATTTTTCTTACCAACCATCCCTCTCACAAAGCAAAGTGCATTCAAGATTAAATGTGGCTTCCGGTTTTGGTAGACATTTTCTCAAAAATGAAGAGTTTAAGCCTCTCTCTCAGTGGTCAAATATTAACCTTTTTACTGTGCAAGACCATATCGAGTCATTCATTAAAAAAATAACTTTTGGAAAACGTGTTTGATTAGAAATCAAACAAATTGCTTTGGTACCCTTCACGACTTCAGAGTAGAAAATGTAAAGAACGTGGTTATAGAACACTTGAAGTGACTTGGAAGAACATTCAGAGAATATTTCCCAGCCATGTCCAATAATAACAATTGAATCTGCAGTCCCTTGGAAGAGAGAGCAGTTTTGAAATCCTTCACATTAAGTGAGAGTGCAAAAAAGCGTCTCCTTGAAATTTCCACCAATTTTGAATTAAAGAAAAGCTATAAATCTTTGTCATTAATTGGTTTCTGGTTAAATTTAAAGGAGGAGTTCTCATTGTTAAAGAATAAAGCTATTACAGCTTTACCATTTTCTTCTACGTATTTGAACGAGAAATCTTTTCCTTCATATGCCTATTTAAAAAATAAATACAGAAACAGGCTCAATGCTGAAAGTGACTTGAGACTTTACTTACCGTCTGTGGTTCCTGACTTGAAAGCTCTGTGCCATTCAAAGCAAGCGCATCCTTCTCACTAAGTCATGTGAAGGGGTGAGTAACTGTTACAACTTGTTAACAATTTGTAAGCTTAAATCAGCGAGGAATTTTGTGATTAAAGGAGGGTATTTCAGTTATGTCAAATGTGATATTGTGATAGTAACAATAAGAAAATTTTACTGCAGTAATTTGCTAATTTAATTTAAGTTTTAATTTTATAAATGAATGTATAATTATTTTAACTTTCACTTAGGTAGTTTCAATATTATTCCATTATATTTGGTGGGGTATCCCAAAGTAGCTAACGAGCTATAGTAAGTTAATTTTAAAAGTATTAAACATTTTGATTACAGTTAATAACTAAATTTCATAAAAATTAGGTATACAATTAAGTGTGTGGCTATGGATATTTACCAGGGGGTTAATGCAGATGTTTGTGAAAGGGGGTTCGCGAGTCGAGAAAGTTTGGGAACTGCTTCTCTATGAGGTCTGCGATAAATTAGGCGTAAGGCATAACAAAGTGGATAAAAAAATAAAATATATAAGCATCAAGACTCTGATTTAAAAAAAATCTTCTGGGTGTCCTCTGGGTGTTTGAAATTAGCTTACCAGACTGTACTTTGAAATAATATCCTTCCCCTCACTACATCCACCTGCCCATCGCTGCGGATCTCCGCGGCTATTCCAGGTTGCTGTTCAGAAGGGTAACCAACCGGGTCTTCACCGACAGTGTGTTAACCAGGGAAAGAGGGCTTTTGATCAAATGAATATTATGTTGTGATAAAACAAATTTAAAAAAATATTTCCCGTTAGTATTTTTCAGGTTAGGACCTAAACATTTATTATAACAAGAAAAAAAAGTGATCTGCCTACCAGACATCAGGGTAAATCATCAACTTTTTAACCCTTATACATAAGTTACTCTTGATATAAAAAAAATAGTTTCTTCACTTGGGTGGCTAAAACCATTATAACACGACAAAAAAAACATTGTCCTTGCATGGTCCAGAACCCGTGATCTGTCTAGTTAACAATGTATAGTCTTCAGGGAGTGTAAATTAGCTATGTATATCTGGAGATACAGTGGTGTCTAGTAAGAAGAGAATAATAAAATTTCAAGGTGTCTTGTAGGCTCATTAGCTTGGGGTCAAATTATGAAGAAAAAAAAAGTAGAGGTAAGGTAGAGAATAGAAAGGTTGCATATCAGCCTTGTTTTGTAAACTCTGTAAATTATGGAATATCCGTCGAGGATGTGAAGATTGTAGTTTCTTCTATATCCTGAGCCACGATTTAGCACCAATTCAACACACCTGTCTCCTTTAGTCACTTTTTACGCCAGTCCTCTCCTGTTGCACCTTTTTCGCCTTCCGGCATCAATTCCGCGGGCTTTGATAAGACCCCTATGGTAGCATAAGGTAAAAAAATTATTGAAAAACAGGCGAATTAGATAGTGAAAATTCTTAAGAAAAGTCAAATAAACAGAATCAGAAAAGACGAGAGAAATAAAGCTGATTTTATTCAGTTAGGAGTCCAGAATGATATATAATGTCAAAAAGTCAGAATTTAACATAACATGTCCAATTTTTAGGTCAGGGGGTTGCAGTCTATCAACCCAAACCATATGTTCATTATGCTCAATCCCACGTATGAAATAATTTTGTCGCACAGCTAGGGAGAGGGGCATGCAGGATGGTAATCCTCATGACATCAGGGTGCCGGACATGCACGGACAGAGAAAAGATGAGGCCAGCGCAAGTGCAGTGAGGGCCGGCCAAGTATCGTCTGCAACTTGCTGGATTCATTATAAGTGTTGCTTTTAAAACGTGAAATAATAAGATGGTAAGAGGTAAGTCTGGGTTCAGCTTAAGGTTTATAATATATCTAAAGAATGTTTAAAATAGTGTTATGGACCGTGCAAAACTTAAAAAGAGACATGACAAGAAAAATGAAAAATAATATTTAACAAGGTGTCTGAAATAAGTTAGTTCGTAGTTGTTCGCTAGGAGTGGTAAATGTCATTTTTATAAATAAAAAAAATCAGGTTTATCAACTAAAATTAATTCTACTAATTGCGACATAGTATTTAATGTTTAAAAATGAGGTGGCCCAATGGCTAGATAATTTTATAATAAAGGAAAGTGATAAAACTAAAGAAAAAGGAAAAGAGGCTAATTGAACTTTGTTACACAGCCCTGATTTTTGGAGATACCTGTCACCCTTCCTTAAATCTAGACCTACAATTTCCAACACAATCTTAAAACATGCAATTTATGAAGCTTGAGGTTAATTTGTTAGTTAAATAACCGTATCTTATCTGTTAGGTAGTGTAATTAGTACATATCCAATTAACCCTGAGTTAGGTAGTAAAGGTATTTTCATATACCAAGGTTTAATTTAAATTATTATTATTAGCCCCGCGTCTTACTACCCGTTCGGGTTATACGCACATACGCTAATGTGTAATGGTAGGGTGATTGTGAGATGAAAATGGAGGACCTACAGTTTAACGTGGAATCCGAACCACGGTGGAGGCCTGGCATTCCCCACATTCACAAGATGTCTTGTCAGAGTTGAAGGAAGGGTTTGGTAATCAGATAAATCTGTACCGGGACCGAGGATTGAACCCCGGACCCCTAGCACAGAAGTCCGACACCTTACCCCTAGACCACCAGGTCACCTAATAATTTAATTTAAAATATGTCTGCATTTGCGTGGAAAACCATTTTGGAAAAATCCCCCTCAGTACTCCTGACCAGGATTCAAATGTTGATCTCCCTGTCATCGGCATCCTAATCTAACACAAGAGTGACGCCTTAAACCATGCGGCCGCCGAATCAGGTGAGGTTAATGTGATCAACCTGAAAATAACTGCAATGTGTTGCTTACCAGAAAACTGTAGGTTAATAAAACATGTAGGCCTTGCATTTTTATCCTACTTTCAAAGTTTATTTTATATGATATAGATCTGGTTGTTGAACATGAACCGCAACTAGAACCATCATCAACTGTTACCATCCTATGACTGCGTCAGTTTAGTAAAGCTTCCTCTATTCTTCTTGCTTCCATTCTTCTCCTCTCATTTGCACACTTTCTGTTATCTACTCTTCCAATTTCTTCGTCTACCTTGCGGGGTTTTCCCCCCTATATACTTTATCTCCATCATTCTCTCTGGTTGTCTCTCCTTTTCCATCCTCATTACGTGACCATACATCTCAATGTTCCCTCTACACTCTCATGTACTCCCACTCTTTCCTTGATAATTTTATTCCCTATCTTGTTTCTCCTCGTGACAGCTAACATGCTCCTCACAAACTTCATTCCAAATGGCCTCTACTTTCCTTGTCTCTCTCACATTCAATATCCATGTTTCTGCTGCGTATGTGACAATGGGTACAAAGTATGCCCTGTACAACACTTCCTTACACTTCAAGAGCACTTCTCTTCAAAGCAGATCTCTTACATACGTATTAAACAACTCCCCCTGTTTCCCTGCCAGAAATTAATTAAGGAACTATTTTTTGGTTGCTAATACAAATACCATTTAATCACAAAAACTCGCCTATAAGTCCATCTTGTAAAGCTAATATACGTTTTAATGTCCTTTTAATTCTTTGGTGATATGGTAATGAAAGCCTTATAAATGAGACATAAGAAAAAAGCACTAATTTATGAGAACACACCCACTTTGAGTAAGTGTGGGCCATTTTAAAAACAAGCAACTAAACATACTAAAACAAGTTTTAAGATCTCAAACAGAAATTAATCATGTATACAATTCCTTGAGAAATGTCAAGTAACAATTTTAGAAATTAATATAACTAGGCCTGTGCAGGAATGAGAGAATGAAAAGGAACTTTTAAAATAATATTAAATAACAATGTGGTCATATCTATTTTTCAAATATATAATAATAACTAAAACATAAGCCTTTGGGACTAAATTTGGTTCACTAAAACAAAATAATCATAATTTTAAGCACATGAGAATTTCTATGAGCAAGAGCTCCAAGGTCCTTTTACATGCCACAACCCACCATGGGACTGATGACTTGTCCAGATCACACTCAACTTAACGTTTACTTAATGTTCAGTTATTATTATTATTATTATTATTATTAGCCCCGCGTCGTACTACCCGTTCGGGTTATACGCACTTACGCTAATGTGTAATGGTAGGATGATTGAGAGATGAAATGGGGGACCTACAGTTTAACGTGGAATCCGAACCACGATGGAGGCCTGGCATTCCCCACATTCACAAGATGTCTTGTCAGAGGTGAAGGAAAGGGTTTGGTAATCAAATAAATCTTTGCCGGGACCGAGAATTGAAACTAGGGTGCAATTTTGATTCATGTAACTTAAAGTAATAACTCTAGCAAAACACAGATAATGAATATGAACTGTTTACTAAAATGAAACAGTATATTTTAGGGCTGATTAGATTACAAGTACTTGCAACAGAAACTTAATGGATATACAAAATAAAGTGTGACAAGAGGCTAAAACATTTTAAAGTTAGCAAAAAGCGAAAATTAAAATTGTACCAAATAATTTGTATGTATACCATAAACAAACAAATTAAGTACAAAATAGCCCTGTTCACATCACATACAGCATGAATGGCTCGCTAGAACATGTGATACGTTAACTTAACGTGAAAGTTCTCCCTGGACAACTCTTTTAAATGAACATTAAGTTACTGCATTGTGATGGCTTCTATTTAAAAATAAAAGGAAAACCTATGTTACAATATGTGAAAGTTAAATTGATCATGATCTAGACATTATTTTCACTCAGAAGGAAGTTGTGCTACAGATTGTTAGTGCTCAAGAAAAAATATGTTGACCCCGGCTGGGTTTGAACTCGAGATCGCATCATGTGGCAAGCACTTTACCCCAAAACCACCTAGGTTGACTTCAACTAAATTGAATAAAGTTGAAAAATTACACCAAAATTGAACCCAGGATCCAATATTCGACCACTTAGCTATCTAAGAATTGTCCAGTACTCAGGGTTATTTTTAACTCATAGTATCTTATATAATTTTTAGTCAGTTTTAATGCTGAATCCATCAACTTAAACCAAACTTTTAAATGTGATAGTAATTTGGGTTTACTTGGAGCAAAATAAGAAGGAAACATTAATTCTCATAACATATTAGTGAACAGTATATATTTAGTTAGTCATACATTTGGGTTTGTTATTGTATCTTGCTACCCATTTAGGCGAACTCTCATATAAAATTAAGTTCAATATTAAAGCTCTATTATAAATTATATTCTCAGGCTTAAAGTACCTTATAATACTGTTTTAAATCTTTTTAAATTAATTCGCATTTGATAGGTTAAAATATAATATCTTTCAAATGAGCCAAAACAGTTGGTCACTAACAGCTCCAGGTTAAATCTTTTGCCACTAGAGCATCAAAACAAGAGGGAATGTAGGCCTATTGTTAAATATATTAATAAATCTGTTCTATCATATTATTTCACTCTCAAATTTCATTTAGCGATATTTATGTTGTAAAACCATATTAAATCAACATATAATAAAATGAGTTGTTGCCAAATGGCTTGGAAATAAGACAGTGTAGAAATGCTGTACAGTATTGTAAAGTAAGTGATAGGTCTAGCCTAACTATCCTCTCAGGTTGACTTCCTTCACCATCACTTACTTTAGATAAATCTACAGTATATATATATATATATATATAAAATTGATCTGAACAAAATTACTCGGTTTAATAATAATTCAAGTATTTACTCCGCATTGATGAAAGTTGAACATTATAAATTTTAGTTTATTTTTGTACATAAAATATTTGTTTAAATTATTTGAACACTGTCTCAGAAATTAAGAATCCTGCACAGGTCTATCATCATCCATTTAAGAAATAATTTAATTTGCATTTCACACACACAAATACATTTCAAACTCAAACACATTATGCAAGTGTCTTCCTCCTCGATTAAACCATTAACTAGTATGTTTATTAATCAATAAAGTAATCCACTTTACAATCAAAATTCAATTGAACACACATAAAATAAGAAATATAAGGACAAGTCACTAATTAAGTATAAAATTAAACATTGAAAAGAGGATATAAAGGCAATGCTTACACACCAGAGAATTGTAGGCCTTAAATTCCACAGTTAAAAATACACAACAGAGAGTTGCAGAATCCAAGCATATTTTTTTTTAAATCACGAGACAGGCAAAACTGGAATTTAAGAGACCATGATCAACCTCTGGCCAAGCTGTCATAGTCCAGTCTGTGTTTTACTCTCTTCTGTTTAATAAGGGGAAAGATGTACAATGACAATTTTATAATCATATATTTTGAGGCTTACAATTTTTTATCCTTTCCCTTTTTTCCTCTTTTCAATGTTTAGTTTAATATAGGCATTTGGTGTTATTTTTCCTTTGTAGACTGCATATAAAGTTTTTTTTTTCAATGTATAAAATTGTCAAAAATATTTAGAATTCAAAGGATTTATAACTATAAATACAAACCTCAGAACTAACTTTAATCCTAAAAGAAAGTTATTCTAGGAGTGATTTAATAAGAAATTCAACTGACAAATTAAATCAGTGATATTGTCAAGCTAATAAACTTAAAAAGTTTGTCTTTTGGCAATTTTAATTCTAGCAATGGATGCAATGGAAGTAAAAGTAGGGTATTTAAGGGGGGGGGGGGGGGGGGGCAGATAT
>CABFVX010000373.1:33671-98064 GCA_902151425.1 Timema shepardi
GGGGGGGAATTCAGATCGTTACTATACTATAATACAAATTTTTATTTCAGCCCTGAAAGATTCATGAGGTTTATACTTGGAGGATCCCACCATATGGGGTCTACATGGAGGTTGGCAACATGAAGTTCATCTCTCGCAGCTCAGAGGGCCGAGGTTGGAACTTGGTGATGGGACCAGGCTTACTTTTGTCATCACCCCCCTCCTCCGGCAAGCCCTCACTGATGGAGGTAAGCACCGTAAGGGAGGACAGCGACTTGTTCCGCCGAAGCTCTGCGACCTTCTCCTTGCTCTCAGTGGTAACGGGCTCCGGTGCCATGGCAGAGGGCTCCTGGTTAATACGCTGCTGCCCCAGCAGACCCACCAACAGCCAGCTGCCAGTAGACTTTTCTCCTTCGGCCTTACCAGTGACCCCAAACCTTCCGGTGAAGTACCTATGAGCAATAACAATAGTGGTAATAAATACAGTCCACTTTACATAAGAAGAACAGTATCGGGTCATGTACCTGCAGTTGTCGCTTTTGATAGAAATCAATATATGTGAAGTGTGAAATAACATTAATAACTAATCATGATGTCATCTTTTCATTGATATATCCCAGACAATGCTAATGTGTATATAAATTGTGTTCATGGTGGCTTGGTTGTGGAAATGTATATTTTGTAAGTCATGTTTTGGTCACTTTTTATCATTTTCTAGTTTAAGGTCATATTTTCTTGGTTTGTGTTATTTTAGTCATTATTAAGCATTTAAAAATATAGTTTAAGTATTTTTAGGCATTTTTAAAGTTATTTATAGATATTCAAGTATGTTACTATTAATATTTTACAAATGCATATTTTTTTTCAATGCACAGTTGTTGAAATGAGAAGATAATGTAGTCAGATCTCTTTGCTTACTTCTGAAGCAGATATTTGTAAATCAATATTATATTTATCAAAACGCAAGAGTTCAATTGTTAAAATATTTTCTTAGCCAATATATTTTTAGTTTGCATTTTGTAAAGCACTTATTTGATTTAGTCGCGTGCATTTATTACAACTGGGTTCATATTTTTAAATTTTTAGGTCAATTTTTAGTTCATTTTTTGGTCATCAAAATCCGGGCCCTGCCAATAATATAGTGAAATGCAAGGTGTGCCAAATTTCACTTTTTTAAATGTGAAGCAAAGTCAAAGATAAGGTTTTATTGTTGTTACATAGCACTATTTTATATTTTTAATCATCCATCCATTAAATGCATGTATATATAAAAAACTAGACCCTTCCCTACATTATTATTTTCAACATACATATTGAAGAATCATCATAGACTATCATAAAATATTAGTGACTATCGACATTTTTATGAGGAATAAATTAAATAAATAAAATTTTCAAAATAAAATATAGCCTATGTTACTAGCTGATAATGTAGCTTTATATTGGTGAAAGAATTTTTAAAATCGGTTCAGTAGTTTTTGAGTTTATCCATTACAAACAAAAAATCAAATCTTTCCTCTTTATAATATTAGTGTAGATCACCAGATCTTACTACCTGTTCAGGTTATTCATATACATGATAATTTCTATCCTATAACGGGGTAGGGATAAGGAAGCAGTTTTGCGGTAATCTACCAGCATTTGCATGGAAGTAAAGCAGTAAGCCATTTAGGAAAACCGCCCAGAGTACCTGAATGGGCTTCAAACCTTGATCTTGTCGTCATTAGTAGGAAGTGCAGCTAGGTAAAGAGAAAGATGTAGGGGGAAAACAAAGCATGTTTTATTATTTTGTGTTGACATGTCTGAATTTATATGTATGAAATGAAGTGCATTAATAAAGCTATATTATGTAAATAAATAAATATGGTAGAATTTTAGAAATATGAAGCACAAACCAAAATAAAAACACTAACACACATTTATAAATTTTGATGCCTTTTGAGGGAGATATGAAGGCATTGAAATTTGAAGTACATATTTGTAAATATTTGTTAGTGTTTATACTTGTGTTGTGTTCATATTCTTTAAAATTTTATCATATTTATTTATTTCATATTATATATGATTTTTTTTTTCCATATCAAAATTGCACTTGAAATTTATCACAAATAATTCCAATGGGATAGAATATCAAAGATTAAATAATATGTGGTTATAAATTGAATGCAAGCAAGAAAGCACAACTAAAAAACATTGTATATTATCTGTTTCCCCCTTCATGCCACTGACCTTCAGTTCATAATCTTTATTACTTGGCTGGTATTTTTCTTTTGAACAAAATAACGTTGGGAATATTCAATAAAATGTATTTTCCTTTACTTACTTATCTACTTTATCTATGAATAAATGGAGTAATCCATTGTTTGTGTTATATGTACTTTCTTCTTCTTTGTGTTTGATAAAGGCAACATTGCCGAAATATTATGATATTTGTGTTAAAATGTGTGTGTGCCTACTTCTACTATAGAAGACAGAAGAAAGGAAGAAGATGTCACCTTTGTGCATTGGACTCGTCCCACATTTTTCCTTTTTCTTTAGTTTTATCAATTTACTTTATGAATATGTTAGAAGATGCCATTTAATCACTAGTAGGTGTTAAAATAATGTTCAGTTATTGCATATTGAAATATGTACTATTTAGATCAGTATTTCAAATTCCTTTATAATATATCCAAGTGTTTTTAGTTCCTTAAAAATGTTTCAAAGACAGGGGAGACAAAGCAAAGGAAATATGACTTTCAACTTCAACATTTCAAAAAGCTTACAACACACCCCAAGTAAAATATTAATGTTGACTGCAAAAAAATATGTTTGTATTTTATAATAATAAAAAATCCTTCCAATATCCTACTATAAATACTGTTGGTGATAGTAGTATTTTTTTATTTAAGTTAGTCCATAATGGTAAATTTCCCAATGGCACCATCCAAATCAATAAAGACTTTGCAAACAGTTTTTTAAACAATTTTACAGCTAAAACATAGTTTATACGCTGTCTTATTATATATTTCCAAGCCATTAGGCACTAATTAATTTTAAATATTTCAAATGATAATTTAAAAGAGAATCATTTGTTCAAATAGTAATTAATTACTCATATTTATATTTTCTAGTATTTAAAAGAAGTTAATTAATAAATTAATGAATTATAAATACATGCCATTGAAGACAGGTTTTTAAATTTCTTTATTCGTCACTTCTTTTCATTAGACAAAATTATCAGTGACAGTGAGTAGTAATAATTATTAAGTTTAAAAAAAATTCATAATCTAGTAAGGTTATGTGAAAACCACTTTTTAAATGTGAAGTACAAAACAAAGGTGTAGAGAAAAAGTAAAAGCACAACATATGCTTTTATGCTGCATATCTAGATTTATTTCTTGTGGTTAGTATTTTTTACATAATAATTGTAATGAGGTGGACTGGTAGAACTATCTCATGATAGGGGTTGGTGGCATACTTTTGTAAGTGTGCTAATAAACTTTCAAGAGTTCCTAAAGTGAGTGAGTGGGTGAGGGGAGGGGATAGGGTGTGGTGAGGGGAGGGGATAGGGTGTGGTGAGGAGGTGGGGTAGGGTGTGGTGTGGTGTGTGTGAGTAGTGTGGTGTGTGTGATGTGTTGAGGTGGGGTAGAGCGAGTGAGTGGCATTCAATTAAAATATATTTGTATTTATAAACTCCACCCCTCAATTCAAAAGTATTTTTTTAAAGTTAAAGAGTTTTGCATGACTTACATTCTAAAACTATACACAGATATTGTTTTCTCATTGTGCATGACATTTCTTACTATGGTAAGTGAATCTCAATGAGAGTTTTACTGTTACAAGTGTGGACACGAGTGTATCAGGGATAGCAAACCTGTTGTGCTGCACAAGGCCTCTTCTAGGGATTGCTGGCGACGAGTCGGGGGAAGGCAGTGGTGTTTGCAGGGGACTGGCTGGTAAGGACTTGCTACCACGTCGCCGGTTGAAATTAAACCCTTCTGATGAGGCTGCAGGTTCATCACGGGCCAAGAACTTTCCCGCAACCATCTGATGGGCCATTTCCATGACAGATATGCCACAGGCTGCCCCATCGCCTTTGAAGCCATCGTCTGTACCTGTGGACTTCACCATACGAGGCTTGTCTGGCAGGGCCATCGGTATCGCTTTGCGCTCTAATAGAGGAAGAGATGAGAATAAACAACAACGTTACAAGACAGTAATTAAAAGCTCCTCAGCTTTAAGATATTACAAAGTCTATGTATACCTTTTAATTCCAGTATATGGTGAAAAAAATTTCATTGTGTTAGCTCACAATCAAACTATTACGACCAAGTGGTCACCACCGTTACTCATTAATGGTTGTAGTGCTAGCCTTTGTGGATGGGGGGGGGGGTCATGTGGACAGCACAACAAGCCCTTCGGCTGTTAATTTCTGTTTTCTAGCACCTCGTTTGTCTTCATGAGGCTAAGTTTGACCCCATTCCAAACGCAATGCTTCGAAGAAAAATTCTAGAAACTCATAGAATCGATTCCAGTACCACTGGCTCCGTATGTAGCCAAGAACTCTGATCATTAACCCATAAGGATGAACATTTTTTTAATGTGGGTTTAGGTTAAGCTACTATGAAATAACTTATCCTCAGAAAATAAAAATGAATTTGATAATCATAAGAAACTCTCTTCAAGCATGAATTTTGAATGAAATTGTTATACTTTTTTAAATACTCAAAATTTTAAAAATCAGTCATCAGTAAAATACACTTAATTGTAGGGCTAGANAAATTGTCAAGCATGATCTATCCTAGTCTTGAGGCCAAAGAGTTTTCATTATTTCAAATGGAAAGTAAAAATGGAAAATTTATCAGTTATTAAATTCCTTTTTTTATATTCTACAGGGGACAGATATAAACCAAAAAGCCTTGTAAATAATTTGCCAGGAAAATAATCTTGCATTACTAAATGTAAGTTGAAGTTAGGTGCAACAATGCCAGAAGTATGCAAATAAGTACATACGTGAACAACAAGCTGCAAATAATTGGGTGGGCAACGTTTTCTAAGAGTACACATCAAACGCAAACAATGAACAGTACACTGTGGCAAGGGAGGGAGTTTTGAACACCCGCTGTGATGTGCCCAACTAATAATATGAAACTTTATTTTAGCATCACATCTTACTACCTGTTCAGGTTGTACGCATACTATGTATTAATTACGCTAATGGTCTTAAGGATGAGGAAAGCTATATTTATGGGGATTGTACATGCATTTTTGTGGAGGGAGAATGGAAAACCATTTTGGAAAAACTGCCCTCAGTACACCCAACCAAGATTTTAACTTCGATCTCCCCATCATCAACAGTATAGTATGCTGTGAGTGTGGCGCCTTAGACCATGCAGTCATTGAAGCAGATTGCAACTTGTACAAGTAAGTACATAAAGCTGTGTACTCCCGGCGTTGTTGATCCAAACTTTAACTTTTATTTAGTAAAGCAAGATGACTTTTCTACACTTTTTTTTTACTGGGATTTTCTGTTTCTTTATGCCCACAGATTTTGTGGTTAAGTTTGGACAGAGCATTTACAAACAACCTGTATTTTTCAATATTATTCGGTACAGCTTTTAAGTTTTCTTAAAAGTGAATTTGTAGCACATAAGTGAAGCATTTACTCTTAAAAATAAGTAAATATACCAAAATTGTTGGAAAATATTATATTTCATTACTTTATTTATTCACCACTTGGGTCTTGATTTGATTCATTGGTTATTTCTTCAAATAATTTTGAAAGGACGTGTTAGTGATTTATAGCAAAACAAGTCAAACGTAACTTAATAACCTGATATTGCGACAGTAAAATCAATCTTAGTTGCAAGACAAAGTAATTTCTTAAGTTAATCTTCACAATCTATGATAGACATGGTAATCAAAGTGTGAATCATAAGACTCTGCAAAGTAATCTAAAATCCCACTAAATCTGTCAAGATAACAGAGTCTTGTGCAAAAGATTTATAGCTTTTGTTTTCAAGTTCAAAGCTAGACGATAAAATGGAATTGTTGAAGTTTACTCAAAAATTTTTTTTACACCCCATCTTAATAGCAATTTGGGATCTTGGCATATTTAGACTAATGAGGTAGAAATGATAAAGGTGAAATGATAAAGGTAAAATGTAAAGAAAATATACCCGCAGTTTCAGTAGGGGAAATTACCTCGGTACTTCATCAAAAGCAAATAAGATAAAACGAAAATGACATCTTTATTACTTCTATTATACACATAAAAATGTACTAATTACACTAACAAGTTAAGGATGAGGAAAACTAAATTCAGAAGTGTACCCATATTTGCATGGAGGGAAAGTGAAAAACCATTTAGGGGAGAGAAAAAATCTCCGTCATCTAGTCTATTGTGTGAATGATACCTTAGACAATGCAAACACAGAAACAGGTGACATCTTTATTTGTGTGCCAATTGGTGCAAGTGCTTGTTTTAATTTCACTAAACATTTTATATTGCAAAAAACTAAAGCTTGGTACACTGATTAGTGTTAGGTTTACATTCATTGCATCCTAGTAATCATTTAGGTTGTGCACATACGTTATTTATGCAAATGGGATAGAGATGAGTAAGGTGGAATTTTATAGTTAGCGTACCCACATTTGTGTGTGGAGAAAGACTGGGAAACTGTTTTGTAGAATCTATTCCCAATACACCCAGCTGAAATTCAAACCTCAACCCCTCCTCGTTACTGGTAAGCCAGATTGACATTTAGACCAAGTGGCCACCAGAAGATCCTCATTAGAGTTAAAGTTACTAGGCCTATATAATTAATATAACTGTGTATACAATTAGCCGCCTCGGTGGCGTAGTTGGCTAACGCGCTTGTCGTGTTGAAGCTCGACTACCGAGGACGGGGAGATCGAGGTTCAAATCTCGGTCGGGTGAACTGGGGGTGGTTTTTACTAAATGGTTTTCCGCTCTCCCTCCACGAAAATGCGGGTTCACTTCCTATAATTCAACCTTCCCAAGTCCTAATCCATTAGAGTAATTAGTACTTAAAGCGTATAACCCAAACGGGTAGTAAGACACGGTGCTAAATATTATTATTGTATACAATTTTTGTTGAAAGGAACAGTTTATTTTAACTCGAGCTAGGGTTTGTTTTAAAAATTTGATCAAATTAAAAAAAAAACAATGTCAAACAAATTCATGACTTGACAAAATCCCATAGTTATACTTTTTTTTTCCACTCTGATGGACAAGCTAGATAAACATTTTCCCAACCACTCAACATGCATGGAGTTATTAGCACTTGTTAGTATGGGTCCTACTTTGCTTGTATTTACACTAAATTAGCATATGTACCCAAGATAACTTTGCAATAAATCGTGTGGCTACGCCGAGCTCATCAATAATTTAAAATTCTAGCTTTGAGGTTCACATGTTTGTGCACGAGGGATACTAATTTAAATATTATAGACCTCTGCATGCGATAGATATTGAGCAATGTTCATGACAGATAAACAAACTCATTTTATTAATAGAGATTGAGTTGAAATACTGAGGAAATGTATCCTGATCCATGAGGAAGGAGCATGAGTAACAATATAGGAAAAATAACCTCATTACATCTGGACAAGATTCAAACCCCAATCTCCTTGTCAGCAGCAAACCAGACTAGATTTACCTACATTTAATCCACATGCTCGCTGATACATATCTCAACCTTATGAAATAATTAAAATTTATTCATATTAATTGACTATGATAGGATGGTAGAAAATCTGACATTTTAGTTCAGTTGGTAAATTGTCTGTTTACTGAGCTAAGGGTCCAGGGTTCGATTCCTGGCATGGTTGAAAAATGTATCATTGGTAAATGTAGGTTTACTCTTTCACACTGATAAATCAACGGCCAGGACTGGATGTTGTGCCTGTCCTAGACTTAATTTAGATTATAAGGCATATGAAGCAACGACAGGCCTAGCCGGCTGGTAGTGGAAAATATACGGCTTGAATAAAAAATTACCCAGGCCACAGCCTGTAATCAGTAATGGATGTGAAGTAAAGAATGGTAGAAGATAGGGAGGGAACAAGTAAAATTAAAAAACACCGAAACATATTAACCAAGATGAATATATTTAGGTGCCACATATGTTTAGATAAATATGGCCAGTTTTTTAAATTTTATTTGTACGTCATTTGCTACATTTCTATCCTTTTTATTTAATGACATATCATGCTTAAGGCACCTTATTTCATAATTAGAATTTCCATTAATGTTTCCTTAACCGGAGTGGACTGGGCCACCGAGACACTGATAGATATCCTGGTGGGTCAGTTTGAAATGGGCTGTCGCAACAACTTTAAACTAAAATGAAACTATTCATTCAATTATAGATTAACTTTTTTATTAAATTTTAATATTATGTCCCAGTTAGTAGGTCTGAGAATGCCCAGAATAATGTTTTTGTGAAGATCTATTATGGCATTAAATGTTAAAAAACAGTCCCGTTTGTTTCTTGGTGATTTTATATACAAAAAAATGTCTTTAAGCCAAACCTTTAAAACATTTGTAAATTAAATACTGACTGTTACTAGCATTGTAAGTTACTCAAGTAACTGGTGAAGGATCATTTTACAAACTTGATTTTTTCAAAAATAGACCCCCAACAATTCTAACAATTTAGTAGTAATTTTACTGATGACATGTAGAAAGAATTATTTATTTAAGGTATTTAATATGAACTTTTTAAACCGGTTGATTATAATTTAACACACAACTTGAAAACTAACTTAAATCTAGAACAGAAACAACACCCAGTCCCCCGGGCGTTAATTCATCGCTATAAAAAGTTAAATAAACCCACATAGATACATTTTTCAGCCATTCCAGGGATCAAACCCAGGACGCTTAGCTCAATAGATAAACATGCTAACAACTGAGCTCAGGTGTTGGATTAAGTAGAAAGTGATGTTTCAAGTGAAGTGAATAGTGATGTAGTCACTGGTAATTTATCTGAAATGACCTATGGATTAAATTTAATAATAGTAATACAAATTAAAATAATTCAGCTTGATCTTAGACATAGCATGAGTGGTATTTGTGAATTTATACTACAGGCCGTCTCATATTTCTAGTCCCAGGACGATCCTAGCCTGCCAGTCCACCCCCGCTACTTAAATACCTATTAATGTATCAAGCAAAAATATTCAATATAGCATGATAAAAGTGGTATCGAGCGAATTAGGCCTATAAATAGACAATCCCATAATTTAAGCGCCTAATAAACTAACCTAGCTTAATTTAGTAAATATACAATCAAATAATGAGTGGAATGCACATTGGTCACTGTTAAGTGACTCACCAGGAGCGTTGGGAATGAACTGTTGGCATGGCAGAGGGTGCTGTGAGAAGTCCTTGGGCTTGTTTGGTGGCGAAGGAGGTTGAGGGCGGACTATTAACGGTTCTGGCTGGCGTTTGATCTCGCTTGTCAACACACTGTAACCAGGCTGCTGCTGCTGCTTCTGGGAACTAACCTTAGGGTAGCGCAGGTAGAAGAAATTGTCGTCATTGGATGGCGGAGAGAATGGTTCTTGAACATCGCATCTGCACAACCACAACCACAGGAGACATTACTAGCGGTGGGTACGTTATTAGAAACCTGTATATTTCCCCAAGAAAATTGTTTTTTTTTAATTCACAAAATAGGAGGTGTGAATTAATTAGTATGATAGTAAATGCTTTAGTTTAAAGATGATGTGGCTAAATATTTTCTACAAAATTTCATAAACAAACCATAGCTTATTCATTATTTGAATAAATGCAAGAATTATTGTCAAAATCTCACAAAATTAAAGATTAAACCAGTATAAGAAACTTTAAATTGAAAGCACATTTATCATATACCTTGAAACTTATGAAAACTGCAGGCATATGAGTAATTCTAAACAAATTACCAAGTTATAGATGAAAATAAACTAAACAAAAATAAGCAAAATTTACATTTAATGTATTTACTTTAAATAAAAAGCTACTTGGTATGTAAAGAAATAAAGTGGAAACTCTAATAAAGGTTTAATGAGCAGAGCTTAGCATGAAGAGAGGAAATTATATACATTTACATAATGTTGGGAAAACTTCCTTTCAAGTTTTTAAACAAATACATTACATTTATAGAGGTAGTAAAACAAAATACCTCATAAAGTGAAAATAGGTTTACCTTAAAGAGATTTACATAGAGGTAGTAAGCAATGTGAGATTTACTTTCTTATCAGACAATTTCAGTTTTGAAGGCCATGCAAAAAAAACCCAAATATAACATGCAAAAACTCTAGTCTATCTTCACAAAAAAATCCAAAGACATTATAAATAAATTACTTAACAATAATTGTACTTGTGGAAATGGTGTCAAAAATATTCAAAGTGGATCATGCATAGTAATAGTAAGCAGCAATCCTTCCACCATGACTCACTAAACACCGGATAACGAAAATGCATAAACCGGCAAACTTGATAAGAGATATGCCAGCGGCGAGTAGAAAAGATATTGAAGATATTACCTGAATCTTCTAATGTTATTAAAACTAGTGAGTATCAATTTGGTAGTTTATAAGCCCAAAATGGTGAAAAAACAAAGGCCATTCTTATCTAGTCTGGGTAGATTGAAGTTTTAATTTCTGCCGGGTGTCCTGAAGTGTTTTTTTCCTAAATGATTTCCCCATTCTCCCATTAAGAGTTCTACCATCCTCATCTCTAGCTTATTAATATAAATATGCTAATAGTTTTCTTTTCTGAGTAGGAAGATGCGGAGTAAGGGGAAAACAACAAAACAAACTTCATGTTGTTCATATCAGTTCTAAAAGGAATATTAAAATGAAATCGAACTGTTAAAATTGTTTTAATTGTCAAGTGCCTTGCACTAAAAGTGTATTTCACTAAAACAAAAATTAACTTAAATTAGGTAGATAATAAAAAAAAGCAAGCCAGGTTTTGTCAATGTTCCTAGATTTTAGGGCACAGCCATTCTTGTAATCAGGTCGACAAAACATCAAGAAATGTTATTTATGGGTGACCCAAAATCTTGTTTATGTTTGCGACCAAGTTATCATTATTGCAATGCATGTCCACCCTCATATAAAACAAGAAAATACATGTTGGTGCCTTAGTCGCGATGACCAGGTCACTAGAATAAAAAAAAAGTATAAATACCAGGATAAGAACTCTTAGATACTTTTGTTTTTAATAATGTTCCAGCAGGCACTTGGTATCTAGCATTAGTGTCACTACACAAACCACTACTATTTATATTAAGTTTAAAATTAGACAAAAAAAAAATCCCTTATAAGAGAGGATACCATAGACATTTAAAAAAAAAGAATAAAATGTTTTATCATCTTACTATAGTAAAGAAAAAGGTTTTGTCTTCTCTGTCTTGTTTCCTTGACGGTGCTTGCGCAATGTAAATGACTCACAGACTAACCTTGCTTCAAAGAGTAGCACCAGTTCTAGCAGAGGAAAGAGATGAAGGCATGAACACTTAGTCTAAAAAGATGAATAGGGGTGCTAAATTAATACAACATTATTACACCCATCTAAACATTACACACACCAATTAAATTCAAAGTTACTACCGTACTACTTTTAGCTATCCAAAAGTACGTTGAGTAAAGTGATATTTATGGTGAATTAGATAATCATTTACTTGAATTTAATATCAGCAAGAATGTGCGATTTACAAAGATAGAGTCTATCATACAGATCTCAAAGAAAAGAAAGCAAAGAAAAGCATAAAGTTTATCATCCACCAAACTAACATCAACTAATGCCAATCTTGCGACATTTAACCAAAATATCTTGTCGGCATTCATTACCTGTCTCCCATTCTACCCTTCATCCACTGAGGGATGGAAATACCAGAGGAAAGAGAACGGTCTGAGGACCCCATGTTAAGAGAGAGAATATAGGTGTTAGAAGTAGTCAGTGGCAGTCAGTAATAGCAGCAATTCGAGCCAAACTAGACACACGCACAAGGCAGGCAATAAGAGTCTTGTAGCCGTTGGTTGAGTCCCTCTCACATCCACAATATCTGGAACAAAAGCATCAAATTACTGTACCAACAACAAAAATATGTAGGCCCCTAGATTATTTTAGGTTAAACTTTGGCAATTTAGTCTATCAGCGGCCAGATTATTTAAGCTGGTTTTACACCAGATTACCCGCCTCGGTGGCGTAGTTGGCTAACGCGCTAGTCGTGTTGAGCTCGACCGCCGAGGACGGGGAGATCGAGGTTCGAATCTCGGTCGGGTGAACTGGGGGTGGTTTTTCCTAAATGGTTTTCCACCCTCCCTCCACGCAAATGCGGGTTCACTTCCTCTAATTCAACCTCCCAAATTCCTAATCCATTAGAGTAATTAGTACTTAAAGTGTATAACCCGAACGGGTAGTTAGACGCGGTGCTAAAATATTATTATTATTATTACACCAGATTGACACACTTGAGACCGAGTTGTGTTTCCGAAAACAGAAACAAGTTTTAGTTTTTGAAAACAAAAGCGAGACTTGGTTTCCACCAAAATGACTGGAAACAAGTAGCAGTTTTGTTTTTGGTTTCAGTGTTTTTCCACTACACGGACAGTACAGTCATGGCCTCCGATGACAACTAGCTCAATATTGGTTGTGGGTTTCTCATAAGTTAGTCTTTACAGAAGAAAGAACAACATAGGTCAAGAAACTGGGTGTGTTCACTTACACACTAAACTGAACAAAATATGTACCATTGGACTCAACACCTTGCAGGAAAATGTAGCTAAGAAATACATGAAGGTGTTTTGTGCACAACTGTTGCTGTGGTACAGTCACCGCCAATGTGGATTCTCCGAAATGTTTCCGTTTTCGGAAACTCAATTTATGATTTCGTCAAACTCAACACAGTTTGTCTAAATAGTGTTCGAGCGGTTTGCAAGAATGAGTCTTCAGTAATGTTTGAGTGCTAGTATAGGGTAATTTTAGTTTTAGTGCCTAGTCCTAACTTGCCATTAAAGCTCCACTCAAGCTGTTGAATTTATTTCTTGTTCAAATGAGCCTACACCTCTTTTAGCAAACAAATTTCACCACCAGCCCTATACTAACACAAACACTCAGCCTTGTTCTTGAATAAAGTCATTTAACACAACCGATATTATAATACAGGATTAAATGAAGCACCAGATTTATCAATACTAAAAATTAGACAACCCTTTTTAAATGTGTTATTTCTAAAGAAGTGTTTGATGAAAGTATTTTGGGCCTTTAAATTGTAATCAAGAGAACGGAAAACATGTGAAGAAGCTATCACATTTAATACTAGAAATTGTTATGTACAAATATTTATTGTTAGGTACACAGTAATACATAGATGACTTGGTACTATTTGCGAAGGAAGAAGAAATACAAACTATGACGAACAAACTAGACTTCTGTGCTGGCGGCCGGGGTTCAATCCTAGGTCCCAGCACAGAATTATCTGATTACCAAACCCTTCCTTCACCTCTGACAAGACATCTTGTGAATGTGTGGAATGCCAGGCCTCCACCGTGGTTCGGATTCCATGTTAAATTGTAGGTCCTCCATTTCATCTCACAATCACCCTACCATTACACATTAGCGTAAGTGCGTATAACCCGAACGGGTAGTAAGACGCGGTGCTAATAATAATAACAATCAGGAATTTGAAGGTTAAGAGGATATTCCATAGACAAGACCCAATAAACATTACAGTGAGTTAATCAACAGCTGGAGAATATGCAACATTTCAAATAGGTATTTAAGATGTTTAATTGTGACAGACATGCAGTGTACACAGAAGATAAAAGTCAAAAATATCAATGGCCAAGGTTGCTTTTAACAAGAGGATGCTAATGACTAGCAAACTGAATTTAGAGATGAGGAAAAAATTAGTGCAGTGGAGAGAATTACGTTATTTTCATGATAAGGAAATTTAAATAAAATTATTATTATTTAACTAACCAATCAAAATATGTTGATGGTTCACATATTTTTGGGTCTTATGGAATTAATCCCATTGCTAGGTATAGTTTATTCTTTTTGGTAAAAAATTTAATTTCTCAAAATTAACTGTAGAAGTTCTATACTCATTAAAATGGTGTCTGGAAGTGTTATTTTCTGAAAAAATATATTTTTCATGAATAATTTGTTTGCATACTAGACGAGAATAACTCCTTAAGCATGAGCTTAGCTTGATATAGGCCTTAAATTTATTTTTAAACTGATTAAAAACATTAAAAAGCAAGATCAAAGTTATGCGCGTAACTTTAATAAGAGGTAGTAAGTCGCGGGGCTAAAAAAATAAATAAATATCAAAGCCTCCCCACTTAATCATCCTAACCAATCCATCTACTAGGTACAGTAAATTATCAATATATTGTTAAAGGTAATAATTTTAGTTTGAGAATAACCGCTACAGAATAAATAATGAACATAGCCCACCATTCAAAGTACCCATTGACCTTACTCAAATGACATTTATGCAACTACTACTTAAAGATTAAGAATGTGTTGACTGCAATAAAATATAGTACAAATTTATTCACACATACAGATGAGTATTTGTATTGAGTTTCTGGAAAATAGCTCACCATAATTTCAAACAAACTACTTGATTTTTGAACTAGAATAGCCATTGTAAATTTTGATGAGAAAGTGTCACTATAAAATCCTTGACTACTAGACTAACGCGAAATCATTGCTGCTAAATGAAAGGATAATAATGTATCTAGATTAAACTAAACACGACAAAACTAAAACAATACACCCTAAGTTCATAATGCTGACACAGTTTTACAGAAAAATAAGCAGTGACATCCCAGCTGTAAAAGAACGAGCAGATAGATGTTTTAGAATAAAACCTAAATTAGAAACCTTATGAGAGTTAATGAATCTAAATAGAAAATCTCAGGCAGTAAACACTAAAAACTGTATATGGATCTTATAAATTAAGCATAACGTCTTATAAGAGAATAATATAATTTTAATATGTTTCAAGTTTATTTCATACGATGGGTTACTGTCCATCCCCTAATTGCAAAAAACATTTGGTTAATTTTAACATCTTGTCTTACTACCTGTTCAGTTTATACGCATATCTGATAGTTACTCTAATGGGATAGTGATGAAGAAGGAAACATTTTAGAAAAAAAAACTCGCTTTGCTCGTTGGGGGCAACACTCCCAAATTCCCAGTGCGTTTTCTTTGCAAGTGGATGTAAACTAATGTAATTTCAGAGCCGTTTTTTGATAGGTCTTACCATTTAGCCCAACGAGACGTTCAAAGAAAGGTCCTCACCGACTTTAAAGTTGCTTCGACATTTTGAATTTTTTTACGGGGGTTGATAATTTTTTTTTTTTTTTTACTTTTTGGAATTTCTCGTCGGTTAGAGGCTAAACGCTATAAGTTTGCCTAATTTCTCAAGTTTCCAGCTCATTTGGAAGTGGGTAAACATTAATGTCAGTAAATGAGACCGCCATGTGGCTTTATAGTAGTATAATATACCTAAACTTTTATGGAAAGAGAGTGAAAAACCATTTAGGAAAAACCACTGACAGTAGTTAACCGAACGAGACTCAAACTTCGATCTCCTCGTCTTCTTCGGGCCAGTCTTACACGAGAGTAACATCTTAGATCATTCAGCCACTGAAATGAGTAATTTAATAAGCAGAACCAATAATGGTTTAAATTTTTGTTTATGTGCAAGGAATTAATTTTAAATCGAAGCCATTTTTTTAAAACATATCTATCGCACAAACAGTTCTCGGCCTTAAAATATTTAATTCTCTACAATAGTCATGCCATTAAGTGTTGCAAAGGAAGGAAAACCATTATGAACACAAATTTCTCAATGGGATTTCAAAAATCTTTTTTGAATTAATAGACCTAGCCAATAAATGTGATTGCATTTAGTTTCTTATTGAATTATTTTCTATCTTCCTTCTTGACGAATACTGATGTTACTTAAAATGGACTAGCTTATTTTATAATTAGTCCTTCATTATTATCGTTGAAGTTTTGTATCGCGTCGAGACAAAAGTTCATTAGCACATTAAAAATAATTTAAAACACAGTTAAATCCCCATAACGTAAAATAATATAATAATAATAACATCTGCCTAATACAGAAAATGATAACACGAAGAAAAATATTAAATACAAAATTAAGAAAGTAGTAAAATTGTTTTTAAAATAATCTCAATATAATACACTAGACAAAATGAACTTTTTTTTTTTAGCACCACGTCTTATTACCTTTACATGTTATACGCTTGTGTACTAATTACTCTTATAAGCTAGGGATGATTAAGGTGGAATTTTGTGTGGAGGGAGAATGGAAAACCATTTTAGAAAAACCACCCTCAGCACACTCGATTGTGATTCAAAGCCCAATTTTCCTGTCATCAACAGTTTAGTCTCCAGCATGAGAGTGACACCTTAAACCATGGAGCCACCGAAGGAGATCAAATGAGAGATTCGTATAAAATAGAGTTAACATGCAATTTTTACGAACTATCCTACAACACATAGCGAAAGTCACTATTTAAATTAAGAACCAGGCGAATAGAAAATATTTGCTTTGTAACTTAATCCATACTCATCCTCTCAACATACCCAAACCAACATAAGACACTTATTTCAAATTGGCCTATTTGATTCCCTTTCAAACCGCACTCCTCTAGCACTCATTCATTGCTTACTGTCCATATGAGGTTTTCCACATACATTTATTATATATCTCATTGCACTCTTTCATTCACATTGTCCATTTGAACACATATTGCGTCTTCACAAGCATCCCTCATACACTTATCCATGTAAACATTAAATAACCATGGGGACATAACTTTTGAAAGCGTTTAGGAATAATAGTGATAATTCTTCAATTCTTACAAGAAAACAAAACACAGAAATTATTCACAAAAACAAAGACTCTCTTGAGTTGCTTTTTTTAGAGGCCTTATGCTTTTATACTCCCTTCATGATAACTATAAATAAAACTTGAATAGAGGATAAGAGATAAGAAAGGCACATTTGAACATCTTTGTTAATTCGATAATACAAATATGACGAAAAAATTATCATTGAAACTTTCTTTTATATTGCATTGCAATAAATAATACAAAATTATTTATTAGTAAAATCTAAAAAAAAAGAATAGATAGGTTTAGTATTTACTTAGCTTTCTTGGCATTTTTTTCCCTGAGATATTTTTAATCACCGCATACAAATTATTTGTCCTGGCAATGTTTGATTCAATGCTTAGCCTGGCCAACTCTACAAGACGGTCTTGAGACATTGTAGACCTTAAATAATTCTTAATCATCTTGAGTTTGCTAAATAAACTCTCTGCAGAAGCTACTGTTGGTAGAATTGTTAATGGTATTCTTAAGCTAACACCAACATTTAGAAACAGGTCACTAAGTCTATACTTTCCTAACAGATCTGCAGATCTAATGGCTTTAACTGTATATTTCCAAAATTTGCTTTATGTACTGAGGGTAAAATGTCGCCTTTATTTTCCAAAATCTTCACCGTTAAGATCAGAAAGATATTGCTCTGATAAAAATAAAGCTTTTCTTTCCACATCACTTTCAGATATGGTGAGATATTTTTACAAGAAATCCAAATTTTCAGCCACTTGACTAACAGCATTGAAGCGGACAGTTAATCCTTCTATTACACTGTCCAACAAAACGTAAAATACACACTTTATGAAATAGGCCTCCTCCGACATATCATCTGTATCATTAATTTCCTCCAAATTAGTATAAAGTTTTCTGTCATTATGTGGCATTCCTCTTTTGCGCTTAAATCCCCCACATCTCCGGGAGAGTTATATTTATATAATTGGGTTTGACACAACCAATTTGGATTCATTCCTCATGCATTATCAGTTGTCTCTAAGTTTTACTAAATCTGTTAAGAGAGTTTTGATGTTCGCTACTTAAACATCCAGTATGGTATCTCTATCTTGAATGACCTTGTTGCAATTATTTATGACAGCTAATTTTTTGTACCACACAGTTTACATTAACACACAAGCAAAGGAAGTAATGTATAATAAAACTCCATGCCCTTCATTTCTCGTTTTAGCTGTCAAATTGAGTTCTAGGAGATCTTCCAGTGCTAACTTAATGCCAGTCAAGTGAGCCGCAAAAGGTTTTACACATTCAACACGATCTGACCACCTTGTATCAGAAATACCATGAAGACAACATCCAATACGGGTTTGTAGTAATTCCCACCGCTTATGACTGGGACTGAACAAGTTGTACAAAGTTTGAATTGTTTCGAAAAAGGTTATGGCTTCAGTTGTGCATTCAGCAGAATCATTTCCACATAAGTTGTGTGTGTGACAACTGCAAGGTGAAAAAAATTGCTGTTGTGCAGTGTTCAAGTAGTTTTGCTTGTGCACCGCTATATTTTTCAGAAATATTTGCCGCATTATTATGAGTTTGGGCTTTACAATCGTTTAGGGGAATAGCATGTTCTTTCAGTTTATCAGTTACTAACTCAGCAATATTTTCCCCGTTTTTGTTACTACAATCTGCAATCTTGAGAAGTCTGTATTGAACCTCATAATGCATTGCTTAAATGTAAATATCTCAAAAGAAATGTTGTTTGTTTAATATGTGATAAATCTTGTGTGGAATCTACTAGTACTGCAAAGTATTTTGCTGACTGTCTCTCACGCAAAATGTGTTGTTTCACAAGATTCGAGCATTCTGCAATAAATTAATTTTGTGAGTCAGGGGACAAATAATGAACCTAAAACCGCTCACTATTTTTCTGTGACTCCTCTACAATTAGCACATGTTCCTGAATGATGGAGTCCCACCTGGAGAGCAGTTCAATGAGTCCTAAGAAGTTTCCATTGTTTGGATCACCAATTCGATGGGATGAACCAGTAAATGACAAACCACGTTCTCCCGAGAAGAGTACAACATTGATGATTCAATTATATGACTTTTAAATTTACATACGATTTTATAAAATTTCAAATTTTCAAAACTTGCAATTTTATAAAATTTCAAATTTTCAAAACTTGCTTATTTAAAAAATAAGTTATGTTGAGATTAGTTTAATCGGTAAAAATATAAAAATATTCTTAAATATCAAGAAAAATCATTCCCAAATAGTCTAATTTTATTGTTTCAATTATTAAATGTCTTTAAAAAACAATTTTCTAAGATGTTTTATAAGTAAATCACCTTTATATTAATTTGTTTTTGAATTGTAAAAACAACTCTTTTGGTTTCGAGTACACATAAAACGTAAAGATTCATCATCTCGAGATATACATTTTTCACGATCACAGCATTTTCTCTTGATATTAAGCAAAAAAGAATAGTAACAAATCCATAAAACTGTTCGATTTTAAACGAGTTGGAGGTACAAATATAACACAATACATAATCTAAGTTATAGTCACTTAAAAATGTGGTTGAAGTTTTACCTTTGGAAAAGAATAAATCACAAACGTGGGTACATCCGCAGGTATGTTGAGTAGTCTAGTTGGCTTGATGGACGCATACCACTGGAGACATTGTTGAGACTTGAGTTGAGGCACTTCACAATTAACACAATAGCTAAAAATATATTAATATTGGGAGGGAAGTACACTTTACCGTTTTTATAAGTGCTGAGCGAGTCTCGTTCATTACACGCGTGTCACTTGTCGAATGCTACTCAGTACTCACTTTGTGCGTGATTAACTCAACTCTTAAATTGTCAGCAGGCCTGTATTATGTTGGTGGGGACATTTAAAACAACTTTTAACCAACAGTAATCGCCCATCATTAAAGGGTTCCATTGTCATTGGTAACGATGCTCCATAGTCAGGATATCTTGGTGAAAGCGTTCACCCTTCTCGTCACTAACAGCACCACAATTTTTTGGGGCAAAGGCAAGATGCGAGTGTAAAAAGTAAATTTTTAGTGACACTCTACACCCTATGTTCTTGTAATTGTCCTATATACCACCCACTAGGGAAACATATTTATCATTTCTTCTGTTACCCATAAAGCCGTAACCAATGTCTTTGAAAGAGGACCAAGCAGCTAACTCAATATTTGTAAGTTTAGCATCAAAGGTTGGAGCTTTCAACAACGCCCTAATTTGTGGCCCAATTAATATAACTTATTTTAGCTTTGCTTCACTCAACTTGGGAAACATTTATTTCATATGACTAAAGTACTGACCTTCTTTATCAAGAGCTTTTACAAAGTTATTTATCAAGCCTAACTTTATATTAAGCGGAGGCAAAATTACTTTACTCGGCTCAACCAATAGAGTAAATTTCACATTTTCCTTTCCAGTAATATATAATTTCTTTATAGGCCATTCCTTGACTTTGTAGTGGTTCTTGGTGTCTCAGCTGTCCCACAAGCACAAAAAACAATTCTTGTGTGAATCCACCCTGTAAGCCTGTAAGCAGTGCGACAACTCTTAAATCAAAGAATATCTGCCCCTCATAATCTTTATTTTTGATTCCCTCCATCAGCAAAGCCATACTTTTATAAGTTTCCCTCATATCCACCGCATGCACCAAAAGCGCCGAAGAAAGTGCTTGTTGCCATTATGCAATAGCATTGCTTTTAAGCTTGCTTTAGATGAATAAATAAATATTCTCCACTCATGTGGATTATTTTGAACACCCAACTCTATCACCAAACCATTCACGTCTGTGCACACCCACACACCCACATTGAATTCTTCATTTAAAAACATTCAGACAAAAAGTTATTTCTTGTTATGAAACTGGAAATCTTCGTACCTTGCTCTAAAAGGTTCTATTGTTGCAGTCTAGAACCCAAAAGTTCAAATTGCTGTTTAGAAAGTTTCAAATCACGGACCAAATCGTTCAGTTCCTTCTGTTCTATGAGGTGAGGCGATCTGTCATGAGTTTCAGGGATGTATTTTTCCAAATATCGTGCATCTTCTGATCTAATTTCCTCTGATAGTTCTAATGCAGTGGTTTGAAAGTTACAAGCACGAACAGGTAAGCCTTCCCCATGAGGCGTAGGAACTGAAGAAATATTAGGATATTTAATTGTATGTTTAGTTTTACTGGAATGCCCTGCAATATTTGTCTCGCCAAACTATTGGAACAGCAAACGGCATAGATCGGCGGTTTCCTTTAATTCATTCTATAAGTGTAGTTGTGCAGGCTATGCAAGCAATATGAGGTGCAAATGGTTTATCCTGATCGCCAAGAGCACAATCATAGTACAGTTTATAAGCCTTCTTAACTAAGTCGGGGATTGGCTTTCTTTGGGTTTTTGGAGTGAACTTACCCCATACATAGCAAAAGTTATCGGGGTGGTTTACATAACCACGAAGTTTAGTAGTTGCCATTACGTTAAGAACACTGTACTAATTATAACCTAAAAAAAGATAAATATAAAAAGTTGTAACCTCGTTACAACATAAATTCGGACAAGTTGTGTAACTCACCAAGCCAGCCCCAGTTGACTCATTCCGGCACGCTACAATCCGACACTGCAATCCAGCACTGTCAACGTTGAACTAGCTCGAGGTCCGAGGTTCGCTGCCAGCCGTGTTGGTTGAACCGCTCCCCAAAACAAATGAGCAGTGCTGCACGTCGGCGCTCAGCGCACGTATTCAGAACTTCTACGAACTATGATTGTGTATAGACTTAAATGCGTGTGGACGAGTGGAGATTGTCATGGAACCCTTACTTACCCCTTTCCTCTACGTTGCTCTCCGCGCCCCGAGAACACATGATTTCCTTAGGATATATAACGGTTGGAGTCCAGAATGTGGTCACGCATTACACTCTGGATTTTCGAGGTGAGAGGCCTGTCTGTTAATTAGGCTCGACATGTTTCTCAAAATTCTATTTGGTGCTAAATCTTTATTATTCTAAATTTACTGTTCAGGATTTACATATATTTTTGATTATTATTATTTCTTCTACGGTTTTCTTCCCTTAAGGCTATGGGATATTTGGATACAATGGGCGACCAGCCCGTAGCTGTGCTCGTTCCTTGGGTATTTTGGGAAGAACTTTTGATCTGATTGTCTTTATCTTAAATTTATTATATCCGCTTCGCGGAAAGTTTCATGGCCTGCTTCAGCTAGGAGAGAGACAGTAACCAAATGTTCTGTATTATTTTCTGTTGTCATGATATATTTGATGTCAAAAAGGATTGGGATAGTTTATTATTAATGAGCCATTTACGTTTATATGTTATTTAAATGTGGGGCCGCGAGCTGGCATAGATAATATTTCTAACGTGGACGTTTTGTTTGTTATTAAATTTGGTATAGTTTAATATCATTGTATCACTTATATTTATAAGTTATTTAAAGAAGGGGCCACGCGCCTTCAAGTAAATATTTCTCTGGTAGACGTTCTACTTGTTATTAGATATTTATATTTGTTATTATTAATTTTAGGTATTTTGAGCGTTATGTATAAATAATGGAAGGTTGCATACCGATGTTTAGGTTAGTTAGGGTTTGTCAGATGACGACAACTGGTGATCCTATTCTCACCTTAGGTTTAATGCTAGGGCAAAAACCCGTTCTTGGCTCTTAACTTTTGATTATGAGAGGTGTAATTAATATTAACTTGTAGGTCCATTCTTAGTGTATTATTGTTGTTTTATGATGACGCCATTTTCGGCACTTAAATTAGTTGACACCTATTGTTGCTGTTTGCATGCCCTTCTGGCCTTGGTGGTTATCTATGCGCCTGCCAGCCCATTTGGCTTGTTTGTTTGCTCAGCGCCTAACGATCGTATGTTCCACTTCCTCGTTGAGGTGTATCTAGATTGTTTTGAATAAAATTCATAACTTTCTTGTCTCTACCTCTGTTTGTTATTTGTGTGGAATGATGAAAGAGGTAGGTTACAAAGTGACTAACAACATCCAACTTTCAACATGCACTAAACAACAGGGCTAACGTGGCTAGCTGAATCACCTCTAACGGCCAATGGCCCCTCAACTAAATTGCCCTGCCATCTAGTGATTATTTTTATAACTTCTTCCATCATATATTGCATCCAAGTATAGAGTGCAACCAGCATAGACAGTGATAAGTAATGAAAAAAAGAGAACACAAAAGTCTAAAGAAAAAAAAGTAAAAATCTCAAATATCTTAAAAACTTTACACGACAGAGCATTTCCGAAGACAGATTCGAATTCTACAACAAAAAATACATATCAATTGATGCATCACACCCCAGATGCAAAATGGCTGTTAACCAGTGTAATTTATTAGTAATTTCAGTTGAAAATGTAAATGCCTGTCTTCAATGTGCAAACATTTTATGAAATCCCACGAAATTTCCGGGCCTGGGTATGATGTACCCTCTGTATGCCCCTCTCCTGGGGTCTGAATGTCCAATCTCATCCTAACTTCCTCTAATATCTCATTTATCCACTATACTCCTTTAGACCTTAAACCTTCATTCCTAATCCTATCTATTCTGGTGACAGCTAGCATGCTGCTCAAAAACTTCATTCCCATGGCCTTCACTTTCCTCGTTTCTCTTTTATCCAAAGTCCAAGTTTCCGCTGCATACGTTACTATGGATATGAAGTGTGCTCTATTCAGAACTTCCTTATACTTTAGAAGCACTTCTATTTTCCATAGCTCTCTTAAACACCCGTGAAAAAAACACCGTTCCCTGTTGTCCTCGTCTCACTATATATTCTCTGCTGCCCCTTTTTGCTTCAATTCTACTACCAAGATACTTAACGCTCTTTTCTTCTTTCATATCTACTCCATCTAGTTGTCACTTTCCTTGCCCTTGTTCGCTGCCTTATAAATCATCACTTGACTTTTCACCATAATAAATTTCATTCCACACTTTTTCAACTCCTCTTTATATTCCTGCAGTTGATCTTCTTCCTTTTACCACCATACCACCAAGTCATCTGCAAGCATCATTGTTTTAATTTTCTCCTCACCCAGTTTTCCTGCCACACTATTCATTATCATTTCCATCAACAACACAAATAGTAATGGTGAGAAGTCACTTTCCTGCTTGACCATTTTTTAGTTGGAACCACTGTCCACCCTCTCTTCGTCTTTATACAACTCAACATTATTACTATACATATTCCTTACTTTCAACCACTCCAGCCTCCTCCATTGCTTTCCATACTTTCTATCTGTACTATCATAAGCTTTTTCTACATCCATATATGCCATTACCAGATTCTTTCCATAATCACATTTATTTTCCATCACATGTCTAATTCCAAATTTTTAATCTACCATCAGCTTATTCTCTCTGAACCCATGTTGCTCCTCTCTCCATCTTCCCTTCACACTTTTTGTCATTCTCCTTTCCCAAATCTTTTCGTACATTTTCACATCAGTGTTATTCCTCTATATTTTCACACCTTTTCCTATCATATTTCTTGAATATTGTTAATATACCTTTTGTCCAAACCTCTGGCACTTTCTTGTCCCTCCACACTGCCCTTACTACTCTATACCACCACTGTAGACCCATTTATCCTATTATTTCCGTGAGTTCGTCCACTCCTGGTGCCTTTCCTTCCACACTCTTTTCAAGGCCTCTTCTACCTCCACCCATGTTAGTTCCGCAACTTTGTCCATTTCCTTCTCTTATTCCTTCCCCCTTTGGATTGAACAGTCTCTCATTATACCCACAGCTTCTGCAACTCCTCGTTTCCTTTTCTAGCCATCATTTGGACTCGTTCCTATTTTCCTTCCTCCTTTGGCTCACTTGACTATAATATATTCTTGCACCCTTCCACAACAGTCTGTAGCACTTTTGTCCACTCTTCTATCCATGTTTTTTTCTCCCTTCTCTTACTATATTTGTTGCATTTCTCTTTTTCTCCCTATTAATTATCCTCAGTCTCTCTTGTTATTTTTATGAACCATTCTCTAAATGCTTTGTTCTTAGCATTCATTGCTTCTTTTACCTTTTAGTTCCACCATGGAGATTCCTTTTATCTTCTCTTTCCAGTAGTTCTTCTGCATATCTACTCTGCAACTTCCATCTTACACTTTTTGAACCTTTGCCACTTTTGTTCTTCTTTTATGTCATCCTTTGGTAGTGCTGTTACTTTTGCTTGAAAGTTCATTCTCTCCTCCACTTGTACAATGTACACCTAATGATTAACTCCCAATAATGAAAGTAACTACATGAAAATAAAACATTTGCTCAAATAATGAATATGTATACAGAGAAGTGATTAAAAATATTTATTTGAATAATGAAAGAGTACACAAAGAATTACCATGTATATTTAGGTCACATAAATAATGGAAATCTACAAAAAATAACAAAACAATAAATTAAAGTTAAAAAATGTCACTTTTCGACATGCTTAGCACAAAAAAAAGCACCACCAAGAGAGAAACAAATTTATGATTAAAAAAAAGTAAACTTTACGAAAAAGATAATAGCTTAAGATTTTCATAATCAAGACAACCATATATAATCAAGTGTTAATAAAAAATAAGGGTATGCGATACTTACAGCCTAGTCGTCAGAACCTCGCGCAATGTTAGTGATATGAGACCCAAAGTCGCTCACGTTTGTGACCAAGTCACTGTCACCACTTGCATATAAAACAAGGCTTTGAGTGCTAGCATATTGCTTGCAGCATTTTTGATATGATGGCCAGATTGCAAGTATGGCCGTAGCCTAAGAAGCAATCATATAAAAAAAAAATTATGAATACCGATAATCACTGAGCAAAACTACAGATCACACAGTTGCAATTGTGGAATAATTTTAAAAGTATGTTTATTTTTCAAAGCTTTAGCTTTAAGAAAACTTTATAACATATAAAAGTTCAATAAGTGGTTTACATGGCTTGGTGTGAGCACAAAAGGGATAACATTTAGTATATTTGTCTTATTAAAAATACGTGTGAATGTCAAGTTGGTTTTAGAGATGTCAAGATTCCTGTTATTTCCTGATAAGATTTTTTTAAATTTTAATCTCGATTTTTTATTCTCGGTTCCGATTCCTCAACATTTACCATTTCAATCCTTTTTAATGCAGCCAACCACACATCAAAAATATGTTATTTATTTTTATATCATACTGTAGAAACAACTAAAAGGTTTTAATATGTAGTGTTTTTAAATCAAAACAGACAATTTTGATTTGCACAAGATCACTAGAACATAAAGGTTATGTTTAGTTAATTAACAGTTCATTGGTACTAACGTTAAACTGCAAAAGAACTAATAAGGGCCACAACGAAAAATTACCCGATTCTGAATATTGCTGTTTCATTAACTGTAATTTGTTTAAAAATGAGGTGGCCCAATGGCTAAATAATTTTATAATAATAGAAATTGATTAAACTATAGAAAAAGGGACGATAAATTAATAGGAGTAAATTTGACGAAGAAAGCCCACTTAGGGAAAGAGGAAAAACGTGGGAAGAATCCAATACACAAAGGTGATATCTTCTTTCTTTCTTTTGTCTTCTATAGTAGAAGTAGTCTTACACACATTTACTCTACTTCTACTATAGAAGACAAAAGAAAGGAAGAAGATGTCACCTTTGGGTATTGGATTCTTCTCACATTTTTCCTCTTTCCCTAGATTGGTTTTCTTCATAAAATTTACTCCTATTAGTTTATTTTCCCTTTTTATTTAGTTTTATCAATTTCCATTATTATAAAATTAAATGCAATTTGTTATATTTGGAAGAAGGTAAAGGTGTATAAAAACAAATAAAAGGGAACAAACACAATATGGCTTTTACAGTTAAATTATTGTTGGCACCGCGTCTTACTACCCGTTTGGGTTATACACACTTATGCTAATGTGTAATGGTAGGATGAGTGTGAGATGAAATGGAGGATCTACAGTTTAACGTGGAATCCAAACCACGGTGGAGGCCTGGCATTCCTCACATTCACAAGATGTCTTGTCAGAGGTGAAGGAAGGGTTTGGTAATCAGATAAATATGTGCCGGGACCGAGGATTGAACCCCGGCCGCCAGCACAGAAGTCTGACACCTTACCCCTAGACCGCCAGGTCACCTACAGTCAAATGAACAACACAATTGACACTTTACATTGCTGCCACTGGACAAAGGCAATAGATGCTTTGCAATCCTTTTTTCAAATATAAGAAAATACCTCAAAAATGAAAAAAAGCTTTTTAACTATAATTTGAGCGCTAAGAATTGAGGTATCAAAAATTATGATATTAAGATTGAAAAGATCAAGGAATCGAGTTTGACATCTTTAAAAATAATTTTTATACAACTTAACAGGTTAAAAAGTATTAGTCAGCGACCATCATAATTATAATAGAAAACATAGTAAAGTACACTTCTGAATAGATTGTTTATTTCTCTATGGAGTATATAATCTCACTGATTTAAGTAACATAGCTTGTATTTAAATACCTAATAAAAACAATTTAAATAAAACAATGTCAGATTCGAGCATGGCAAAATGTCACCTGATGAAACCATCATATGGGTCTGTGTCACCCCAAAAACACTCAACAATTGGCATCACTCTCTGTCTGACTGTTTTGATGCGCGGTGTAGCAACAAACCAAGGAGGTGACACCCACACACACATGCGATAGGGTAAATCTCTAAGACTACTTGTCACACATGAGCAGTAACATGTTTTCCACCTCTGCGATGGAAGGATGCCTCTCAGTGGCCCCTGGAGGTGTCTGTGTGCCTAAAACTCGCACCTTGTGACTCGAAGGGGGTATGCTGTTCAGGTCAAGGGCGTCAGCTACATCACTCGGGACCAAGGCTCCCACTTTGTCCTGTTACACACAAAATATGATTTTCAAAACTGTTAAGAAAAGATAAAAGTGGATCAAGATACTGCAACACACTTCTCTATTTGACAAACATAATGAATGATCTATTATTTTAGATCAAATGATTACTACTAAATAAACAATAATCACACTTACATTGGTGAGCATGCAGGCTAAGGTGTCAACTTTGTTTGGTCTGGTTTAATGGGGCCAAGGAGGTCAAGTTTTGAATCCTGTCCAGGTGTACTGAAGATGTTTTTTCCTAAATGATATTTTTTCTATTCCTTCCCAAAGATGTGGGTATATTTTCTGTAAATTCTACCTTTATCATCTTCACCTCACTAGTATAAATATGTAGATAGCCCGGATGGGTATTATGAAGCTGTGCATGTTAAAATAAATGCCTTGACACCAGCCAGCATGCAAATGAGTAATTCTGACCGAGCGTATGCTGTTTATTGGCGAAGATAGTACCAACTTCTGCAGCTAGAGGGTATCATGTGGTCAACACAACAAACAAAAAATCTTTCATATTCTGAAAATTGAAAAATGACACCTGGACACGGGAATCGAGGCCGGGACCTTCGGCTTAGTATGCCAATGCTCTTACCACTGAGCTATCCAGGATTCGTCTTGTGCCTTAAACTATGAGTGAAGAATGACCATGGGCACGGGACGAATCCTGGATAGCTCAGTGGTAAGAGCATTGGCGTACTAAGCCGAAGGTCCCGGGTTCGATTCCCGTGTCCAGGTGTCATTTTTCAATTTTCAGAATATGATATCTATGAGGGACTATCCCCATTAAAATGCATCAACAATTGTTTCGGCTATTTGTTTCATTAAAAAATATTATGATGGTTAAAATATAAAAAAATAATAGATACTAGCGGAAACGTATGCAGCGGAAACTTGGACTTTGGGTAAAAGAGAAACAAGGGAAGTGGAGGCCGTGGGTATGAAGTATTTTAGGATCACCAGAAGAGATAGGATCAGGAATGAAGATGCAAGGTCAAGAGTTGTGATACACGAGATAGTTGAGGAAACTTGGATGAGATGGTATAAATAT
This sequence comes from Timema shepardi, assembly GCA_902151425.1. Classification (NCBI taxonomy): domain Eukaryota; kingdom Metazoa; phylum Arthropoda; class Insecta; order Phasmatodea; family Timematidae; genus Timema; species Timema shepardi. The sequence continues at coordinate 62,506 of CABFVX010000373.1, forward strand.
GTAATGAGGATGGAAGTGGAGAGGATTCCAAGAAGATTAATGGCTATGAAGTATGTAAGTAAGAGCTCGCAAGGGAGACCAAGAAAGAGATGGGAGGAACAGATAGCAGCAAATGAGAGGAGAGTGGAAGAGAGAGCAGGAGGAAGAGTGGTGGAAGGACAGAGGGAGATGGAGGCATTTAACTAAACAGACCCGGTCACAAACCATGGTCATGATGATGATGATATACTAGCTAATGATCTTAGTAAAGTAGTTCTTGTGATTATAAAAGAGAATTTGAACCATGCAATATATCAGCTCACCTGTTTGTTTGCAAGAACCAGAATGGGCACCTTGGCCATACGGTCATCACCAAGGAGCCTTTTAACTTCCGTGACTGCCAGTGAGAGATTGTGAGCATCTGCCGCATCAACCACAAACACAAGCAAGTCTGTGTCCTGCAGAAAGTTGACCCAATATTTGCGGAAAGGTTCACGGCCACCCACTGTCACCAAAACCAATTATATTTATTAGAGCGAGAAAATGTTGCATGCGATCTGAATACAATTAGTGTTAGATGGATTTTTATTAAGCACCTCTTCTTACTACCCATTTGGTTTATATACCTATGTACTAATTACACTAATGGTTTGGGATTAGGTTTGCATTGAAAGGCAGTGCACCCGCACTTGCATGGAAGGAGAGTGGAAGCGATTTAGGAAAAACCACCTGACCAGGATCGAACCCTAATCCCCCAGTCTTTATGAAATTGTTCATATTGAAGATTAAGAAAAAAGTCAAATAAATGTTGATTGAAAGAGACAAGTTTGTTCACAAAATCATCATTATTACCAATTGTTTCCGGGTCAGATTAGTAAAATCATCTTCCTCTATCCTTCCATCATTCTTCTCCTCTCACTTGAACACTTTCTGTTATCTGCTCCTCACATTTCTTTTATTTTGCACTATGTCTTACTACACATTCAGGTTATAAAATTAAGTACTAATTAAACTAATTGGTTAGAAATGAGGAAGGTTAAATTTAGAGTAAGTTAATCCGCATTTGCATGGAGGGAGAGTGGAAAACCATTTAGGAAAAACCACATCCAGTTCACCCAACCTAGATTTGAACCTCAATCTTCCCGTCCTCGTCAGTCTAGCTCAACACAAATCTAGCGCGTTAGCTAACCATGCCACCAAGGCAGGTATCTCTTTCTTAGCCTCACTTGCGGTCCTTTCCCTACATACTTCATCTCCATTATTCTCTTTGGTATTATCTCTTTTTCCATCCTCATTACATGCTTATACCATCTCAGTCTTGCTTCCTCTACTATCACATGTACTCCAACATCCTCATTACATGCCCATACCATCTCAGTCTTGCTTCCTCTACTATCACATGTACTCCAACATCCTCATTACATGCTTATACCATCTCAGTCTTGCTTCCTCTACTATCTCATGTAATCCACAAAATGAAATCATCTAATAACAAGAGTGTAGGCCGAGTCTACTTAATGGCACCACCTTTCCCCACCATTCGTTTATAGGTGAAATATACTTTAAAATACATATCTCCATAGAAAATTTGCATTTTTATCTAAATTTAGATGCTTTTAGGCCTTTGCAGGTCTTTTGTGTGGCCTTTTCACATATTTTGCCAATTATTTCTCTTCATCATTTATAAATAAGGCATTCTCAAACTCAAATTGTATCCCTACAATATAATGGAGTGTTTTGTTAACTATTGAAATTTTAGTTTGTGGAACTTAATTCTTGAGTGATTGTCTTTTCAATTGTATAGTCCTTATTACATGCTGTTGCAATACATATTTGCAGTTGAATTTAAAACTACACCAAGATCTATGGCAAACCAACTTAAGAAAAAGTGAAAAAAACTGTTTGTGGCAAATATTTTATATTATTATATATTATTTTTAAAATCAAGTTTTCCTCTATGAAAATATAATAAATGTATATAAAAGATAAAAAATTGTTTGCTCTGTTACTAAAATATGTCAAATATGTCTTTATGCAAAAATAACTGTCATGTGTGGCCTGAGGAGGAATCCGTGAAGTTACATGCGGCTTCCAATATCAAAATGTTCCCCACTCCTGGTATAAGCTTTATAATATAATATAATAAGGCTTTGATGTAAGAAGTAGTTTAGAAAACACAAACACATTTGTTTGTGGTAAATAAAGATAGCACTTTACTTTAGTGTAAGTGTTATTGCAAATTTATTAATATTACCTATAAAAAGTGACAGTTGATCACACGATTTTATGTATAAATATTATTAAAATTGTTTTAGTAACTTTTGTAATTGTAGAAAAAATGGCTTATTTATAGAAATTGGATCATTGATATAACTTATAACTGTTGAGATTTTCTAAAACATTTGAGGAAATTTGCCCCAACAATACTAACAGAAAATATATCGCTCTAGCTTTCATAGAAAACCCCCCCAACAAATATATAGTAAATGTATATATATACACATACATACATACACACACACACCCACACACACACCCACACATATATAAATAAATACAGCAGAGACCATCTGGAAACAAAAAGATGTCTGCTATAAAAAAGTTTGCATTATTTGTAAAAATGTATATTTTAAAATAATGGTGCTTGAACACAGTTTAATTCATTATATGAACCTACCTATATACAACAATATAATTATTATATTATACAGTATTGTATGGAGGATAATGACAAGCAAATATTGTATGTTGCTTACTGTACCTATTGCAATATATACAGAATACACAAATAAAATGAAAGGAACAGTAGACCTTATATATTGTGGGCATAGACTAAACTGATGGAACAACCCCAGGAAGGAAATTACAACCTTGAAGTACAGTAGTCATTAATATGTAGGCTAGTTTAGAAACTTTCCCTAGAGGGGGATGGCAGGGTTGCTCACACTTCACACGAGACAAAGGAATTCCCGACATTCCTACAGTCCAATACTGTATATGGACCGGTGTTTTCAATTTGTTTCCGCTGTTAGGAGTTTATGCACAAGTATGTGTTTCTAGCAGTGTCCACGTCCAGGCCATTCCAGCAGATTTCACCAAGGAGTGGTTGCGGCACAATTTCCAAAAAAATTGAAATAAATATATATGATTCCTACAAATATTGAGGGACCAAAACAAAATTTAGAATATTTTTATTTATAACCATTAATTTACCCTGGCGGTTAGAGGGGGAAGGGTGTGCGTTGGGGACAGAGATACTCTGAAAACTGCAGTTGCAAGGGTTTGCGTTATTTTTAATATCTCTGCTTCTATAAAAGATATTGACTTGAACCAAAAACTGTCCTGTTTACCATTGTCTGTACGTCATTTTAATGTATTGGTAAGCTACTTGACTAAAAATATAGTGCCTGCACTGTACTGATAAAAATTGCAGGGGAGAGTTTCTTTGGTCAAAATTTAACTACCCATTAAACCTTTAATTTTAAAATCAACAGTCTCGTTATATTTTAGCCACTTCCTCACACAGAGTAGTAAAGGATACGCCCCACAATCTGGATCTGAATTTACTCTTTTGGCAAAAAAAGCCCTCAAATATGGTTATTTTTAAAATTCTTGATAGCTAAAGCAAATTTAATATATTGAAAAGTTATGTGGACCTAAAAAAATAGCCTGGAGGCAAGTGTGAATGACTAGATGACCCTTTTGTAGTATACGAGGTTCTAGAAGTGCAATCACCTAATTATGATTTCCAAAACTACTCTAGGTTACAAACTTAATATAAATACTCTCACATAGCATTTCTAGACAAGAAAAAATTATTACTATTTGGAAATGTGTTTTAGAGAATGATGACAGTTAATGTAATTGATACATAAAGATTGTATGCATACACAAATATATTTTATGCATAACCAACCAAAGTTGTAACTGGATTGTTAATTTTATCAACAGTATGACCTTATTTCTTTATCTGGTTATGTAATATTTGCATAACCCACAACCCAGATGCAGTGTGTATATAAATGTTCTTTTGAGATTTTGGTCACTAAACTCCTACCTAGAAAATTTTGATATAAATTTTAATTTTAAAAACAACGATCAATCGACATAATAATCGCTGATTATGATTAATTGCCAATGTACTAATAATCGCCCGATAACGATTCATCGGTATCCACATTGGTACACCCCTATTGGTTAGGAATGTTTGTAAAATGCCAGCTTAAAAAATCACTAGATCTACTATAACATATTTATACATCAAGTAGTGTGATCTGCAGTTGTCCCTTTTAAAAGTTATTATCAATTCTTATTAAATAGGTAACACTAACAATATAAAAAAATGATGGCAATGTTAACCACAAGAAAATATTTATGTTTTCTAAAATGCCATTCCTGTTAAAATCGGACTGTATCAAACAGTTATTGAATGAAACCTACCTTCCCAGATATTTAGAGAAGTCTCGCCATTTTGAAGACGGGTGACGTTGAAGCCCTCAGTCGGCTTCACGTTGTGGTTGTGACAGTTGGCCGACGTGACCTGGGACAGGATTGTACTCTTCCCCGCATTCTCCAAGCCCAAGACAAGGATCCTGCGCTCCGGGCTTTCTTCCAACTGCAGACAAGGAGCACTTCATATGCGAGAGAGAAAACAACACTTAACATCGGCTATAGAAATAGTGTCAGGACAGGAAAGTTAGACTGATCAGAAATATGTTTACATATGTAATGGGTTTTCCATCAAGTTTTGCACCAAGTCGTAGTTCCCAGAACATTTACACTATTGGAGTATGAATGATAGAGGTATAATCTAGAGGAAATGTACACAAATTTATGTGGAGGATGAGTGGGAAACCGATTAGGAAAAACTATCCAAAGTAAACCCGGTTGGAATATGTGCTCCTACATCCTCATCATTGGCAAATAAGACTAGACAAATGAAGTATACAGAGTAAAATGGGAAAAAATACCTATTTTAACTAAAATCTATTTAGTGCTGCCACCTGTTAGACACTCACAAGACCTTTATAATGCCCTTTAGATTAAGCTTGGAAGAGGTCTCTGTCATCTTTGTATTAATTGTTTTAAAAAAATATTTGCTAAGGTCCTTGTGGTGTTTTGAGATATTAAAGTTGTTGTCTTGGAAAATTTGTGTTGTGTGACTTACTCCTTTTCGCTTGTACCCTTATATGTTGGCATAGTTCCTCTACCTTAATCTTATCATGTGATTCTTATGACAAGACTAAAGTCAGTGATATCTATCTCAGGGGTTGCAACAATGTTTGGTGCAGTGGTGTGTTTCGGGTGGAGTCACAATGCTTGTAGATGTCAGAGCTTTATATCTACTCTTTTGGGTAATGAAATGAATAAGGAAAGGTGCAACATTCTGATATAAATGGTAGACATGGATCTTGTCTCATTTGGTTATCAAACTCTCTGATAGTAAGCTTAGTGACTTAGTTTATTCAATCGCTTCATGTTTTGATAGAGGGCGTTAAGAGAGGATTCACTTTGTTTGAATTCAAACTATTCACCAAGCTTGTTGATTCTATTCTGTGACCTCTAAGTCACATTCAATGAGTCATAATAACATGCTAAATTTATAATTAACTAGAAATCCAGCATGGCGTCACCCGTGACCCTTCAAAAATTTGTTAAAAATAGCCTAATTGAAAAGATAATTAGATATTAAAAATTCAGATTCAAGGTGCTTTAGGACCCCCTTCCACCCACCTATATTAAAAATTTCAGATCTCTGCATCTCGTAGATTTGGCTGGACATCACACACAGACAAACACTTCCTTTCATTATTATAGATTATAGTGTAGACATCACGACAATTTATATTTTGTTATACTCTTCATAACTTTAAAACCAATGTACCGCTTTGAATAATTTAAAAAGTAATTTACTCCTACGTAAACAGCCTAAATGATTAAATAATTTATTTGGATAAGGATTCATATCATGATACGGATATAATCACTTTTTGTTCGCATCCGTGTTTTAGTTGACTAATTTCAACAAGAAATGTTTATTGTAACATAACTATAATAATTACATATATTGTCTGGCAGACTTTTTTGTTCACATTAATGAGAATGTTCAATATGTATAGTATTTTTTTATGTAATACCAATAGTTTTTGCAGCGCATGCGGAGAAAGCCTATTTTAGGCATTTTTTTTATACATTGTGTAAAACTATCGACATTTTTATGAGGAATAAATTAAATTTTCAAAATAAAATATTGCCTATGTTACTCGCTGATAATGTAGCTTTATATTATTAAAATCGGTCCAGTAGTTTTTGAGTTTATCCATTACAAACAAAAAAACAAAAAATCAAATCTTTCCTCTTTATAATATTAGTGTGGATTAACTACCCACATCAGTGGCCGCGATCTAAGGCACTACTCTGGCATTGTTGTTGTTATCGTTGTTATTATTATTATCATCCTCATCATATCATCATCAAACTCGCCTCAGGAGGAAGATGGACCACCTCCTTGGCTGCCTGGTCCACCAGTTCATTTCCTAAAAGACCAGCATGACCAGGAATCCAGCAGAAGGTGAGCTGGGTGCTTAATGAATCAATTTTTAAAATTTGCTCGTGTATCATCTGCACGAGAGGATTCCAAGAGTAGAGAGTGGACAGTGACAACAGAGCACTCATGGAATATGTGCAGATGAGAACAGAACGGTGACAATTTCGATTAACAAAACCCAATGATTTAAAAATTGCATATAGTTCTGCCGTAAAATCATTGGATTAAACAAGTAAACCAAATTTAAAATTGTTTCCCTATACAACAAAGGCGCATCCCACAGAGACCCCACACTTTGAACCATACATGTAGATGAGCTGAAATCCCTGAAAGGGAGTGAAGAGGAGCTCGTTTAAAAGTCCTCTCGTATATAATAATATTTAGCACCACGTCTTACTACCCGTTCGGATTATACACTTTAAGTAATAATTACGTTAATGGATTAGGAATTGGGAAGGTTGAATTAGAGGACGTGAAACCGCATTTGCGTGGAGGGAGAGTGGAAAACCATTTAGGAAAAACCACCCCCAGTTCACCCGACCGAGATTCGAACCTCGATCTCCCCGTCCTCAGCAGTCGAGCTCAACACGACAAGCGCGTTAGCCAACTACGCCACCAAAGCGGGTCACTAACTATAATCCGGGGGTGTTGAAATTTGATGATCAATATAAAATAAACGCAAATTAACATTTAAAAAAACTACATTTATAAATTTGAATGAAATCTCGCAAAAACATTCGAAGGCTAAGACCTAAATAAATATCTTAAAAAAACGTGCTTTAACTGACAAGTACATTTATAACTAGGTTAAGGTTAACCATCACACAAAACGAACACAAAACTATTACCCTTGAAACATCCTCAAAACCTTCGTCAATGCTTTTTGATTCTCTGCGCTTCCAGTACCTATAAACAGCGTATGCACAAGCACTAACAGCTGCACTTGACCCCAAAATAATTAATGTGTTAGACATTTTACTAGAGAGATTCACCGCCATGTTTACAACATCTCTCTGAACTTGACCAACGTGAAAAACTTATCTGCCTACAGTGGTAATAAATGAATACCCAAAGCTAATATCAATGACAGCACTTTATATTGTTATATAGGTATATTCGGGCAATGCCACGTCAGCCATTTTGGAATATTGACTCAAACTATGAAAGTACTAAATATGTCCCGAGTAACTATATTTCACTCTCAATATATACATATTTTTATTTATTTATTTGGTGCAAGATATGATATTAGAACATGCATATTTTAAGAGTAGTAAGAGTAGAAACATTATATAGGGCTTATTTTGGCTAATAATATGTACATTTCTAATGACATAAAACCCACGTCCAAATGAGCATGCTTATTTGTTTCAAATACACGTCTCATCTCCCTCCCCATTTTACTCTATAAAGTGGAACGAGTAATAACTGCAGACATTTATTTATCAAGATCAAATCATCATGTTTTAAACGCCAACGAATGAGTACACAAGATTTAATTTAAATGTATGACATTTTTTATTTTATTTCTCTATACTACTCTCTAAAGTCTTTAAATAATGACGATTTATTCTAAAAAACATCAAAGAAAACAAAATAATTTGGTATAGTCAGACAGTGTATAAACAGTGTAAAATAATGTAAAATAAGTGATATAGAATTAAACCGACCTGAAAGGATAGTTAGGTTAGGCCTAGATAGAAACATACTTCTCTCGTCATTTGTTCTCTTCTTTTTAAACCTTTACACTTCCCATTTCTTCACACTTTCACAGTTAAACATTGTTTTGGGTTTTCAGAAATATTCCTTTTTCCAAGTATTTACAAAAATTCAAAACAAAGTGTAACTGTGGAAGTGTTAAAGTTTAAGAAGAGAGAAGTGTGTTTATTCCTATCTAGGCCTAACTATCCTTTCAGGTTTATTTTACTTCACTCAACATCATGAACGGTTTCCAGGTTAAGGCTAGGTCCGTTTAATGAAATGCCTCCTTCTCCCTCTGTCCTTCCACCATTCTTCCTCGTGCACTCTCTTCCACTATCCTCCTCTCTCTTGCGTTCTCTTCACTGCATACTTCATATCCATTAATTTTCTTGGAAGACTCTTTCCTTCCATTCTCATTACGTGTTCATATCATCTCATATTTGCTATTTCATGAACACCCTGCACCCCAGCTTTTGACAGTACTTCTTCATTATTAATCCTATTTCTTCTGATGAAGGCTAATATGTTCCTAAAAATTAATTCCGATGACATCCACTTTACTTGTTTCTATAACATCCAAAGTCCATGTTTTAGCTGAATCCGTAACTATGGGTATGAATTAGGTTGTAAAACACTTCCTTGCACTCATAGGCAATTCTATTTTCCATAGTAAATATCTTATACACCAGTAAAGAACCTTCCCTCGTCTCACTACATCTTCTTTGCTGCTCCCTTTTTCTTCAATTCCACTACTAATATACTTTACGTTCTTTGCTTCCTTCAAATCTACTTCATCCAGTTCTATTAACTTTCTTGACCATTTTTTCCGCCTTGTCATCACCATCACTTAACTTTTGGCCATACTAAATTACATTCCTGTACTTCCTTTTCCTTATCTCCCCATAAAATCAATTTATCTGCAAACATTATCGCTTTCATTTTCTCCTCACCCAATTTTCCTACCACTTTATTTATGATAATTTCTATCAGCAATACAAATATTAATGGTGTGAGGGCACTTCCTTACTTGACTCAATTTTTAAATTGGAACCACACTTTCCACGCACTCTCCGTCTTTACACAATTCACATTATTATCATACATGTTCCTTACTTTTCTAGCCACTCTTTACTCCAGCCTCCTCGATTGCTTTCCAAAATTTCTTTCTATCCACACTATCATAAGCTTTTTCTACATCCATAAAGGCCATCCATCACCAGATCCTTTCCAAACTCATTTATCTTTTCCATCAACTATCTAATTCCAAATATTTTAATCCATCGTTGACCTCTTTTCTATGAACCCATGTTGTTCCTCTCTCCATCTTTTCTTCACACTTTTCCTCACTCTCCTTTCCAAAATATTTTTGTACATGTTCGCGCATTGACACATACGTGTAATGCCTATATAATTTCCACACCTCTTCATATCCCCTTTCTTGAGTATTGGTAATATAATTCATTTTGTCCAATCATCTGGCACTCTCTTATCCCTTCACACTAGCCTTTGGAACAGTGTAGAAAGAGTTGCCAAGGAAGTCCGCTAGGGAAGCAGCGCTCGGGTTCGCGGCATTGAACCAATGACATTCAGGCCTTTCTTCAACTTGGCATTCAAGGGTTTAGACGATTATTTGAAATTGTCACGCCTCCGCTTCTGTTATGCTGGCAGCATACTGTATCGAAGCATGGTGATTGTATCCGGGAACATCCACTTAATGTAAGTAGAATACAAATTATATTTATAGTATATATCCGTTTTACTTCTCTTCTTTGGATTCCATTATTTCAGTTTAGTATTTTGTTCAGATTACGGCTTGTAGATGTCATATCACTTAGTTGTATCGTTTCCACCCCTTCAATTTAATATGTAGAAAAGTTAACGATAACTATTACAAAGCAAAATGCATGACATGATAGAAGCAGGGAAACATATTATTATTATTATTAGCACTGCGTCTTACTACCCGTTCGGGTTATACGCACTTACGCTAATGTGTAATGGTAGGGTGATTGTGAGATGAAATGGAGGACCTAGAGTTTAACGTGGAATCCGAACCACGGTGGGGGTCTGGCATTCCTCACATTCACAAGATGTCTTGTCAGAGGTGAAGGAAGGGTTTGGTAATCAGATAAATCTATGCCGGGACCGAGGATTGAACCCCGGCCGCCAGCACAGAAGTTTGACTCCTTACCCCTATACCGCCAGGTCACCTACATATTATAGAAGTAAGAGAATTGAATTGGTAACAATAATAGATTTATTATACAAATACCATAAGAGGGTAATATTGGGTTACAAAAACTTATTGTAGAATGAAAGCTGGACATAAAATAATAGAGTGTAATTAAGTCCGTTAGATAGGCTAGGTAAAACAAGTCAATGATAGAAGTATAACTATAAACATTAAGTTTTAAACTGACAAATGTGATAGGGTTTAACAACTCCAAATATAATAGGAACTTCCCGTAGCACGGGAGAATTTGGGTTCAAGACGACACGGAAACCGTCAAAAGGAAGTCAAGTTGAAATAATGTATTGGGTGTCAAACCAGCTGAGCTACAGCCAGACTTCCCGGCAAAGATTTATCTGATTACCAAACCCTTCCTTCACCTCTGACAAGACATCTTGTGAATGTGAGGAATGCCAGGCCTCAACCCTACCATTACACATTAGCGTAAGTGCGTATAGCCCGAACGGGTAGTAAGACGCGGTGCTAATAATAATAATAATAATAATACAGCCAGACTTCCACTAGAAGGGTGTAAACAGAAAACATGGCGAATTAATTACTCATCAATATATAACTGCAAATCCTATAGTTTTAGAGTTATTAAGCTAAATGACGGCCAAGATAGCTAGCTTGACTTGAGAATAAGAAATACATCCTAAATAATAAATTGTCAAGAGGACCTTCATTCAATTACATTAAAAGATGGCTAACCATCAGGTGTCCACACAAAATTGTGCTATGGCCGGGCCTTTCCCAGTGGGTACTGCCAAAGCATTCAATAGTACATTTATGCCATCACCCACTCCCTGGGGTATACATCAAATAATTACATACTAGGAAAATTAAATTGCCAACAAGGGAAGAATGAAAACACTCTCTGTATGGGCCACTGTACAAAACTAGCCGTGTTCTGCACTTTGCGCACCCAAAATAATAACGCAGACAAAGGGGTACCAACAAAAATGCCGTGAGATACTGACCCAACTAGGTCCTCAAATAAAGGCGTTAGACCACCTGCTTGCATCCATACAAAAATTCGAACAAGTGAGCTTGACGTCCGACGTCCATGGTGTCATAAGATATTGTGAAGCCATTAGTACTTAACACGGAATAATGAACTTATGGAGAAGAGGAAGCTTAAAACAAGGTCTTTACTACATATAGGGCTCAACGCTCCTGTATTTAAGCTATGTTATATGAACATAGGGAAAACATATAGTCAGACTATCTGACTAAAGTAATTAAGTTGGGTTGACACCAAACCAAAAGTAGTCATTCTGACTAAATCAACAAGTCTGAAGGACTTGGACAATATTATAGTCGACTCGAATAAGTAAACTAAGTCAAAAGGGCAGATAACAAACATTAGTCAATTGGACTAAATCAACAAGTCTGAAGAGCTTGGACAACATTATAGTCAACTCGACTAAGTAAACTAAGTCAAAAGGACAGATAAACAACAATTAGTCACTCGGACTAAATCAATAGGTCTAAAGGACTTGGATAACATTCGTAGGATACTTGAAACATCAGACAAGACTCCCTCGGCGTTTAGGCGGAGAGACCCGCAACCCAACCATCAGGGCCAGCTGATACTTCTTGGTGTGGAGCAGAGATCCTCCTTCAAGGATATCAAATGATGAGCTACAATCCTGTGAACCTAGAGGTCACCCGTTATATACTCTCTATCCTGACTATACCGGACCAGATATGGGCATGTAAATAAGAAAAAGGAAGGAAGAGGGGTGTGTGTGTGTGTTTGGAACAGTGGAGAAAGAGTTGCCAAGGAAGTCCGTTAGGTCAGCAGCGCTTGGGATCGCGGCATTGAACCAACGACAGTCAGGCCTTTCTTAAACTTGGCGTTCAAGGGTTTAGACGTCTGTTTGAAACTGCCACGCCTTCGCTTCCGACATGCTGGCAGCATTCTGTATCGAAGCATGGTGATTGTATCCGGGAACATCCACTTAATGTAAGTAGAACACAAATTATATTTTTGCAGAATATATCAGTTTTACTTCTCTTATTTGAATTCCGTTATTTCAATTTAGTATTTTGTGCAGATTACGGCTTGTAGACGTCATATCACTTGGTTGACATGCTACAATACCACCAATATAGACCAATTTCTCCTGCTGCCGTTATAATTTCCACTTCGTCCCCTCCTGGTGCCTTTCACTTCCTCAAACTTTTCAAGGCCTCTTCTACCTCCTTCCAGGCTAGGTCTGCTATCTCCTCCTACAGCTCTCCATCCATTTCCTTCTCTTCTTCCTTCCGTACCCATCCTTACACCTTTGGGTTGAACAGTCTCTCAAAATATTACTTCCACAGCTTCTCTCTACCACCTCTTCCCTCTCCATTACCCTTCCTTTTTAATCCATTATTCGGACCGCTTTCCTATTATCCCTTTTCCTTTGGCTCACTTGACTATACAATATTTTATTGCTCCCTTCCACATCAGTTTGTAGCACTTTTGTCTACTCTTCCATGAATTTTTTCTCCCATCTCTATCTTCTTTGCATTTATCCTTTTCTCCCTATACTTATCCTCGATTTTTTGGTGATCCATTCTCTAAATGCTTTGTTTTTAGCATTCAATGCTTATTTTATCTTTTAGTTCCACCATGGAGTTTCCTTCCATCTCCTCTGCAGCTTCCATCATGTACTTTTTAAATCTTTGACACTGCCACTATTCTCCTCCTTTTATGTCGTCCTTTGTGGCTTCCTTCACTCTCACTGATTTTACAGGTTTTATATATTGTCATATTATACATTTCCAAACCATTAGGCACTAAGCGATTTTACTATCAAAGAATTTTGTATGAAATAAATAGTGACAGCACTAAGAAGGCATGTTATTAAATAAACACATGATACATGCACAATTAGAGTTGTTAAATGTAGAGAATAGTGTTCACTGTGCAGTTCAATACAGGAACTGGCCGACTCGTTGAGGCGTCACAGCAGTGGAAGGGGTCTAGTTTTAAGCTGAGGTTATAGTAAGTTCTGTTAGATTCCACATGAACACAGCTCTCCTGTTCTCAACCGTTCTCACTAAGCACTCAGCATACTAGAACGTACGTTCAAGAAACCAGCCACAGTGAAAAGGTTGCGACATAAAGAATAAAATAATATTTATCACCAGGGAACTTTATTTGTCCTACTCTCAAATATGCCAAGCCCAGGTATGCTGACCAAGCTATCTTAACATTAATAAAGATGAGCATTCGACAAATAACGTTGAGGGAGTTAGGGCATTGCTAAATATTAATGAAAAGCAAATAACATAGAATCAACTAGGCCACAAGGCCAATTTATTCTCAGATGATAAAATAAGCCTCAGAAAGGAAAACAATATAATCTTTAGAGATAGCGAACAGTGCGCAATATTAGATAGCATCCATTATACAAGTAAAGTTTTATATATATATATATATATTTAAAAAAATTGTTTATCAAAATATCTAAAGTTTTACCCAATAACGTTAAATATTAAAATTATAATTTTTTTATTATTAACGTATGAACTTATTTCAAAATTACATGTAAAGAAACAGAATTAAAGTGCACGATAGTGCTCAAAGATCAAGTAGAGCAAAATTGACTTGAAAAATAATCGTTCTAAATCGCATCGACGCCTACGCACAACGTTGAGAGGATAATTATCAGAGGGTATGGAGACACACGTGATAGCACAGGGCACCTCTCCCCAAATTTTAGCGCCTGCACAGAGTCCGCAACTCGGGACAAATGAGCTGGATCACATGGCACTCTGTGTCTTCATTCTTGTTTTCTCGTCTAACTTGAACGATTCACAGTGTTCTGTGTTTAGGTGTGTGGAGGATACATACAAAGTGCTGGTTTCCCGGTAAAATGGGGTAAGTTTGTATACACCTCTTTTAGGGGGAGGAGGTTGGTGGCGAAGATATTTTGTAGCCACGTTATAGTTTCTTTTGAAGTTACAAACTGTGGTCAATGGGAACCCCTGTTTTGAAGCCTTCTATATAAGCTGGAACAGAAAAACTACTTTTCCTTCTCCTTTTCTGTGGTTGAAGAAGGCTTGTACTCATTACTCCTAAGCCGTTCTTTTTTATTTACTACAAGTGAGCAGTCTCAAGGTGGTGCAGTGCTTGTACGCCTGATCATTCATTTCAAATTTTGACAAACAACACTTCAATATGTCAAGAATATTTGCTACAACAATGCTATGATAAGAATATATGCTATAACAACGCTGGAATAACAGGTCTTCAACAATTTCACACCATTCAACCATGCAACTGAAACCATTTTGCGACCTGCAAGCACGATCGCATGTGACCAGTTGGAAAAGTGATTTCAAACCGGTCCTGTTTCTGTCGACCAATGTGCAGCTCCCCACTCCCTTACACGTGAAAGGTCACCAAACGGTTGCATGTGCAATCGATTTGAAACTTGCTTTTCAAAACAGTCGACTCATGTGTGGAGAGCCTAAGACTAAATAAAAACTCAAAACTGAATGCATTAACTTTTTTATATGTGTAAAAAATATAACTGAACAGAAAACTATGTTCCATTGACATATTATGACGAATAACCTTAAATAAGCACCTGCATTTTATCACATCAATAGCGAACCATGACCAATATACTAAAATACTTTTAAAAAATAGCCCAAACCCCATGAACATATCCCCTTAAACACTCCATAATCTCAAAAGTGATGTATTTCAATATAAAGATACAGCCAACCATACAAGCAGCATCATTTCAAACTTTTTTTAAAATAAAAACTCACAAGTGCTTTTTCACACATTTTTTAAAATAGTGCATTTCCCAAGTAGGTCTACTTATATGATTACTTTATATTGTATAAAAAGAGACTGTATGTACTAAGGTTTTTTAAACTTAAATAATTCTATGATATACAAGTTTAATTAAAGTATTTTAACAATGGTGCATTGTGTTGCCATATCATTCCTCTGTTTATTTCACCTACCAAAAAGTGAGTAAAATATCAGTAGAACCCTGATTAGCCGCAATTTTGGCTATCCTGATTCATATCGCAGCAGCGGTTTTCGTTAAAATTGGCGTTTCAATTAAGTATTTTAGTGTTAAAGCTTTTTTTTTCTTTCTATAAAATCAATTATCCTGATTTTCAACTAGAGGGACTAGACTAGGTCCTAATTAGTCCGGATGGTCGGGGTTCTACTGTAAATTAAAAATTATGAAATATTTAATACACTTTAATGGATTTGTTTTCTCGATACAATTTTTATATTGAAAGTGTGGGGACCTATCGAGACTACCCCAAACATTACTAATATTTTTTCATAAATAACAAATGAAATTTCTTTCTAGTTTTTCAAGGTTTTATTTTTCACACTGCATCTTATTTCTCATTTAGGCCATCCATATATTTAAGCTAGGGATGAGGAAGGAACTTATAATGTATAGAACTGTGGCTGCATTTAAACGGGATATTATTTAGGGAAAACCATTCTCGGTACACCTGACCAGGATATGAATCCCACTGACAGGCCATTATATTTCGAGGGTGATACAAAACTGAATAAAAAAATATTTAATATTGTTATAAATTAGGCCCTGAGGTTATATAAATTTGTAAATATTAACTTTGTCCGACTTAGTTCTTTATTTGTTCCTTTAAGTTGCCATCTTAAGAAGCAGCCGTTTGTCTGTATCTCAGTCTAGGACCGAAAGCATTTTATTAAGGCTAAAACTCAATATCTTACAGATACATAAAGTTCCCCAGAGGAATTCATGACTTTATAAAAATTAACAATAACGCTTTTTTTATTAAATTTTGTATCAAAGTAGGCCTACCGTTTAACATTGTAAATTCTCTTTTACCCATTAAAAAATTACTGAGGGTATTTTACATTAGCAAAAATTTGTTATTTTGATTATAATTCCACAACTATTTGAAATATTAACTAACTCATCATTGTATAGATACTATTAAACATAAAACTCTTTCATTTGAAACAGTTTAATAAAACAACAGCGTCTGAGCCATAGGCAAAAATATATATATATATATTTACATACATATTTATTTGTATTCAGATAATTTGCAAATTGGTAAACAAAGATGTTTATAGTTTCTCAATGTTTCTGTAATAGTGTGTATTATTTAATTTCTGCTCTTTGGTGGAGTGTTTCTGCAAAATTGTATATTATTTTGTTTCACAAATCTTACCAGATTTTAGCATAAAAAATAAAGTTTGTGCGGTACATCATACCATTTATTTGTAAAGTAATTAAGCTGTAAAACAGAGTTTAAAGCCCAGTATATTATTACAGAAACAGAAATGAGTATTTAGGAGAATTACAGAAGAGAAACCAAATACCTTTAAGTTATCTACAATATAACATATTTAACATAATGATGGCCACATCATCATTTTTTATCATCCTTAGGGCCTTGTGTGGCATTAATGCTGACACCTATCAATAATGCGACCAAGGTGAACCCCTGTGCAACAACACGAGCCCGCATCATATATTGGGACATCTGACTGCGACCTAGACGGAAACACCACAGGCCGTATCCGAGGGCCCCAACTGTGGCAAGGGAGCCTGCAAGAAAAACAAACACACAATTATTAAGCACTGGCTCTTAATTCCTATTCAGGTTATATGCATTATGTACTAACTATGCCAGTGAATTAGGGATAAGGAAGGTTGAATTTAGAGGAAGTGTACCCACATATGTGTGTAGGGAGATAGGAAAAACCACCTTCAGTAAACCCAACCGGTATTCAAACCCCAATCTTCCTGTTATCAGCTCTAACAAAAAAAGTGACACCTTAGACCAAGCAACTACAGAAGCTGGTAATACCCTCTTTAAATGTGGCTTTTATTACTACTAAGCAAAGTTGACATACAGTGCTTCAGACCACCAATTATTGCACTATTAAATATAATTTAAAAATAATCCATGCTCGTTAATTATGTCTCGTGGGTAAATTGCAAATTTTTCACGTATGCATATGTTTTTCCTTTGCTAATATTGATATGCCAGCATTAAAGAATTGTATTTTATCTGCCACATAAACCTCGGGTACCATAACATTTTACTCTGCATATTAATGCATATTTCGGATGTAAATCATATTTTGGTGAATATACATATAAATACAGTATTTTGACTATTTAAAGGCTTGACACCCTAGCTCAGTAAGTAGTGTGTCTGCATACTCAACGAAAGGTCTCAGGTTCAATTCCTGGCATGACTGAAAAATTTATCATTGGTGAAATGTGGATTTCCGCTTTCACGGTGATGAATAATGGATGTGGGCCGGGTTTGTATCTGTTCTAGATTTAAGTTAGTTTATAAGCAGTGTTGTGTAGTCAGTAAGCTAAGCCTTCAACTCTGACTCCTCTATTTTTCTATTGTCCGACTTTGAATTCGACTCCTTCATAAATGGATAAAAGACAGGGTGTTAAAAAAGTCACACAACCTTATGGGGAAATGCATGTAATTGTTTTTCTTAACTTCTAGGTGGTGAAGGAAACTGAGTAACTATGGGGTATACATTGCAGCAGCGTATATTCATTGTCACATAGTATATCCACTCTGGCAGTTATGCCCGGACGCAGAAGGCCTTCTCAGAAAAGTACGGAACAGTTGCACCATACAAATCCTCCATCATGCGGCTACTCGTCAAGTTTAAGGAGACAGGGAATGTCAGGGACGCACCGAGAAGCGGTCGAATAAAGTTGTTAACTGAGGAAAAGTTGATCGACCTGCAAGCTGCATAAGCTCCGAGTCCCTGGAAGTCTGTGTGACGTCTTTCAAGACAGTCAGGGATCATCATTGGCAGTGCCCACATGGCGTTGCATTGTTTAAGTAATTAGCATGGGAAGTGGGGGACTTCGGAATAGAGAACTACATTTTAGAGACATAGAGTAAGGGCTCTAGTGCTATATATATATTTACTCAGCCTTTGAATAGTGACTATGATTTATATATATATATAAAAAAAACACTAGAGCCCTTAGTCTACGTCTCTAAAATGTATTTCTCTATTTTGAAGTCCCCCACTTCCCATGCTAATGGTCTGTCACTTTCCACCCCTCATGACAACTTCCAGACTTCTGTTAATGTGCAGGCTGGAGTGCTTAGACAAGGTCACATAAGTACAGTTTTTTTTCAAAGATACTTTGTATTGTTAGTGCTCCACATAAATTTATATACATATCTTCGACATATTATTAGCATTAGCTCGTAATTGTTTTTCTATGTAACTTATACATATATTTACCAAATTATGAGATGTATTTTTATAAAAAAAAATTGTCATCTATTTTTTTTAATGCTAGGTTACTTATGTTATTTATTCCTATGAATTCTTAGTGATAAATATATTTGTATAGTTGTTATTATTATTTAATTGTATTGTATTATTGTACATATATTTACCAAATTATGAGATTTATTTTTATAATTTTTTGTCATCTATTTTTTTAATGCTAGGTACTTATGTTATTTATTCCTATGAATTCTTGGTGATAAATATATTTGTATAGTTGTTATTATTATTTAATTGTATTATATATGATATGATATATATGATTGAATTAGAATATTTATTGCAGATAAACATGAAACATGAATACAAATAGAATACAAAAACTTTATACAGAGAAAGAAATTCTGGAAGAATTAGATGAAGATACTGATGAGGATGATATTGACCTAGATCCTGATTTTGATCTGGAGTCCACTTTTTGTTAAGATGATGATGATGTCGACAAATCTATTATAAAAGAACAACAGAAGGAACCAAAGAAGAGTAAAATAACCAATCCAAATTTGCAACCGACGAAAAGGACAAGAAAACAAGATATGATAGTGGGAACAATAAAAATGTATGCAGAACATCTGAAAGGAAGGGATGGAAAATGGAAGAGATTATCAGAGCCAAATGCCCATAAAGCCCACACACCAGAAAAAAACATTACACATACATAAGACCACATACAAAAAATAACACTGCAGAGGCAGTTCAACTATTAGAATGCTTTAAAGTATTTTTTAATCAAGAAATTCTCACAAAAATTTTAAACCCATACAAATGAAGAGATAAAAAGGCAGAGAATAAATTACTCAGCACCTCAAAGCTCAACATCAAAATTATTCACTATGGAGGAGTTTAGAGGCATTCTTAGGTCTTCTCATGAGGTTCAGGGCAGTGAAGAGTAACCATCTTTCCTTAGTGAAACTTTTTTACACTACTTCATGTGGGAAACTATATCGCACTACACCCTTCTTGGCAAGATGTATATTCCATTCACGGTAGGAATTACGCTCTGAAAGGTCTTTTTTCCTACCAATATCCTACTATATAGTAGATTTATGGTAGGGAAAAAGGCCTTTCAGAAGTCAATTCCTACCGTGAATGGAATATAAATGTCTACCTAGACAATCTCAAATTGACAACAAAGACAGTAGGGAAGAGAAAACAGTAGGGAAAAGAAGACAGTAGGGAAGAGAAGAGAGCAATAACCAAGTTGACATCAATTTAACTTAATTGGAATAAATTAATTGAAAATTGTAAGTAAAACTATGTGCCTATTTGATGATAGACAAGCTTATCAGATTCAGAGGTAGAATCGCATCGTTGATAACTGGTTTACAAGCATACCTATTGTGATGAAACTGCTGAATGGAAGAAATTAACTCTGATTGGGAATATAAATAAATAAAAGTAATTTGCCTCGTGATATTGTTTATTTAAATTATAAAAACCATCATCCAGGATCATCAAACATTTCTTTTCATCAAGATTTTGACAGCAGTATGGTACAAATCGAGGTTGTAAAAATTGTTACTTTGATATCAACTGTTCATGAGGATGGTAGGCCTACAGTAAAAGAAAATTAAGGAAAACATGAAAAAATTCCCTGTTACTATTCGCCTAAAGGCACATTTGATACATATGACCAATTGTGTCGAAGTATGAATTGTAGGAGAACAAGGAAACGTTGGGCAATGTGTTTCATTTTTAATATGTTGAATATTGCAACATATGATGCTTATGTAATTTATATGCACAATTAAAAAAAAAAGTTTTAGCCTACCGAACCCTTTGTCAAGATCTAACTTCATGATTCACCTCTGACAAGACATCTTGTGAATGTGAGGAATGCCAGGCCCCACCGTGGTTCGGATTCCACGTTAAACTGTAGGTCCTCCATTTCATCTCACAATCACCCTACCATTACACATTATTACATATTAGTGTAAGTACGTATAACCCGAACGGGTAGTAAGACGCTGTGATAATGATGATGATGATAATGATAATGATAATGATAATAATAATAATAATAATAAACTTCATGATGAGATTAATTGGCCAACTAACTATCTGTACTGTGGATGTATATAACATCTATACTCAAATTTATCACGTTCTATTGAGAAATGCCAAAAAGTTGACTTTGGGCCAAAACTTTCCAAGAACGTTGCTTGTGGATTGTCAGTAGGGTCCAATATTTATCACAAGGTTCTTATTGTGGTTCTTCATCTTCTAACACATCAGTTAAAAGATCATAACCCCCAAAAAAGAAGGCCAACTGAGTATCCCTTTTAAAAGGTGTTTATTCTGGCCCCCAAACACTAAAAAAACCACGACTAGACAACAAAAGGTTGACCCTGCTGTTTCATTATAAAAATGGAAACAATATTTTTCTGACACTGAAAATAACAAAAAACAAACAAAAAACAATTACTATTTAAGCAGAAGCATCTGAGGATTGGATTTTCAAAATATGTAAGAAAAGTTTCAACGAATAAAAAAATAATAATAGTGCTGAAAAAGTGGGTAGAATGTGATGAGTGTTCTGACACATACCATTATAAATGTGTGTCAAAATCAAACATTGAAGCTTTTGGCTTAGACATTGATGACGCTGAAGAAGTGACCTTTTATTGCAATAAATTTGGCAAGCTAAATGATTCAAATGAAGATGAAGATTTTGATGACAATTAAGTAGGCTACTTCTTTTAGTTGAGTATGGTCGTATCTTCCAAATATAGGTAAAGATATTATTATTATTATTAGTAGTAGTAGTAGTAGTACAGAGTCTTACTACCTGTTCAGTTTATACACACACTAATGTGTAATGGTAGGGTGATTGTGAGATGAAATGGAGGACCTACAGTTTAACGTGGAATCCGAACCACGGTGATCCGAACCACGGTGGAGGCCTGGCATTCCCCACATTCACAAGTTGTGATTAATACACGTCTTGTCAGAGGTGAAGGAAGGGTTTGTACAGTAGCCCCATGGCTTCTTTGGTGCTGACAGCTCACAGCTGACTGATGATGGCTTTGAAAAGTTACCAGACCAAATTATGTAGCCCTACGCTGAGCCAAATGATCTGCAAAAAACATGTGTATAGCAGCTGTCACTTCTGACAGTCAAAATTTATGTATATACCTAAATGTTGAACTTCAGAATTCAGCTGTGAGCTGTCAGTCATCATCAAAGAAGCCATGGGGCTATTGTAAATCAGAAAAATATGTGCCAGGACCATGGATTTAACCCCGGATCCCCAACACAGAAGTCTGACACCTTACACCTAGACCGCCATGTCACCCACCAACAGTGTCCACTACTACCACAAGGACCTCTATACTCTCTCAACAAATCAAATTATGAGAGAATTTGTCTATATTTCAAAAAAAGAAGGAAAAAAAATCTTGAGTTTAGTGACGTAATATTTTTAGAAATTCATTAAAATGAAGTCATACAAACCGATAGGAACTAATGGATTTTCATTAAATTTCCGATAAAGCTTTTCTTTAGGTGTTTCAATAGGCGACGTATCCAGATCCTTTCTTAATTGCAACCAATCGAATTCCGGCTCTGGTGAAAAATCTTCTGGTCGAGGAAAAGACATATTAAAAGTAATTTATTGTTTAGCAGCAATATAATAATAACTATTTACAAATAATAGGTAAAATGAAATATCTCCGCAACAACCTAACCTGGTTTGTTAAATATCTATTTTGAAGGTTGACCAACATAAACATAAATATATTTTTTAAATTTACCTTTAAAATCTGTAAAAACCATTGTTCGTTTAAAAATAACTGAATAGACATCTGTAGTTAAAATTTTCGAGCTGTCGTTTGCACACCATTTTGTAAAAGAGAAAGAAACTTTCGGGGGTCTCTCTCTCTCTTACACGCATACAAGGCAATGTGGCATTTGACATCTTTCGCTAATTTTTATGAATATATTAGATATAACAATGTTTAAAATAGTTAAACGAAATAAATATGTTAATAAAAGGTTCGAAGAACATAACTAATCCAAACACTCGTAACTTGGTTTTTTAAATAAGTCGATGTAAGCTAATATATTAATACTGCCTCTAAGCCTATAACCTAAATAATCGTCTGAACGTAAGACTTCTACACAAAGATTCTCTTTCGTACAAAATTAATCAAGTTTTAGTGTTCTTATTTCATGGTAATTATCCAAAATTAAATATAATTTGGTTTCTGAAAGCAATAGTTGCAAGGGGTATGTTTAGATCCATTCAGTATAGTATAGAGATAACTGGTAACATCAAATAGAAACCAAAAGAGGTTTATAAGATATATATTATTTCAGTTCATCATTACCATATATTTTCTTTTTTTTGTCTTTGATTTTCATTCATATGAACTATGATAACATATTATCCTATTCCCTTTGTAAGCTAAATAATTACCTTATATATTGGTAGAGTATATTTAGGCTCTTATGATGATGATGATGATTATGATATTTAGGCCCTAATAAGCTCAGTAGGTACCGCTGATAGTGGTATAAATTTGAAACACAAAGCTAAGTTATGTTTTAAAAAAAAAATTTAAACACACGTTTAAGCTTTGTTTTATTTTTATTAATTTCGATACTACGGGCCAAATAAAAAGGATCGGGGTAGGAAATAAGAGTTGTTGTCTTGTAGGATGTTAAATTGATATAAAAAATAAATTCCTGGTAGGCATGTCCGAAAAAGACATGAAATAAGTGTGTTCAAGTACACAACAGAAATAATTATGTACATCTGTTATTATTACTATTATTATTTATATTTTCGTGAATATTGGTTATTTCTCAAAGATGAGTACAGCCAAGAACTTTATCAAGAAACCAATCACTTTCCATAATCTAATTTTAATTTGAATTAAGTTATGTACACCTTAACTCTTGTAGTTCCTACAGGACATATCATGTCACCATGACGTGAAACTTGGAAATGTCCTTTTTGTATCATATGGGCTACATTAATTGGTAACATAATGGATAATTCGTTCATCTAAAGTGTTGTTATTGCTAATTTCCAAACTATGGTCTGATATAAAGATTTTTTTTAAATATAATCTGTGTTAAACCTGGTGAGTTCTTAGTTGCGTCATCAATGACTAAACATGATCCACGTACATAACTGGAAGAACAAATGACACCATTTGTTTATTGACAGAAACTTGGCACAGAGGTTAAGTTGCTGTTATAGA
Organism: Timema shepardi; assembly: GCA_902151425.1. Lineage (NCBI taxonomy): Eukaryota > Metazoa > Arthropoda > Insecta > Phasmatodea > Timematidae > Timema > Timema shepardi. Next base: position 86,484 of record CABFVX010000373.1, read on the forward strand.
CTGAGGGGACAAAACTAATTTTTTGCCTCACGGTTCTTATAGCACACACGTGTTTCTATTAAACATGCACAGTGTTTAGCCGATGGTGGCACTAGTTAAAACGCATAAAGTGCTGGCGTGACGCAATTTGAAGCTTGAAATTGTTCTAACTGTTGATAAAAATACAGACACCTGTCAGATCCGGACAGAATAATAATTAGATATGTTAAAAAAAAAAGTTAGCCCTGGATATTATTATCATCAATTACTTTAGAAGGGAGCGGGTCACTTAGTTGGTTTGAGTAAAGTTGAGATATAAACTCAACTTTTATAGCCCCTGAAATTGTTAGGCAAAAGTGTATATGCTCACCATATATAACGTAAAATTTAGCCCGTAATAAACAATTATCTAAAAAATAACACAAACAAAACTTGAGCAAGGCTGTTAATTATTTTGTCAAAAATGCAAAGTACGTTGATGGAATTTCTAAGCAACATTTTGTAAGTAACCGCTCTCTTACTCTCATAAAATGTGTATTATTATTATTATTATTATTATTATTATTATTATTATTATTATTAGCACCGCGTCTTACTACCCGTTCGGGTTATACGCACGCTAATGTGTAATGGTAGGGTGATTGTGAGATGAAATGAGAGACCTACAGTTTAACGTGGAATCCGAACCACGGTGGAGGCCTGGCATTCCTCACATTCACAAGATGTCTTGTCAGAGGTGAAGTAAGGGTTTGGTAATCAGATAAATCTTTGCCGGGACCGAGGATTGAACCCCGGCCGCCAGCATAGATGTCTGACACCTTACCCCTAGACCACCAGGTCACCTACGAAAAAATGTGTCTTAAATTTTATATTTACTGCCATTAACTTCACCCCCCGGTCTTCCCTGGAATTCTTAGCTCATCACCACTAGTGGGGTTAAGATATAGTAAAGAAGGGAGAGGGGGTGAAATACTTTACAAAACCTATAAGGTGGGTTGCTATCGACTATTTTTTTTAATTTAAAAATTATGAAGAGCTACCGTAATCCTTTTCTACCGGACCTTTGAGAAAGGTTAGAGTCACAATAAAACAAAACAAAAATAAAGGGGGTAAGGGAAAAATATATCTTATATATAAAATTCTCGGGTCACAATGTTCGTTCCCGTACTCCTCCGAAACGGCTTGACCGATTCTCATGAAATTTTGTGAGCATATTGAGTAGGTCTGAGAATCGGCCAACATCTATTTTTCATACCCCTTAGTGATAAGGGTTGTCCACCCTTAACATTTTTCTATAATTTTTAGACATTTTTTAAATATCTTTATTTTTTTTATTATGTCGCATTAAAAAATACATACAACCCTAAATTTTTACCCTTTTATCACCAACCCCTATTTTTTAATAGCCATTTTAGTAATTTAATCATTTTTCATCCCCGGTCGATAACTGATCAATCGTCATTTAATTAGTTATCCCCGCCAGTTGTCTACAGGTGTCACTTCTGACCCAGTAAACAGCACGGAGTAGGGATGAGAACGAAGCCGGTCTCCTGTTTCTCTCACACAATAAGACTTCTCTCACTCCCTACACAGTTGTCGGCCATCATTATTGTTTATGCATCAAGTGTAGTAGTAACGTTGACAATTATTATTTTGCTATCTCAGTGTAACTCTCATATTAACTATTAATCATTCCTATTTTATTAATAACTAGAAATTACTTAAAAATTACGTTTGCCGGGTCAGCTAGTATTATATGTATGTATGTATGTATGTATGTATGTATGTATGTATGTATGTATGTATGTATATATGTATATATATATAGATAGATAGATAGATAGAGAGAGAGAGACTCTCTGCGTAATGAATGTACACTTTAACAAAAAAAAACACTCTAGAATTGATTAGTATTAAAGTTGATACCATAAACCAATATTTAATTTTTAATATAACTACAACATACAAAAAATAATAATAATTTATCACAGCACTAACTGTGGATAATGGTGATGATGGAATGGATGATTTGAAGCTACTCTTCATTATTCTTTCTTCAACATGTCCCGAATGTCTAGCCCTTTACAAGCCCGGGTATTCCCCATGGCCCACCGTGTTATCAGTGTGGGCAAGCCCATGTTTGGTCTGGATTTCCCCCAAAGTCCATGAATCTTGTAAATGGGGTGGGGAGGGCGGGTGAGATGTGCTTCAAAACAATACCAATGACGTACACTGCCATATGGTGGTTGGTTAGCTTGTTTTATCTCCATAATAATTATAGAAACCATCCGTTATTCTGATTTCACTTAAAGTACTAAAAGTACTAAGCCTGACTGATTCTATATCATGAATGAGGTGTTGTGAAGCTGATTTAATTCTAAACTACTTTCAAACTTATACATGCAATACAGCCCAATACATATTAGGATTTGAGGGGAAAAAATCATCCAAGATGGCCTTACGCTGGTAACAATTATAAGGTGTTTCAGAGGCCCCACTATCTACCGGGGGAGTTAACGAATTATGGTTACCAATCACCTTAATAGAATAGTAACAATTATAGTAAATAAGGTCCCGACATCTTAGATTGCTCCTGGCTTAAATTTGAACCCTACGAACTCCCGCGATAGCTGTAGTGATATCGCTGATCAAAGAATATTTGGCTTCATAAAGCACCAAATATCCTCCTGAGTCTACTACCCACTCGATAGTTGTTTACAATTAAATTCCAATCACTTTCAACAACAGCTACTCCAATACGGTCTAAACGACTCTCCCTAAATATATGCTTTCCCCCCGCTGGAAACGCTCCAAAGAAACGAGAGCCTAACCCCCACTCTACAAATTACCTTTATCTGTCACATTTTGTTGCCAACTTACAAATACAGCTTCCCCTAGCTGTACAACCGTAGTAATTAATTTAATTAAATAAACTATGAATAATAAACACATATAGTTGTAAATTAATAGGTTGTTATCATCACCACGAGCTAAGATAATCGTTTAACTCAAGGAGTATGATTTTGTGCAATTAACGTGGGAGATGTTCTTACATATTGATTAAACAAAAGATAAGGTAATTCACCTAGCTAATTTAAAAATAACATATCATAAGCCAAACCAGTAATTTCGAATTATTTAAATGATTTGTTCATTTTATGTTAATAAAAAAAGTCGATACCACAGTCTATAGAAAAGAAGTGGGATTGTAGGTTGTGAAAAGTCCCATCTTCTTCCGCCAAGAGGGCAGCCCCTGCCACAGACAGACACTCACAGAGGCCCCAAATTATACTGGGGTTAGAGTCACTTGGATTCCGTATCCTGTGAAAAATATAATTTCCCAAGTGACTTCAGCCCATAATAAAGTCAATAAATTGATTCCTCAAGCAGCCCCTTGAGCCAGACACCACAAATTTTATATGAAGAGGACTGTCCAACTCATTCATCTCATCGTCACGGTCGATCATCTTGTCAAAGAAGGTTAGGATGGCATCATTATTTGGCTGGTTGAAGTGGGGTTGCCCCACTCTATCGAAGATAAACATAACTTCTAGGATGTCCAGGTCAACAAAGGAGTTTAGCTTGACTTCATAAATCTTTGTACTCTTGATGATGACTGCGTGATCTGATAGGTTAATCCACCAAACCATGGTGGATGTGCTAACACGTATCTTTATCGGAAACTCCTAAAAAATATTCCTCAACCATGGAATTATAACAGCGCCACACCCCTGTGGAGTGCACAAATAACCCGTTTGGGAGCAAGTCTCCCATCTGTTTGTCATGGGACTCGGTCGTGGACCTTTGTATTTGGTATTTATTGGATTTGTTATAACTGACTAGATTCCTTGTTGGTGTTATGCAACCTTTCAAAGACCACCAACTATATTCCATGAAGGTACTTGGCACTAGGAGCACTATCTGGCCAATTTCATGATGTACGGTAATGAAATTGTCAAAAGGTCGTTGATCATATTAACCGTGGAATGGTCTATTCCTCGTATTGTTTGGTTTCTTTTCTCTCCACCTTAGCCGGCAGCATCCTCTTCATGCCTAACATAAACCTTGACATTTGCTTAGGTTGCCGCTGAACTTGGTGCCCATAGTGGGTTGGAGGGGGGCGGGGACGCGGTAGGTGGGTACACCTCCTTCCCTTTGAGTTGGATAGTCCACCTTCACGTTAAGATTGGAGCAAAAATTACTACCTTTGGAGCTGCTTGCCTTGAAGATTCACCCTATGGGCCCTATCATTAAGGTATTCTATGGTGTAGCTCGTCATGTCAAAATATTAAAAAAAAAAAAATTGAAACACTTTGTACTTCAGTCTAATTTTTATAAGAAGAAACTTATTGGACAGCAAGAAAAGTTATTCAATCTTCTTTCACGTATTTATACGGCAGGTCATGTTATTTGCATTTGTCACTTTTGACAGATATTCTCAATATCTATAAAATAACAGTAATAATATAATAAAATGTTATCAGTGTTGACTGAAAAAAAGTTATTTTCTTAAATGCTTTTCCTACAAAGATTTGATTATACCTGATCAAGCTTTGCACATTTTTACACAAATGTTGTAGATATAATTAAGGCAAGATTTTTTAGGAAATGTAATAACATTTTCGTGAAAGGAGAGTGTGAAACCGTTTAGTGGAAAAATCCTCTGCAGCACATTCAACCGGGATTCGAACTCCAACTCCACGCCTTCTTTAATCCATAATATTGTGAAAGTGACGCTTTAGACCAGTGTTTTACAAACTTTTTTCATCGCAACCTTAAAGAAATATTGGTGTATTGAGGCGGACTGGATAAAATTAGCTCAAGATAGAGGGATAAGGTGTAATGAGGTGGACTGGGTAGAACTAGCTCGACTCAAGATAGGAATAGTGTGTAATGTGGTGGACTGAATAGAGCTAGATCAAAATAGAGATAGGGCGTAATGAGGTGGACTGGGTAGAACTAGCTCAACTCATGATAGGGATAGGTGGCGTAATTTTGTAATGAACTTTCGATCTCCTAATGCCATAGAGTAAGTAAATACGTATATATATATATATATATTTCAAATTTCACAAAATATAGCTATTCTACTATGCTTATAAATAATCTACTTTGAACTTGTTTACAGCCCCGGGGTCAATTCCAAGATGAACTTGTCTTCAATCTGTCCAACCACAGATAAACACGGGAGGCAGTGTTTTACTTCATTTTTTTTTATCTTAATTTAGTGAGAAGATTTCTGAAATGAGATTACATCTTGTAATTGAGCGTATGCCAATAAACCGTCCTTGGAGCGGATCGCGATGTCTGGATTGAATGAACGCATTCATAAAGACGTTCTCGTCACCAGCAAAATAACGCAACCTTGGTTGAGGTAATGTGCGCATCTAGTTCATACGGATTGTGGATTTCACTTAGAAATATTCTTGGAACAAGTCAATCGGTAAATTAAACCGCCTGTGACGCACAGACTAAATCGTTTGTGAATAAAGAACCGACCTTATGAAGAGATTAGCTGCTTTGAAGAAATAGTCATCTATTCACTTACTTAGCTGAAACGAAAATTTGACGTTTTTAATTAAACCAATTCATATAATTAGTTATATAGCTATAGATACACGGGTATGCTTATATACACTCCATTTACCATGAAAGGTAGCACACACGCTTAGCTTGATGGATACACTATGTCAGTGGCGTGTCGTGGAGTGTTGCAAGGGAAGCAGTCCTTGTTTAAACTGTACCTGTGATATGTTCCCGCCCACTTGGCTGCCTATTTGACCAATTATACATATGCTCTGGCCTCATATGTATGACCAAATGAGTGTTCTACTCGGTCTAGGACAACTGGGCGCCGCCATCTGAGCGCCGCCAACTAGGAGCGGCCAACTGGGCGCCAGGACAACTGGGCGCTAAAATAAAACTAATTTATTTACTAACTTATGCAATTTTTTAGAATAAAAAATGCACCATTTTTTCATATTTTTTCAATTAAAATTAAAAAGTGATGGATAAAAATTAAAAATGAACTTTTTTTAATCAATCATATTTTTCTGCGCAACATCATATCATTTTCTTGGAGTATTTAAAAAAAATAATCTTAGTAGAAGAAACTTAATTAATTTATATTATAAATTAGTCTATTTGATATAGTAACATTTCTAAAAAAAACTCCCCAAAAAATGAAAAATAAGAATTGTGCGCAAAATAAACCACTAAAGAGGAATAATAAGTAGCATTTATGTGAATCCCTATGTAAAAATTAAAATAATATCGCCGATATTATAATACCTTCAAGCTATGACTGATTTCTGGTGCAGGTGCGACGAGATTTGGTTTGTTTATTCTTAGAATTATCCCCCCCCCCCCCATTATTATTACTTTTCTCTTATCCAGTTCATAGATATGCGGTGCAGGTGTTACGAGCTTTTATTTGCGTATTCTTAGAATTCGCCCACTCGACCCATTACCATTACTTTTTGCTTCTTGACTTCATTAGGTTTCGTCAACCAGAGTGGTTTGGACGAAATGGAACAAAAAATCGTGTCACAATCGTACTAACAATCATGCTGAAGCTGCACATCGCAGGCTAGGAACTGAGCTGGGCATGCAACATCCCACAATATGGAAATTTATTGATGCTCTACGTAAAGTAAAAGCTGCAAGAGATATCTACTATGAACATCTTGTAGCTGGACATGAGCCTACGCCGAAAAAAAGAAAGTATCGAGAAGTCGATGCTAGAATTTTAAGACTAGCTAGGGACTATAATAATAGAGACATTATTTCGTTTTTACGTGGTGTTGTGCATAATATTGCAATGCATTAAAAAAGTGACTTTTTAAAAAAAGAAAAAAGTGCAAAAAAGTGATTTTTTAAAAGAAAAAAATGGAGTGTGTTTTTTTGTTTTTACTCATCACTTTTTAAAAAAGGAAAAAAGTGGGGTTACTTTTGGCGCCCAGCTGTCCCGGCGCCCAGTTGTCCCGGCGCCCAGTTGTCCCGGTGCCCAGTTGGCCGCGCCCAGTTGGCCGCACCCAGATGGCGGCGCCCAGTTGTCCGGGTTCGTGTTCTACTAAAGGGGTGTGAACAATTCACAGGTACGACTTACATTAATGCTGCTCACCCTGGCAACATTACTTGGCACGCTACTGCACTATGACTCTATCTTATATTGCTCTAATATATTGAAATAAAACCAGGTAAGCTTGCTATCTCACAAGGTAGACGTAGGCTACAGGCCAATTTTCATAGGAAGAACTTTATTGTACAGCTAGAAAGGTTACTATCCTATATCTACTTTCACGTATTAATACTTCAAGTCATACGCAGGTGTTATTGTTGATAGGTATTACAGACATGTGTAAATTATTAGCGATTTTCTAATCTTAACGAAATAATTAATTTATTCGACACTAAACTTTTACCAAACTATACTTACATACACTTTTACTTTAATTACAGTTTTTATACTCCTTCTAGTCCTTAGTATGGCACCCTTTAGCCCTTATTAAGGCTTAAATTCGACGTGACATGCCCTCTATTGCTGTCTTGCACATTTGTACAATTTATTCATCATTTTGCCACACAGATATAATGCGCTTTACTAAACTTTCTTCTGTTGTCGGGTTCTTCTGTTTCACTTTTTCCCTCAAAATACTCCACAAAGACTCGATAGGGTTCATATCTGGGCTGTTTCCGGGCCATTCCAACACATATATGTTCTGTACTTGCAGTTTTCTTGTAACACTTATTGACCAATGGCATGGCGCACCATCTTGCATGAAAATTACATTACCTGTTGGGAACCATTAATTCATTATAGGTACAACACACGCTTATACCACCTTTCTGTATTGTCCAGCATTCATGTTTCCCTGAACTACATGCATTTTACCAGACCCAGAAATTGAAATACCACTCGAAACCATAACTTTAATGTTTTTTTTTTTTACATTTTGCACTACACACTCTTTCTTGGTCTTCTTCTTACGTACTGAGGGTTTTCTTCAAAAGCAGAGATAAACGTCTCGTCACTAAACAATGCCTGAAACAAGTATTTTCGCTATTCGCTTGATAATGAACATATTAATGAAAAAGCAAAATGAAAATTACTTCAAAACTTTTGTTATAATAATGATAATTTTACTTTTGATACATTTTTAGTACTTTGATTTACCTTTCCCCAGTCTTCAGATATCCAGTCCTTGTGTAACATAGCCCAATCAAGGTTTTTTTTTATCATGGCAGGTGTCAGCTTTTGCTTTTCACTTCTTGCTTTTAATCCACTTTCGGAAAGCCTACGTCGGATAGTGTTAGTAGATACCTCTCATCCATGTTCCCGAGCAACCGCCCGAAGCTGAGTTGATGCCATGCTTCATTTTTTAAGCAGTTCTCCAAACAAAACTCTCTTTAAAATTGACGATATCGCACGTTTTTATACCGCACCTGCCCACTCAATATGGTGTGCTACGTTTATGATCCGTCATCTTCTGTGAGAATCGCGTAACATAGCTAGTACTTACTCCTACAATCTGACTAGTTTGAGCTTTGGTTTTACCTCCAGCTTTCAAAAGGACTTCGATTTGTGCTTTCTTTTGCGGTGTGACATATTTAGCTTTGTCCATCTTTATTACACTGAGGTCTCCTAACAACTGCGAGAAGATAGAACTCCAGACCACTTCCGGCCGTAACCATTGTTACTCCGGCCATGGGATGAATTGCCAGAACTAACCCTAAGCATAAAACAAAGCAGTCACTAAACAAAGGCGAGTGGAAGGAGCAGGGGGGATTTTTACTTCCAAATACACACGAGCAAAAAATGTAAAGACCAGTACTATTGCAAACGGACACAAATACAAAATTAAATGTAGGGTCAAATTTGACCGAAAATGGAGCAGAAATATGTATAAGACTATGACGTACCCAAAATACAAACTCCAGCTTAATTAAGTACCGCTAACTAACACCATATTTGAATTTTATCACAACAAACACCAAAAACATGAAAATTGCTAATAATTTGCACACGTCTGTATATGTCTATATTAGGCTGAAATTAGATCTGCCCGGAAAGAAAAACCCCACTTCCTGATGAGCTTTACAACTGAAATCTGGCAGGAAAGTTGGGGGATTTCTCCATATAGCTAGAAAAATCTAAAAACGGAAAATTTCAGCCTAAGGTTCCAGGAATTGGGGACGGGAAACTATAATTAGAACAAATTCACTTTTTTTTTAGATGAGGTAGAATATTAAAATTTGACAGAAAGTTAAATGAACCACTTCAAATAATCATAAAGGGCTGAAAACCTAGATGAGTCTCCAGAAAATATAGAAAAGAGGAGAGGGGGCTTAGATAAATATAATAGCTAGTAAGTGTCATCGAAAATCTAAACTTGGAAGCCAGATAGAAGGACATCTCTAGATAACCAAAAAATACTTAAAATTTGAACTCTAAGGGGGGTAAAGGGAGGTTGAAAGTTTTCAAAATTCGTCGATGTATCTTTTGAACCAGCGGACATATGGCCTTTAAATTTAAAATAAAGAGTTATTTCTAGAATCGGGTGGAATATTTTGAGATACTTTTCAAATGTCTTCTCCTAAGAGGGTGGAGAGGGGCAGAAAAGTGTGGGACTCACTGGCTCAATCACCACCGTACGTCCCCAACCCCTGAGTCTGGAAACTTGAAATGTTGATTGGCAAGACGGTAGCTGGATTTACCCATACAACCAGAAAAATTTAAGATTGGAATATTTCAAAATGGTGCTTATAATCAGAAAAACGATCTTTTTAGATTAGGTATAAAATTAAAATTTTGAAGACAGGTAGAGGGGCAACTCCAGATAACCAAATAAACCTTAAAATTTGAAATTTCTAACAGTGAAATGGAGAAAAGAGAGTGGGGTTTTAAAATTTCAAAAAACTAATGGTAAATAACTACTTTCTAGTAAGGTAAAAAACTGAAATTTGTCAGGCAGGTAAAAAAAAAAAATTATTCCAAATTAATACTACTGTAAGGCTTGAAAACGTTAAATTTTAATAGGAATTTGGGTAAATAGGTATGGGAGGGGGGGGGGGGNTTTGAATTTGTAAGGATGTAGAAGGACAACTCCGTATAACCTATTCGTCTTAAAATTTGAAATTTATAGGTGGCAGTTGTTTTAATGGGGAGGTTGCTACTTTTCTAAATCTAATAGAAACGACTACGTTTATGTGTGACAGAAAACAGAAATTCGGCAATAAGGTAAAAAGAAGCCTCCAAATAATCATAACAGACTGAAGAATCTAAATGAAGAGAATAGGTAAGGAGGAGAGAGGGTTGGTAAAATGAAAATACCTTTTATTTTAGGTGAGGCAGAAAATCGAAATTCGCCAAGAATATTGTAGAATAGCTCCAATAACAAAATAGGCGTTAAATATTTACTTTTTAGAAAGGAGGCTGGTGAAATGATGGGAAAGGGGGGGGGGGAAGCTTAAAATTCACAAAAATAAAACTAATAAACTAAATTTTCAGTCTGTTAGAAGTTTGTAAATTTTCTGGTGGGTATAAGTTCCCCCCCCCCTTAATTAACCATTAAGGTATAATCCTTATATTTAAAAATAAAGAACCAGTAAATGGAGGTGGGTCCCCTCAAGATTTCCAAAATTAATATAAAAATAATTTTTGTGTGTGATGTAAAATGGAAGTTTGACATGTAAGTCGAAAGACCTTCCCAAAGAGCCAAGTGACGTCTGAGCATATCGAGTTTCAAAATTGAAGCACGCAAAAGGGAAGAGCTCAAAATTGACACAAATAATATAGAACATTACTTTTCAGTGTGGCTTAAAATTGAAATTTGACAATCACGGCATATAATGAAATTTAAATTTACCAAGTATATAAAAGGAGATCACCACAATAATCATAAAAGCTGGAAAGTTTGGAATTTAAAAATAGGGGATAGAAAAGGGCTAGTAGAAAAAACAAAACTTCTCGATATGGTAGAAAATTTCACTTTTGTATGGGTAGACGAAAAAAATATATAAAAAGAAATGAATTCAAACACTAAATATTATCTTAAAGGGGATCCGTTAAAGTTCCAATAACAAAGCTAAGCGTCAAAGGATAAATTAGCGCCAATCTAGCAACGACTTAGGTAAAAATGGTGTGGTTAATGGATTGCGCTTGTTTGTTTGGACACTTAGTTTGTGGACAAGGAAATATTATGCTTCAAATATTTATTTTAATTTATTAACTACCATGATTGTTTTGTGATTACCCCAGCTATCTTAGGATTGTACAACGAGAATCTATGGGGGGGGGGGAATATAGGCAACCGGATGTTGAAGATTCTAATAATTTGCCTGCTGTTTAACCGTGCAAAGAATGGGTAAAACTTTTAGTTACTTATCTATACGTATACTTTTATAATATCCCTTTACAAAACATTAAAATAGCTATTATATTACCTTGTAGTAAGGAAAACTTTCCGATTTTTTTCCCCTTTCCCTCAACATGACCTTTTTGTTGTGGAAAGATTAGTTTAGGATCTGTTGAGAGATTGATTTACTATTAAATTGTAATATATATATATATATATATATATATATATATATATATATATAT
>CABFVX010000373.1:99796-128338 GCA_902151425.1 Timema shepardi
CCCCCCCCCCCCCGCCGATATGGTCAAACACACTAATCACCAGTGGTTGTCAGAGACTCCTTCTCTCTACGTGTTTTTTTATGGATAAGTATGTTGAGCCGTACCTCCAAGGCAATATGACCTGCCCTACACCCTAGACCAGATCCAGACACATTATCCCTTTGGCCAACTCCATTAGAGGCTACCGGAAATCTCTCTCCTCTTCACGCCAATGTTGATCTAGATATGTATGCTGAGCCGTACCTCCAAGCCAATATGACCAGCCCTACACCCTAGACCAGATCCAGACACACTATCCCTTTGGCCAACTCCATTAGAGGCTACCGGAAATCTCTCTCCTCTTCACGCCAATGTTGACCTAGATAAGTATGTTGAGCCGTACCTACAAGCCAGTGGTCTTTTCATAAAAGTGTCAGCGACCTCTGTAAAGAGATCAGTCTGTTCTCAGTCAGCGCTGAAGGAGCAATGATGGCGTATATCAAGTTTGCTGTGTTCTTGTTGGTGGCGGTCCTCACTCAGAAAGCCCTGGGTTCGAGTTTCGATGTGTCCACCGGAGAGTTTTCAAATAGGTAAGAAAGATCATATAGTCCACCGACACCTGCATTTTGATAGGATTTAAAAAAAAATATTAATAAGGAATTCTTAAGAGTGATAATTTTAAGTCCACCTCAGTAATCTTGGGGTAAAGTACTCAAGAAGTATGACCTGCTGTTTGTGGGTTCAAACCCAGTCGGGATCGATGGATTTTTTTTTTGATCGATAAACATCCGTAGACAACTTCCTTTGAAGGGAAATTAAAACCATCGGTCTAATGTTGACTGTGGCATGTAAAAGAACCCTGAATGACGTTACCTTTCCCATACAAATTGTTGGACCCTTTCGCTCTCGTTCATAGAAATTCTCGTGTGCAGATAAAATTAGTCGTTTCAGAAAGTGAACGTTAAATACCTTAAATAATTTATTTTTCAGTTTTTCATTATGTTTTAATAACTTATATCAGTTATCTTGTTGGTTCCGTTCAATACTATAACCAATAAAACGGAATATTTTGGGCAATAAGTATATATGTGACAAGTTTAGTAGAATTCTAGTATGTGTGGTCAATATTGTTGACATTTTACCTTATTATACTAGTTTATTTCATAAGTTGTTTATATTTTCTTTTACTAGTAGTTCTGTGAACAGTAAACTTTGCTCCCTCCATGTTATCATCGTTACCACCGTATTTATTTTTAGCACCGCGTCTTACTACCCATTCGGTGTTATACTCCTATGTACTAATTACGTTAATGTGTTAAGGATGAGGAAGGTTGAATTTAGATGAATAATTTGTACCCGTCCTTGCATGTTGGGAGAGGGGCAATACATTTAGGGAAAACCACCCTCAGTATACCCGACTAGGATTCGAACCCCGATCTCCCCGTCATCGGCAGTTCAGTCTATTGCGATAGTGAAATGATGCCTTGGACCATGTGGCCACCGAAGTGGGTTACTATAGTCTTAAGATTTATCTTTGGATGGAAGTTGAAATATCGCCTATAATTTCTTCTTGGGTTTTAAGTTGATATTCTTCTTTTGTGACCAGGCTAGACAGATAAGTTAATACTATATTCAATAGTACATTATATCCATAGATGTAAACAGTTTTTCACATGGTTTAAGACGTCAGTCTCGCAATTGATGTGTAAATTTAAATTTAAAAAAATAAATAGTAAATACATAAATCGTTTGTCTTAGGTTCAAAGAATTTACCTGTAAAATTTAAATAAAATTGGTCCCCTTTGTATTAATCGCGGAAAAAACAGGCAGACAGACGGATGAAATGATAAACTATCGAGGTAAAACAGGACCTTGGTTTCACTCGGTTAAAAATTGACAGCTGCAGATCATTTTGACTTTCATAGCTGTCAATAAAGTTCCTTCCTCTATAAATCAAACCGTGTATTCTATTTTTATTGCGACGGTTTACTTCAATGAAAGTTTGGCTAGTTACCGGCGAGTTTTATTTTGGCACCGCGTCTTACTATTTGGGATGTTGATGTTGATTACACAAATAGCCCAGGGATGAAGAAGGTATAGTTTTTGGGAAATGTACCCACACTTACTGGGAGGAAGAGTTTGAAACACTGTGTATATAGCCCGGTCAGATAATAAGATTCGGCTAGAAAAATCATTGTTGGAAATTATTTAGAAAAAAAACCACACTCATATCACCCGTTCAGCAATCGAAACCCTTACCCAACATGTCCACTATCAGAAAACCAAACAAGTTTATCTTGAAGTTTAATCCGTATACTCACAGATGTGGGTATTTCATATACTGTTAATTAGCCAACTAAACCAACTGACAAAAATTGATTACTTATTTAACTAAAAACCCCACCAAAAACTCCACTTTTTAGGATATTCCCGTCTTACGATACTTGAATCAAACTTTTACATATTTTTTTTATCGACGCGTTCCTTACTACTGTTCTAGTTATTTGGCCCTATGGTGTAGTGATCAATCCACCCGGTTACAAACCTAGGGGTCCCGGGCTCAGTTCCCGGCTGATACCTTGGATATTTTTCTCTTAAGGTGAATTGTCCCAACGGATGCTAGAGTTTGGTAAATTAGGCTTATGTTAGGTTTAAGAATCCCACAGGCCACACCTGCCTGTATGTAGACTATTAGCCGCTCTGGTTGCATATCCCTACATAGGACGGACATACCATCCAGTTCGGTCGCCTGTATGTAGACTATTAGCCGCTCTGGTTGCATATCCCTACATAGGACGGACATAACATCCAGTTCGGTCGCCTGTATGTAGACTATTAGCCGCTCTGGTTGCATATCCCTACATAGGACGGACATAACATCCAGTTCGGTCGCCTGTATGTAGACTATTAGCCGCTCTGGTTGCATATCCCTACATAGGATGGACATAACATCCAGTTCGGTCGCCTGTGTGTAGACTATTAGCCGCTCTGGTTGCATATCCCTACATAGGGTGGACATAACATCCAGTTCGGTCGCCTGTATGTAGACTATTAGTCGCTCTGGTTGCATATCCCTACATAGGACGGACATAACATCCAGTTCGGTCGCCTGTATGTAGACTATTAGCCGCTCTGGTTGCATATTAGCCGCTCTGGTTGCATATCCCTACATAGGACGGACATAACATCCAGTTAGGTCACCTGTATGTAGACTATTAGCCGCTCTGGTAGCATATCCCTACCTAGGATGGACATAACATCCAGTTCGGTCACCTGTATGTAGACTATTAGCCGCTCTGGTAGCATATCCCTACCTAGGACGGACATAACATCCAGTTCGGTCACCTGTATGTAGACTATTAGCCGCTCTGGTAGCAAATCCCTACATAGGACGGACATAACATCCAGTTCGGTCGCCTGTATGTAGACTATAAGCCGCTCTGATTACACATCTCTACATAGGACGGACATAACATCCAGTTCAGTCGCCTGTATGTAGACTATTAGCCACTCTGGTTGCATATCCCTTCATAGGGTGGACATAACATCCAGTTCAGTCGCCTGTATGTAGACTATTAGCCTCTCTGGTTGCACAGAACGATGCCCAGGGTACACCTATGGAGGTTGTCTATACGTACCCGTAATGTGATGATGTGATGGAGGTGAATATGGATCGAACTGGATGTTATGTCCGCCCTAGGTAGGGATATGCAACCAGAGCGGCTAATAGTCTACATACAGGCGACTGAACTGGATGTTATGTCCACCCTATGTAGGGATATGCAACCAGAGCGGCTAATAGTCTACATACAGGCGACCTAACTGGATGTTATGTCCGTCCTAGGTAGGGTTGTGCAACCAGAGCGGCTAATAGTCTACATACAGGCGACCTAACTTGATGTTATGTCCGTCCTAGGTAGGGTTGTGCAACCAGAGCGGCTAATAGTCTACATACAGGCGACTGAACTGGATGTTATGTCCGTCCTAGGTAGGGTTGTGCAACCAGAGCGGCTAATAGTCTACATACAGGCGACCTAACTGGATGTTATATCCGTCTTAGGTAGGGATTTGCTACCAGAGCGGCTAATAGTATACATACAGGCGACTGAACTGGATGTTATGTCCGTCGTAGGTAGGGTTGTGCAACCAGAGCGGCTAATAGTCTACATACAGATGACCTAACGCTTACATTGGCAATCCAGTTTAGTCTTGAACGAATAAACTAAACTAAACTGGGTTTCCAATTACGGAGAGATCAGGGATCGAATCCCGGTCGGGTGTATTGATTATGATATTTACTAAACGATTTTCCACTCTCCCTCCACGCAAATGCGTGTACACTTCCTCTGAATTCAACCTTATTAGTCCCTAACACATTTACGTCATTAGTAAATATGCGTATAGCACAAACGGGTAGCAAGACACGGTACTTAGAAAAAAACTTCTTCATCCTTACTTCATAGATTAAGTAATTAAATAGCCCTTGTGTTAAAACACTTAAAAAACACACACGTACACACATATATCTGTGTGGGTGTGTATTCTGAGACCCACTGTGGACGGCTATTTTCCTTCATCTGATGTTCAGTTTTTTTATTGTTTGTTTATTCTAGTGCAGGGGTGAGAAAACAATTTATCAGAGGGCCACACAAAAAGTAGGTCCTTGCTAGTGAAACGTTCATCGCTTCTGTGGTAAATTGCAAAATGCTTTATGAAAGTTTTATATATGTCTACTTCTGGAAGATACGTATATATATATATATATATATGACTACTACTGGAAGCTATTTATTGTAGGCCTATATAAAATGTATTTAATGTATAATATATGTGTGTATGTATATATATAATACTTGAAGTTTTGTATGTATATATGTTACCGCGACTGTGCTGAATTCCTTATTTTGTAAAATAACCAGTGAATATATAGAATCACCGAAAGCGATAGTTTATTTAACTAATAATAAGATTTATCAAAATTTACCAATGCAATTTGGTGAAAGTATGGAACCAGAATTGAATTATCTGAATCTACCAGTGATTTTATGAAATGTTTAGTGTATTTGGATAAAAATATAGAACATAAATCCAAACTAGCCTAAGCTAACCTGGTCTAACCTAACCTAGGCTAAAATAAAATAATTTAACTCTCCTAAACTAACCTAACCAAACTTAATATTGACGCGACTTATTAACACTCACTGGTGTTTGATGGTAATTTTGTAAACTCACCGGTGATTTTGTAAAATATGGGGCGAGTATGTGAAATAGTAAATACTTTTTTACATTCCCCAAGTGAACCAATGGGTTTGTAGAATCACTGTTGACTTTACAATCTCCTCACATTCAGCACATTTACAGTAGCATATACATATATAAAAATAGGAAATTTTGTATATATAGGGCCTATATATGTCTACTACCAAAGCTATGTATGTATATGCCACTTGGACATTGCATAAATAAAAATATATATTAATAGAAATTACGTATAAATATTTACTATTGTATACATAATATACATTTTTAAGATTAAGTAAATAGGTACAATTTTTGATAACAATAAAACTTTCTACCCGATTCAGTGGCCTGATGGTCTAATAAACCGTAACTATAGGGTTAGCCTGGTCTGCTGCTGACGGGGAGATTGAGATTCGAATCACGGCTGGGTCTTCTGAAAGTGACTTTTTTTTAAACTGTTTATAACTCTCCTTCCAAGCAAGTCTGGTTAGATTACCTCTAAAATACTTCCTTCCTCATCTCTGCCTCATTAGAGTTATTATCGCATATGTGTATAGCCTTAAATGGTAGTAAGACGTGGTGATATAAAATGTACTGTATATAATTATCTCTCTTTGAGTTTTGTGAGTTAATTCTCCCGCAGTCCATTTTAACTAAATATTATTAATAATTTTCAAGTTCTAGTGCATCACAAAATACTCTCTCATAAACAGTACAGTAGCCCCATGGTTTCTTTGGTGCTGACTGACAGCTCACAACTGACTTCTGACAGTCAACCTTTAGGTATATACCTAAATTTTGACTGTCAGAAGTGATAGCTGCTAAACATATGTTTTTGCAGATCATATGGTTCGGCGTAGAGATACATAATTTGGTCTGGTAACTTTTCAAAGCCGTCATTTGTCTGCTGTGAGCTGTCACTCAGCACCAAAGAAGCCATGGGGCTACTGTAAATAGCCCACGTGCAGGAGTTGTCCTAACCCTGGTCTTAGGTTTTAAGTGCTCAACATATGCAAAAGATTCAAGACGCTTTTAAAACCAAAACATGTAAAAGGCCTCACCTTCTTGAAAAACATAAAGCTAAAGATAAACTTTTATCTTCCTACACACTTATGTTCTCTTTTAAGCCCTTTCAAAATCCTGACAGTTCTGAGTTTGTTACTTCCGCTGTGAAGGAGCGCTCAGTATTAAAAAAAATATCACGTTACATTCTCAAATACTGATTTCTTTAGAGCCGCGGCTTACTACCCGCTAGGGTTATCCACTCGTGTACTAATTAGGCTAACAGGTCAAGGATGAGGAAGGTTGAATTTAGAAGAAGTGTGCATAGGCATCGCATAGATAATATATTTTTTATTGGGGAGCACAGAACGAAACTATTTTCGGTTTAGATTAGAAAATAAAAATTTATAAATTAAAAAACAACACATTTTTGGGGTGTATGTGCTACCTTTCTTCCAACCCCCGATAGTGACACGTGGGTTTGTGTATTATTATTATTATTATTATTATTAGGTGTTCTGTCATACGACAGGTCCTGTCCTTTTGTCAGTGAACCGACACCACCAATTCACCGTGTCCTCTGCCTCCTCCTTCAGCTCCCATAGTAACTTCCTTCTTCCCTTCAAGTTATCCAATAGTTGAATCCTCCTTCTTCCTAAGCTCCTCTCTTTCTCAACCTTTCATTCTCTGACATCGCGCAGAAGACAGTTCCTCCTAAAGATGTGTACGATACAGTTTGCTTTGTACCGAAGAATCGCATCCAAAATTGTTCTATTCTCGCCCACCCTTCTTAGGACTTCTTCAGTTGTGTATACCCCGTAATATATTTTTTCGTTCTGTTATTTCGCACAAGTATTGTTATAATTATTTCATATTAAAATATTTTAGTTTTTTTTAGTAACCATCCGAAAAATAGAGCATAAATTAGAATACTAAGTTCAAAACTAGCCAGCTAACCAAAGCTCAAATCAGAATTGATGATCACTAGGTAAAACGTCAACTTCGTCTTATCTCTTTGAAGGTGGGAATTTTGGGGTTCGATTACGGGTCGGGTACAATGAATCTTCCTCCTCGTAGAGGTGGGTGCATTTCTTATACAAGATCCCTTCCTAATCCCTACTCTATAATGTGCGGCTAGCCAGGAGGGGTGGTAAGACGTGGTGCACAATAAAAGTTCAAACTTGGTTTTGGACTGAACTTGCAAGAGGCTGAGACTCTTAGCGTATTAGGAAGATACGCTACCGGCTGAGCTAAGATCTCAACGTACATTAATTGTGGGACGTATTTATGTTCATTGAGGAGTTCGATAGATAATAATAATAATATTTAACACCGCGTCTTACTACCCGTTCAGGTTATATGCATTAAGTACTAATTACGCTAATTGATTGGGAATTGGGAAGAATGAATTAGAGGAAGTGAACCCACAATTGCGTGGAGGGAGGGTGGAAAACCATTTAGGAAAAACCACCCCCAGTTCACCCAACCGAGATTCGAACCTCGATCTCCCCGTCCTCGGCGGTCGAGCTCAACACGACTCGCGCGTTTGCCAACTACGCCACCGAGGCGGGTGAGTTACAGTAGCCCCATGACTTATTTGGTGCTGACTGACAGCTCATAGCTGACTTCTGACAGTCAACATTTAGGCATATACCTAAATTTTGACTGTGAGAAGTAACAGCTGCTAAACACATGTTTTTTCAGATCATATGGTTCGGCGTAGGGATACATAATTTTGTCTGGTAACTTTTTAAAGCTGTCAGTCAGCACCAAAGAAGCCATGGGGCTACTGTAGATAGAGTTGCACACTTTTTCTTCCAACTAACCAATACGCACACGTGCCTACCTGAAGACATCTAAACCCAATATCTAGATTTTAGGCCTACACACTGATCAAACAAGCACTTTACTATTTTTATAAAAAATATTAATGCAATAACAATATAATATTAAACATACTTAATGCATTCGATAAAAAATATATTAAATTAATATTAAAATTATAATTAGTAAATGGTATGGCACAAATGTACATACTTTTTCATATAGATTATTGTAACTAGGGTGAAAAAAATAGTAGTCAGCAAAATGCCTCTGAATGAATTTTTCTACCAAAAAAATTGGCCTATATAATATTATTTACAATTATAAAACATTGCCCAGATATTCCTCAAGGTTATTATTACTTTTTTTTTAGAGCGGCGTCTTACTATCTGTTCAGGCTATACGCATAAATATTAATTACGCTAATAAGTTAGAGAGGAGGAAGGTTGAACGTAAAAAGGAAGTGTACCCGCATTTGCTTGAAGAGAAAGTGAAGAGAAATTTTTTTAGAGAAGATGGTGGGGATATAGAATTAAATCACATATTATGTAAAACTACCCACAGCGCACACAAATTATATTTAAACCTCTCGCTGCCTGACAAGTCTGTTTATAGCGAGACTGATGCCTTAGACTTCGTGAACACAGGAGAAGGTCGTCTTATTGAGCTATTATCGAACCAATAACCTAATGTTGATTATTATTATTATTATTATTATTATTATTAGCACCGCGTCTTACTACCCGTTCGGGTTATACGCACTTACGCTAATGTGTAAATGGTAGGGTGATTGTGAGATAAAATGAAGGACTTACAGTTAAACGTGGAATCCGAACCACGGTGGAGGCCTGGCATTCCACGTCTTGTCAAAGGTGAAGGAAGGGTTTGGCAATCAGACAAATCTGTGCCAGGACCAAAGATTGAACCCCGGACCCCGGCACAGAAGTCTGACACCTTACACTAGATCGGCAGATCACCCTTGTTGATTATTAGCGGACCAATTCAAACATAACCAGATTTGAGGAGATGAATTTTTTTGCCCCGCGTTTTACTATCGATTCGAGTTATACGCTTATGTACTAGTTACGCTAATGGTTTTAGGGACTATAAAGTTTATATCTATAGGAAGTGCACCCGAATTTGCATGTGAGAAGAGTGGTAAGCCATTTTGAAAAAAAATATCTCAGTACGCCGACCTAGTTTCAAACCTTGGTCTTCCCGTCATCAGCATCCTAGTCTACTGCTAGAGTAGCGAGTTAGACCGTGCGGCCACCAAAGTGGATAATTATCTATTACCCCCACCGGTGGTCACATGGTCTTATCACAACACTCTCATGTTATAATGAAATTACGGTGAAGGGGAGATCGGGTTACTATGGATATTTTTTTTTCATGAGTAGTTTCCAATTCTCTCTTCACGCAAATGCGAGCATATTTTTTCTAAACTTTTTTTTACCTTTTTCATATATACTCTTTAGTGCAAATATGTTAATATAACGTATGGGTGCACAGAAAACAAATACATAATTTGCTAATCCGTTGAGAAATGACACCTGTACATGGGAATTGAACCCGGGACCTTTGGCTTGATGGACCAATTAGCTATCTAGGATTAATCCCGTGTTCAGGGCCATTCTTCACTCGTGGTTTAAGGCTGAGTCTGTGATGGACGTGGGTAATTGTCAGGAATATCGTACATGTGAGAGACCAATAGTATCGTAGACTATCAGATATCACAGCCATCTGTGACACGGTAGGGCTGTTATGCTGACAAGTATTCAATACAGGATTGTAATTTCCACTGTTCCAACACAGGTTAGGGTGAAGAATGATCCTTAAGGGCGAATCCTGAACAGACGGACAGTACCATAATTACAATTATTTGTAACGTGTTTGTTGATTATTCATTAAAATAGTTTATGTCCATGTTTCGATAGCGTATTTTTACAGGGTGATATAATCAATCAATGAATTACTGTATAGATTAAGTCGAGTAACCTATTTTTAATAATGCAAAAACTGAGAAACATACATTTATAATAGCAATAAATTTTTACTTTCCCACTATCTTACAGGTAGAGAAAGTATAGTGATCGTTAAAAAAAATCAAACTCAAGATTTTGATTAATCTTGACGTTTAATGATCCCCCCCGTATCCAAAAAAGTGTTTTTTTGACTTTCCGTCTGTCTGTCTGTACCTCCAACTAGAGCCTAAACTATTTTACTGATCAGGCAAAACTTGGTATCTAGGGTTTTCATAAGGTTGCCCCGAGGGGTTTTTGGAATTGGATATCTAACCCAAAAATTGAGGGTAGTTTACTTAAAGCAAAAAGAGAAAAAAGTATATTTTCTCAAAATCAGCTCAAACTATTTTGATTAAATTTCATTTCTACACATTTATAAATATTGCAAACAAAATGGCTTCTCTCAATATTTCGGCAAAATGACTTTAAGGGCTCCGGTCTGATGCGTAAATTATCTTATTTTTTTTAGAATATCTGCTAAACTATTTGAGATATGAAATTACTTATCGTTACAAATATGTAGGTATCTTTATAATACAAATATTCTATAAGCATTATTTTTTATAAAACCAATAACTTTCAAACTATACGTAAATATATCAATTTTTTAACTTTTCAATTACAAAAGGTAAAAGTATTGCGACTGCAAAAGAAAATCTAACCTGAAATGTTGATGGATGTCGACGTCTCAAGACCCCCCTCCCCCCCCCAGCCCTAAAAAGTGGTATTTGCAATGACGTCTGTCTGTGTGTCTGTTTAGACCTAAAATTAAGAGTAGTTTAAGAAAGGGCGAAAAGAGAAAAAAAAATCAATTTTCTCAAAATAGACTAATGATTTTGATTAAAATTCGTATCTAGGTGTTGATTAAGATTATAAATAAACTGAATATTTTCATTTTACCATGAAA
Organism: Timema shepardi; assembly: GCA_902151425.1. Classification (NCBI taxonomy): domain Eukaryota; kingdom Metazoa; phylum Arthropoda; class Insecta; order Phasmatodea; family Timematidae; genus Timema; species Timema shepardi. The sequence continues at coordinate 110,774 of CABFVX010000373.1, forward strand.
ATGAATTTTGGGGTACACAGAAGCAGAAACTTACATATCTCTGCAACTATTTGAGATACTAAATAACTTATTGCAAAATTGTAGTACTATTAAAAATAAAAAAACTTTTATATGAAATATATTTTTATAAATCCAACATTTTCTGAGATATTGGCAAATATATTAATACAATTTTGTGAGCTTTAGTTTTGCAAAGAGACACTACTTAAGTTTTAACGCAATAATTCTCCAATGCCATAGAGTAAGTAAATAATTAAGTCTCTCAAAAATTTGTTATTTTTCATTAAACTTATTAGGATAAATGTTTGTACAACAATGGTCTATATACATTTAGACTCAATAGTCAATATTTACATTTTTTATTGGTCAAAATTTATAAATGAAGAATTTAATAGCAATGAGATGGCATGAAGATGTGCAACACCTAATAAAACGTCGAAAATTTTAACTGGAAGTCAAAATTTTAATATGAAGTGTTGACCCTTGTGGATCCTTATTGATCTTTTTTTATCGGTCCAAACATACAAATGAGGACATTAATTCTTTAAAAACAAAATTATAAAATTTAAAACTGGGATTAAAAAAAGTTTTACATAAGTATAGTGCAATTTATGCTTGGTTTTGCTAGTGTATAGTATTTTGTTTTACACATATTACGAGTTTTGAGTAAATATCTTCATTTTCAAACAATAGAACAAGAAAGTCCGTGCGGAGTTCCGTACCATTTATTTCAAATACATGCACCAAATGAAATGAAATAAAATAAAATATTTTTGTAAAATAAATTGCTTGAACCTATAAATGCGAATTATGCTCAATTTGGTTGATTTAAATGCGAATTAACGATAACCACATTATAATAACGAAAAACCTTTTTCCCATTCTTGGAAATGTATTCTTTTCATTTAAAGAATTTGTTAAAAGATGTGTTATCACCAACTATTATAACGGCCATTTTGTGAACAGAAGGAAATATCTAAAGATAAAGAATAAGAAACTATGCAGACAAAATCATTACTTTTTAACCTACTTTCATTGATTTGTTTGGAATATATCAGTTTTAGCCGTAATTTTTCTATTCGTTGCGCCAAACCACTAAATGAGAGTTGATTTTTTATTATTTTTAACCGAAGATAAATATTATATTTGCCAATATCCAATCAAACACAAATAAAGGTCTTCATGGTGATGTAAGCAAAGGATTAATGTACAGCATCTGATCCATTAAGCACATAATCAGAAAATATGGGACTTCCCTAAGAAAATTTTGTTTTCGTTTAAAGCTACTATTTTTTCCGACATCCTGGTCCCTTTACAATTAAAATTAACGTTCGTTTGTCAAAATAGATCCGACTTTTTTTTTTAAATTTCAATTACCGTAAACCCACTTTAGTGGCCACGTGGTCTAACGTGCTACTCTCGTGTTAAACTAGACTGCTAAAGACGGGGAGACAGGGGTTGAATCACTGTTGGGTGTACTGTAGCGGTTTTTTACAAAATAATTTTATACTTTTCCTACACGCAAATGAGGGTGTATTACCTCTAAATTAAACCTTCATAATCCCTAAAATATTAGTGTAAATATGTCTATAACCTAAACGGGTAGTAAGACGCAATGTTACACCTTTTTTTTTAAACGGAAATCGGCTTATTAATCTATATTTGAGAGTTTGTCTCGGCTCTTCAGTGTTAGCAATGAAAGCCCAGAATAAGGTCTAACATCTGATAGTCAAGGTCACCCGAGTGCTGATCGAAATAAGGAAATATCAAATGTCCTTGGAGTTGAGTTCAAAGTGTAAGCGTTTCTACAAAGCTAAAACTAAGACGCACCTGGTTTTTAAACCTTGATGTTTTAAGATATTGTATGCATGATAGAAGAAAAGGGGGGGGGAGGGGGAGGGGCTAAACTATTATTTGAGTATTAAAAAAACTCCTCCGGTAAAAAAAAAGTTTAATGACTTAACTACCTTTGTATTATTATTATTAGCACCACGTCTTACTACCCGTTCGGGTTATACGCACTTACGCTAATGTGTAATGGTAGGGTGATTGTGAGATGAAATGGAGGACCTACAGTTTAACGTGGAATCCGAACCACGGTGGAGGACTGGCATTCCCCACATTCACAAGTTGTGATTAATACACGTCTTGTCAGAGGTGAAGGAAGGATTTGGTAATCAGATAAATCTTTGACGGGACCGAGGATTGAACCCCGGACGCCAGCATAGAAGTCTGACACCTTACCCCTAGACCCCCAGGTCACCCTTTGTATTATTATTATTATCGTTAATAATTATTATTTTTGTTTGACCCACTTCGGTGACCGCGTTATCTAAGGCGTCACTCTCGCAATAGATTAGACTGCCGACGACAGGGTGATAAAATCCCTGTTGAGTGTACTGGAGATGGTCTTTACAAAATAGTTTTCAACTCTACCTCCACGAAAACGCGGGTACACCTCTAAATTTAACTTTACTCATCCTTTGCCCATTAGGGTCATTAGTACATAGCTTTATAACCCGAACGGGTAGTAGGACGTGGTGCTAATATATATATATATATATATATATATATATATTTATTTGGGATATCAGCATATTTACACTAACGGGGCTGTGATGAGAAAGATAAAATTGAAAAAAAAAAATTCGTATTTGCGTAGAAAGAGAGTGGAAAACCATTTAGGAAAAAACCTTCAATAAAATCATTTGTGGTTCGAACCCTAATCTTTCCGTCTCCTGAAAGCTAGAAGATACCAGGTTGACGCCCTAAACAGACTGCCTACCGATGCGGTTTGTACCATTATTGATGAGTGCCCTCTAGAAAGTTCACTGAACCGTAGTTAATAAAGTTTACAGAAATAAATATAAATATTATTAACTTATGGATATTTTAAGCTACAAATAAGTCATACAGAAATGTTTTACTGGCGTTAACTTTGGAAGAGTGAAATCGGCAGTCAAGTTAAAGTAAACAATTTCGAAACACTTAAAAAATATGAGATATTGAGCCTTAGACAAGCATTGCTTTACCAGATAAGAGCAGGATGTTGTTTTTAAACTACTTTTTTTTTCGGAATGAAGAGTTAAGTATTATTCCTGGAATATATTTTCGTGAAGAGGAGAGCAACCACAATGTGGAGAATATCTTCACAGTTCAGTCGGTTGGTAACTGAACCCAATCGAGATAGGTAAACCGAGCGCAAAATAGCTTGTTGATCTTTCTCGGAACGGTAAATCGAGTCCCTGACAGATAGGTTGGGTGTAGGTTAATTCTAGATTTTCACGGTCTTTCTCTTTTCAGGACCCGATATTTGTGGCTTCAAACCCAGCCGAGGGCTTTCTTGAACGAAAAAAAAAAAAATCCTTAGCACAACTTCCTTTGTAGGGGAAGTAAAGTTTGTTACATAGTTCCAGAAAATGACACGGTGGTGTGATTTGAGTTCCGGATGAAAAAAAAATACCACTTCGAGCTTTCAATGGGACAATTTCCTAATGCAAACGACTATATTTATAGTAGCCCGTATCTGTGGGCGTATGGGAAAATGTGTTAGTCTCACATCTTATCTGGATTTCCGGTAGTAGAAAGGTTGGGGTTCGAATACTAGCCAGACGTACTAGGTGTTTTTACTAATATATTTCCCACACAAATATGGATAAAGTTCCTCAAAGTTCTGAGGTGTATACTGATAGCTTGAATAGTTAGTAAGACGTGGTGTGCAAATTTTGTACATATATATTAGGACTTACACCATATTAAATACTTTTCAAGAAATACTGTGACCTTCAGCACTAAAAAAAACAGTTATGTATCATAGCTGACTCATACTCATTCGCTCAAGAAATGACTACTACGACTTCTCAACGGTATTAATGTTGTTTCACAAAAGAACTTCAACTAGAACTACAAATATAGGTACTAATTCTAGTTGAGGTTCCTTTGTGAAACATTAATACAGATGAGACGTCGAAGTAGTCATTTCCTGAACGAATGATTATGACTCACCTATGTTACATGTCTGGTTTTTTAGTGCTAAAGCTCACAGTATTTCTTGAAAAGTATTTATTATGAAATAATTCCTAATCTTATGTTGTTATTTAATTTTGTTCTGTATTTTTTCGCGCAGGTTGAAAATCCCTCCCTAAGTCAAATTATGATTAAACATGATGCATTATTTACATACGTGTTCGTTTTAAGGGTAATTAAGGCTAAACAGATTCCATGCTTATGAAAAATAAAGATTTTACAAAATGAAACTTTATTCAGTATCATATCGCGTACCTAAATATAAAAACAAAAGGGTGATGACACTATCAGCTGTGCGTCAATTTACTAGGAACGCCATCTATTATGTTTAAAGTGTCACTTGATATAGGACGTTGCTAGTCTTAAGTCTAAGTACAGCAAACGCGTATCTACGAATCTGCATAACTCTAATCCGTGTAAGCTCTACGAATCCTTACTTATTCTATGGCATTAAAAATTCAAAAGTCCATTACCGCACTTACAAATGTAAGCCACCAATCCCTATCTTGAACTAGTTCTATCCAGTCTACCTCAATACACCCTATTTATTTTAGGTTAATTCTGATGTTACCCTCCCATCTGCGTCTAAGTATTCCCAATGATCTCTTTCCATTGGGTTTTTCCAGTCATTACTATGAATATGGTCCAAGAATCTCCCATTCGCGCTGAATGTCCCGCCCACCTTAATCTACAAGACTTGATTATCCTAGCAAAGTCTTGTGATGACTACAGGGCATGTAATTCATTATTATGTAGCCTCTTCCACTCTCCAGTAGCCTAATTCCTTTTTGGAGTAAATAATTTCCTAAGCATCTTGTTTTCAAACACTCTAAATTTGTTTTCGTCATGTAAGGTAAGAGACCATATTTTACACCCACGGAGAACCACCAGTAAAATTATTGTTTTGTATATTCTGAGTTTTATATTACTTGACAGCTGGCGAGATGTCAATAACTTATTGACCGAGTAGTAATATGCAACTCCAAGAGTATTTCTTTCCTAATCCGTTTAACTTAAATCCGTGTAGGTCGATAACTTTCTGTAGTAAGTTTGCTTAAATGAATACCTGCTGACCAAACAGATTGAAAGGGTGATTGTAATAATATCCAATAACAAATGTGTCCATTATTTTATTAGTTCTTCCGTGTCAGCAAGTAATTAAGAAGGCTGGCTAACTTAGGTACATCCACAAAATTGTCTAGTTCAATTATAGTCAGTACCTAAAGTAAATGTAGGTGTATGAATTATTCCGACTAGCCTAATATTCGAATTTCAGGTAATGGGTTTAGGCATGTTTTCAGTTTGGGTGATGCTTTAAATTAAGTAATATTTTAAGTGGTATGTTGATAAAAAAAATCGATTATAAAGTGTGCAATGGATACCTAAACAAAATAAAATATATAATAATTCTAGTGAGCTATAACACTATTGCTAGAGTCTAACTTGGATAGAAAGGAACGTTTTTGAAAGTTATAAAAGCTACGAAAACAATGTTTATGTATAAAAAACATAGTGTCGTGTGATCATCAGCCATAATTTATTATAAATAATATCAATTCATATTAAATAACACTTATTTAGTAAAATGTTTTCAGTGTTAGCTGTAAAGATATATAAAGGGTACAGAGAAAAAAAAGGGGATGAGGGGAATCACACTACACATATTTTCCAGGGTAACTTTTAAATGTCAAATCCCATACAGAACCCAGCAAATGATATATTTTTATATCAATTTAAATATGACTGAGACCTCTTTTAACCATAATATAAAGTGAAATAGAAAGGTCTTGTATTTGTATAATAGATTTTAATATAAATCAGATAAATAAGAATAAATACAAAAGTTATAAATGCGTTTTGCAAAATATAAGTTCTGAAGACATTATTTTGAAATTTCGAAGCAAAAAATTGAATCATTAAAACATAACACACGTTGCTATTAAAATTATTACTCACATCAATGGTTTTAATTAAAAATAAACGTTATATATAATTTTTATGCAAATCGCTTAGCGTGCATTGAAAATCGTTTCCAACCCCTGAGATAGACTAATATAATTGGGCCTGTTCATGGCAGACTATCGTGAGTTTTTATTTTTTCTTGTCGTGTTTTTCTCTTGAGGTTCTGCTCCAAATGCCAGCCGGAAGCTTGCCCCGAGAGTTCGGAAAAGTGCCCGGTGGGTCTGGTGACAGACCTGTGCGGCTGCTGTACCCAAGGGGTATGCGGGATCGTCGAGGGTGAGAAGTGTTACAACGTGAGCCTGGAGCCCACTCTTCCGGCAGAGAACAAGAAGTATGGCCTCTGCGGCAACAACCTGCACTGCCTGTTGAGACCAGACCTGTCTTTCAGGGTGAGTGTTGCCTCTTCTGTAACCGTTCCTGGATACTAATATAGAGGTCCCCGGTTCGATTCCCTATATAACCGTAGGTTACCTCCGAAGGTGACCGTGAAATGAAATGGAAGACCTACAGTTTAACGTGGGATCCGAACCACGACGGAGGCCTGGCATTCCACACATTCACAAGTTGTGATTAATACACGCATTGTCAGAGGTGAAGTAAGGGTTTGGTAATCAAATAAATTTGTGCCATGACCGAGAATTGAATCCCAGACCCCCAACACAGAAGTCCGACATCTTACCCCTAGACCACCAGGTCACCTAATAATATTAGAAGAATAAAATTAGTCGAATGATATGATCATTTAATAAATAGTATATCGTGAGGAATTTTTTTTATCACCACGTCTAACTACTTGTTCAGGCTACACGCATAGGTACTAGTTATGTTAATGAGTTAGGAATGAGGAAGGTTGAATTTAGATTAATTATACACACATTGACGTGGAGAGAGGGTAGAAGGTGAATTTTTTTGGGGGATAAACTATACTAATTAAACTTGACCGTGATTCAAACTCCGATATCCCTGTCATCAGCAGTCTCGTCTAATGCGAGAGTGATGACTTAGACCATGCGGCCACCGAAGCGAATTATGGACACTGTACATCTTGTTCCATGGTATGACTGAATTTTGTAAGTGTATTTAGTAACTGAACCCTCCATTAAAGTAGCAATTTTTTTGGTGTTACATCTTACTATCCGTGCAGACTATCTGCATTTTTAATTACAACAAGAGGTTAGAGATGAGTAAAGTAGAATTTGGAGGAAATGTACTCACATTTGCGTGGAAGAAGGGTGGAAATTATTTAGTAAAAATTATTATTGTAGAAATAAACTGTCTTTTTTCTGAAATTGTGGCCTATCTTTTGAAGTTTGACATTTTTAGATACATTCTCGCTGTAAAGGTTTTCATTTAAAAATAAAGATAAAAATGAGTAGGGTGAAACTCATGGAATTATCGTTGGAAGAAATCGCTTCACGGTTATATTATAGAGATGTATAAGCTGGAATCTAGAGAAAGATTAGGTGGATTCGCGAGAAGAGAAAATCTCTTGCATTCTCTCCATTTTCTTTAGTTTATTACCTGCCTCGGTGGCGTTGTTGGCTAACGTACTTGTCGTGTTGAGCTCGACTGCTGAGGACGGGGAGATCGAGGTTCGAATCTCGGTCGGGTGAACTGGGGGTGGTTTTCCCTAAATGGTTTTCCACTCTCCCTCCACGCAAATGCGGGTTCACTTCCTCTGATTAAACCTTCCCAATGCCTAATACATAGTGTAATTAGTACTTAAAGCGTATAACCCGAACGGGTAGTAAGACGCGGTGCTAAATATTACTATTATTTTGTTTATTTGGCATTTTTTTGGTAATAGATTCTATATAAGAGAACAGTATGTTCCTTTTCGCTCATTCATACCTGCGTACCATGTTTAGAGTCGACTGCTTGTCACATGATAATCGCTGTCTTAGAAGTGGAAACGTTCTCACCTTTCTCTGACATGTCACCCCGCCGGATACCAGCTGCATTTAACACCTCGTGCGCTGTTGGCAGAAAGCCATACTGTCTGTCACCTTAGCCTTAGAGCGATTGCAGGATATGACTTTCATGCTTAGCAGGATCACGACAATTTGAGACTCTTTTAAATAATAAACAGTCGCGGATGGAAAAACAAACGTACTTTCTTATATATATTATTAAAAAGATCTGCAGACAGTTAACTTCCCTTGAATTCATTTTCTTTGAAAAACAAGTATCCAATATTATTTATAATGTAAAAACACTCCCCGTATATAAATTTTGAGCAAAATGGTAAATGCCATTATCGGAAAACTTTGAATTCTAAAAAAGCAGTCCAGAGTAAACTATCCTTATACATACATTTATTTTATTTATTATGTAAAACAATTTACATATACCCCTTATAAACAAAATACTATCAGACACATCTCATCAACCAGTACTACGAATCAGTTTTAGCCGTTAACTTCGATGGATTTTTCTTGAGCGATAATAATCCATAGCACAACTTATCTAGGAGGAGAATTAAAGCCATCGATTGTGGCACATAAAAGAGCCCTGTAATGTGTGTCAAAATAAATGTACTAGCAACCTTTTTGGGCCCTTTCACTCTCGCTCGTAGAAATTCTTTTGTGCTGATATAATCGGTCGTTTCAGAAAGTGCATGTTAAATACCTCAAATAAATAAAACATAATTCCATACGACCATCACTCGATATCTTGCACAGACTCTTTCTGCTCTAATACACATATTGCGATATTTATCTTTTATAAACATTAAAGTAGTATTTAGTATTTATAAGACCACTTGAAATTACTTTTTAAGGCTTAAAACTATGACTGTTAAATTGCAACTTTATTTTAGTAAATAAAAATTAATGTTAGCAAAGTTTTTGTTCCAAATCGTTTATCTGGCTGAAAAAAAGACATGTTCTTTTCAGGGGTCCACTTATCTAATTTTTGAGAGCAGAATTTAATTGCTGTGTTAAAAAAAAGCCTCCATTCAATAGGTTGAAAGATATGTTTAACTATTTATTAGGCTATAGTTTTACAATATACTTATATTCTGAATTTTTGATGGTACAAATATATATTTGACTTTTTCTCACTTTAATTAAAGATCATGGTCATTAATGACGCGCCAGGAACGCCTTTGAATATACACCTTCCTGAATATTTCGGTGGATATGGAAGCTAAGCAAAAAACCAAAGTTTCATGGGGGTTACTATACGGATATCTTGGATAGGACTACTGGCTGGTTTACCTGGTACAGCTACCTGATTGGCTGAATTCGATCACGTAACCACGCCCCTTGCTCTTTGATTGTCTGTTGGTTTACCCCTCCCCCCCTCCTGACCCCCTCCTCTCCGCCCGACCACTCTACAGTGTTTCAAATTTGTTTATTATTTTCTCATTTGTTTTTTATTTATGCTCATTGCTTTTTTATGTGTGCTAAATGGTTATTTATGTATGTTCATTGTTTTTTTATTTGTGTTCATTGGTTATTTATGTCTGGTTAGGATTCGGACAGGCCGTTTGAGTTTTTTATTGGTGTGGGGGAGTTTATTGTCGTAGGATTGGGACGGGGTGTTGGAGTTCTTTATTTATTTATTGTCGTGCAGTCCACGGCGACAGGCGCTTCTCCTTCGGCATCGCTAGTGAGAGCTGGGAGCATCTTCTATGGCCAGCTGCTTAGCGAAGAGTGTGACCACCAAAAGCTGACAGCGTATCACAGCCGTAAGGCTCCTTTCACTTTTCCTTCACTCCCCCAACCTCCTTATATCCCAACGGCACAGAACGAACCAAGTTACACACTGCTCCCTCTCGCAAGACTCTGTTGGACTGCCTTTAACTTCATCCCCCTCCCTCTCACTTCGTCATACCCTTCTTCAGTGGGGTCGTCAAATGTCGCAACAACAGTTATAAATTTTGAAAGAGGCTGGCAACGACTTTGTTGAAGTGTCATGAACCCCCAAGGTCGCTTGATTTTTCCCTGTGTCGTCATCGCAATGTCACAACCACCTATGTGGTATGCACAATCAGGGGCCTCGGAAGCCTCAGTTAGGGGCAGCTATCCCCCACCTCAAAAGTCTACTAAAATTAGTTGTTTGGAATCATTCATCGACATGCGTGGATGTAGGTATCCGTCATGGATCGGAGGAGTAAGATAGAAATGTTCCAGCATCTACGTGGAGTGAGGGAGAATAGAAAACCACCCCAGTTTACCCGAGCGAGATTCGAGCCCACGACCTCCCCTGCCATAACTATATGAATTACACGTACCCTTTCTGGCAAAACGTGTGGTATAGATGATTAAGAAAATGTTCCAGAAGGAAAAATACCTACAGCTTACACAGAGGGGTTTCGATCCCCCCCCCGGCCAGATTTAGATGAGCCTGACATTTGTACGGCGTGCACACCGGGATTCAAACCTCGATATCTTTAGCATGGCTAATGTCTGTTAAAATGGTCGTACTTCCTTTGTGTGAATGTTATTTATTATGTCAAAAAAATAGTTTCGAACATTAAATAATATTTAAAAATTGTATTTAATATTACTTATGAATTTTTGTAAAAGTTATGTATTATTTCATCAAAATATAATAGTGAACATTAAATTTATTTGTTGTTGCCATGGGGTTTTATAGTAAAACTTGCTCTGCTCGTTGGGGTAATGTAAACTAATGTAGTTCCAGAGCTGTTTTTTTATAAGTCTTACCGTTTAGCCGCAATAGACCTCAAAAGAAAGGTCCACACCGACTTTAAAGTTGCTCCGATATTTTGAATATTTTTCGGGAGTTGAAAATTCTTCCTTTTTTTTTTTTTTAATTTTCCCGTCGGTTACAGGCTAGAAGCTATAAGTTTGCCAAATTTCAAGTTTCTAGCTCATTTGGAAGTGGGTAAACATTAATGTCAGTAAGTGAGTCAGCCATGTGGCTTTATAGTAGTATACTGTAATAACTTTGTGTGGACTTGTTCTACTAACAATATATTATTAATATTCTCGTAGCCAGGGTTAGTTGTTTGGTTGGTCTCAGGTGTGCTCTGCACTTCGTGTACTTAGGGTGGTAGCAATGGGTTGTTGTGGAGGAAGGGGAGGAGAAGAAGGGGGCTGCGAAAGGCCCCTTCACCCACACAGACGAACTTTGTCTAAGGGTCCCGTTGGGCCACGGGAGTAACATGCATTATTAATCAAAACAAATAAACTGATTTTTTATGTGACTAAAAACAAAATGCCTTCCAATTGACATTATCAAATTTATATAATTTTCTTTCACACTTTATTCTAGCTTTAAAACGGTTGTGTTTACAACTATAATACGTTTCAGACCAATTTGTAGACAATGCAGAGGGCAGGACATCACCAGCTAGCCTCTTTAAATTGAGTATATTAATTTTATGTATTTAAATTTAGAAGGGAAATGTGTATTATTTTGACCGTCCATAATCAAGCCCCTATTCTCAACGGACGGAGTATTACTGGGACCGAGGAAGAAGGGGTGCATGGATATTATCTAGCTTGGCTGCAAATGTATTGTGGGACTTTGTTAGGAGGAATCCTTAAAAAAAAATACAGAATAATATCTGTGTCGATAAACGTTGATTACATTTTATTATATAATTATTATTAATTTACTGTATTAGTACTAATCTACTAAAAGTGATAGCTACATATCACAAGACTTGACGTTTAATTATATGACCATTGCTTTAGTAGCTTTTATAACTTACCAAAACTGTCTTCCTATCTGTATCGGACTATAACTTGGAACAATACTGCTTCTCCTGGGTGAGATAAGACATGATCCTCAAGGCATCCACTTCGGTCAGCGATAAAGTATCAATCGCTGTCAGATCACACGGCTTGAAATACAATGGTCTGTCTCTTTCCTGGAAGAACTTTATTCTCTCCAAACTTATACTCCCTTTCATCCCTTATACACAACCACCCTTTGTCATGTCAATAAGTAAGAGGGGAAAGAAAACTACGCATAGTTTTATCTCAAGGTAAAGAGGAAGGCTCTCCGCTAGTTCACAAATGTCTTAACATTTTTTCTTGTAAACTTATCAAAGAATTACTTTTTGTTGTTGTTGAGAGGAAGACAAAGTCTAGTGCCGTTTTTCATCAAACTTTATCTCATAGCTCCGCAAATATGCTTAAAAATTAGTTGAAAATGAGCTAATGTCATATTTTCACAAATTTGTTTCTATTAATAAAATTCAAAATATAGTGTTGTTAAGGAAAATGAGTCTTGTAAGAAGCGTGAGAATTTACTTTGGTTTGAACCATATATCAAAATAGCGCATCGTATAATTAATTATTGTCTTAGAGCTAAACGTCTGCGCGGCAATTTCTAGATGTAAATAAACTGCTTTTGATGACAAATTGCAGGAGAATAATTGGCAGCTATTTTGGGGAAAGATGATTGAGGTCGTAGTCTCTCTTACCTATCTTTAAACAATCTCCTGTTCTGTAACAACCTAGAATGGGTATTAAGTGAAATAAATTTGTTCCTATGGTAGTAGAAGAGCATGCTCCTTTAACAAAAATAGCTATTTTACTTTTTATTCTCTACCCTCCCTACAATAGCACCCCCACCTTCACTATCTTCTTGCGCAATAGAGCTCAATAGTTTACCTCACCAACAGTACTTTATAGTATAAATAAAGTACTGATGATGTATATTAAAAACTTATTAAAACAATTTTCATAACTTCATAAGTCAAGTCAAGTGAACTGCAGCTGTAACCTTTGATATATATTATCAATACTTATAAAATAACATTAATTATACTCACTTTGGTGGCCGTATCGTCCAAAGTGTTACTCTTGCAGTAGATTAGACTGCGTATGATGGGGATATTGAGGTTCGAATATAGGTCGGGTGTACTAAGGTTGGTTTCCCTAAATCTTTTATCACTCTCCCTCCACACAATTGTGGGCACACTTCCTCTAAATATAACCTTTTAAATCCCTAAAACCATTAGAGCACTTGGTACATAATTGTATAACCCGAACGGATAGTAAGACGTGGTGCTATAAAATATTAATATTGTAGTAAAATGTTATCAATGTTGACCGTAAAATATGTTAGTACTTTTTAAAAGGTTCATCCTGGCAGAATATAAGTACAGGCGTACCTTGCTTTAAGGCACTTAGCTTCATAGCGCTTCGATAAGACGGCTTTATTCAATTATTTTGCGCTTGCCTTGCTCTTAAGGGGTTTTTCTGTTGTTTTAAGGTTAAAAATACAGTCCTATAGCATTCTTATTTTTACTTTAGAATTTTTTTTGAGGTTAATGCAATCACGCACTTAATAATTATAGTGTAAAACCCGCCTCGGTGGCGTAGTTGGCTAACGCGCTTGTCGTGTTGAGCTCGACTTCTGAGCACGGGGAGATCGAGGTTCGAATCTCGGTCGAGTGAACTGGGGGTGGTTTTTCCTAAATGGTTTTCCACTCTCCCTCCACGCAAATGCGGATTCACTTCCTCTAATTTACCCTTCCTAATTGCTAATCCATTAGCGTAATTAGTACTTAAAGCGTATAACCCAAACGGGTAGTAAGACGCGGTGCTAATTATTATTATTATTATTATGGTGTAAATATGCGTTCAGGCTTTTATATGCACTGGGAGATGAAAAAAAGAGGTTGTGGTTCGCTTTACGGTGGTGGTTTGTAGCCTATCTCACTGTATTATCGAGGTGTGACTGTACACACAAAATATATCGTAACATTTGGGAGCAACTTCAGCGGTGAACAGGTGACATAAAAACAATGAAAAAAATATGCATATAAGCATGTGTTCCTTTGGATTTGTTTTTGAGCTACATTCAAGTGATAATAGTAATAATTATTCCAATTTAAATTACCTTTATTATAGTGCTAGCCAACAGTCGTAAGACCTATAACAGACCAGCACTGAAAGTACACAAGTACCTTACATATACTTATATTTACACGAGAAAATAAGATAAACAAAAATGGCATAAATAATGTTATATAATGATTAATAGTTACAAAAAAGTAATTAATAATGACAATAATAAAAATAGCAATAATAACAAAAAACTAAAGAGTGGTTAAAAGCAGTAACAAAATACCAAAAATAAATCAGAACATTGTAAAATTTAGATATTATAGGCAGAACCTCTAAGTGATAAATTATTGATAAGGGATTTTCTTAAATAACTCTTTGAGTTTAGCTTTTCTTTTATGATAAAAGTCGAATTCGACAAATATATAATTGGCGCTATGGATACAACGACCTCTAGGGCTTACCTTATAAGAGCTATCGAGAAAAAATAATTTTGGATTACAATAAGCCCGAGAAGGGATATGAATGCCTACATGATCAAGGGAAAATTTGCAATAAATTTTGCTATTGAATATAATAAAAACAAAAAGGGCATCATAATAAAGTCTAATATTATTTTTAATAATAATACTAATAATACTAATAATAATATCGATAATAATATTTAGCACCACGTCCTACTACCCACTCGGACTATACGCTTAAGTACTAATTACGCTAATGGGCTAGGAATTGGGGAAGTTGAATATAGAGGAAGTGAACCCGCATTTGCGTGGAGGGGGTGAAAAACCCTTTAGGAAAAAACACTCCCAGTTCACCCGAGCGATATTCGAACCTCGATCTCCCCATCCTGGGTAGTCTGACTCAACACGAAACCAGCACGTTAGCTAACTACTCCAACGAGGTGGGTTACTTTCAAGTGATTCCACTAAACTGTTTGTATACCTACCATACTTGATGTCTCTCGACCTGTTGACTAAGTATTTTATATGGGTTATTTCTAGTTATTGAAAACATCTGATATTTTTGAAAGAGTGAGGCATTCGACGACAAGACAACTGAAGGCTTGCACTCAGGCTGAAGGTGGACATTTTGAGCACTTACTTTAGTGTTAATGTTAATCAACTCTACATTACTGGAGTACAAATATGAATATAGCTCGGAAACAAGGTCAAATGGGACATATGATTATATAATTTTTTTAAATACAGTAGCCCCATGGCTTCTTTGGTGCTAACTGACAGCTCACAGATGACAGCTAAAAGCTTTGAAAAGTTACCAGTCCAAATTATGTATACCTACGCCGAACCATATGATCTGCAAGAACATGTATTTAGCAGCTGTTACTTCTGAGAGTCAAAATTTAGGTATATACCTAAATGTTGACTGTCAGATGTCAGCTGTGAGCTGTCAGCACCAAATAATCCACGGGGCTACTGTAGTTTTGTATCTCCTGTCCACTAATGAAGTGTGTCCAACATGTTTCAGTACACCCTATATAAATATACAGACCCTAGTTTAGAGAGTATTCTAGTGTTATTTTTTTAATGTGATGGTTGCTGACTCCCAGTGGAGATGTCCTGACGTGCTATTTACTCATGTCTAGGTAGTACAAATTTCAGACTTTGCCAAAATGATTATTTTTAACCTCGTGAACATCCGTTTCAACAAAATGTTTATGTTGGATTGGTGACAGTGTTCTGATCTTTCTTTGGGTGGTACACATGAGCTGGGAAACTTTACTAAGGAGGGGACGCAACTGGGCATCTGGTGTTGAATAAACATTTGTCCGATGGGCTTTAGAAAATAGATTGTGCGACACAATAGTACATACTTTCATATATATATATAATTAACGTTTGTGACAAAAATGTAAAAAAAAAGAAGCTATGATTAAAATACCCTTTGGTAAGTTTTAGTAAAAAAACTCCATTATTTTGATAATCGTATGAAGTACTCTTAAATAATAAATTTTGAGCAAAATTTCTATAGTAATTTAAAAATTAAACATTTTAAAAATTTAGTCCTCAATAAAACTACCTTCAAATGATCTTTAGGAAAACAAATATAAATTTTTATTTATCATGTAAAGCACTTCTTAGATACATATTTTAAACAAACACGTTAAAGCCATTTTCTAAAAAAATTCAAAATTTCAAAAAATAGTCATATATAAACAATTCTGAAACAAATCCGCCCCCCCCCCAAAGCCCAACAAGTGTACAGTGTTATTTTTTATGTCACACACTCCATAAATAACCCTTTCAAACAAAATAATTAGTTTCTAAAAATTTAGAATTTTCAATAATCAGCCATAATCTACCTACCTCTGATTTGAGAGATAAAAAAAATTAGCCCAAGGTATGGCTATATAACAGCTAAATATCAAGTTTGAACCAAATCCATCATACGGTTTCGGACGTGGCTTCATAGATACTGTGGATTCACACGTCCACCGAAAAACTAGCGCAGAACAGAAACGTGGTCACGTGACGAGCTCTAAGCCAATCACAATATTTCTCCCCTTATCGGTGCGAGCTGTTCCGCTAAAATGTCAACTCATATCTACTTCACCTGCTCTGCCTAAGATGTTCGGCAAAGGTAAGCCAATCATATCTCAAGAACAACCATCTCAAATCAGTGCGCATGCGCATTTGTCAACGCATGCGCTCTACAGCCAGAAGCAAGCAGACAGCTTCGTTGGCCGTTGTGAGGAGATTTGAAATAACCCGTTAATGGAAAGCGTGTTTATCGATGTATTGGATTGTGCCACGACACAGCGTTATAATTTGAAAACATCCATCGGGAGAATGATATAAAATATGTGTTTATCCACTAGAAAATAAGATATGTTGATGATCAGCTGTTTTAAGTTAGCGTTGCATCATGGGTCAATATACAGCATGTGAGTCACTGCACCCCTGAAGCAGATTCTGCTTTCTATTTTCGGTTAACGTGTGAATCAAGCTTAGTTTGGACAGACAGTCAGACAGTTCGGTTCGGGTACACATACAACTTGAAGATCTATAATAATCTCGAGGTTGAAGATTTTCACAATTACAATTTGAGAAAGTAAAAATCACAATGAAAGCGAAATTTACTAAACATTCAAGAGAATTTGACCTTGAACCTAATAATTACACATACTTTGATGGATCCACAACTTTATATTTTATTTTTATGATTTAAACATTTTAAAATTTCTTCCCTAGAATTAATTCCATTATTAAATCAACACAAAGGCTTTCCACATTAGTAGATAAAATATTTATAATTTTTTCAATAAGTTTTTCCATTCCAAACTTATTTAGTATACTATATTTAATTTATAATTGTGGTTCTATTGTCTAAGAACATAACACGATCTTAATATAACTACGATAATAATAATAATTATTATTATTAGCACCGCGTCTTACTACCCGTTCGGGTTATACGCACTTACGATAATGTGTAATGGTAGGGTAGATTATGAGATGAAAATGGAGAACCTACAGTTTAACGTGGAATCCGAACCACGGTGGAGGCCTGGCATTCCCCACATTTACAAGTTGTGATTAATACACATCTTTTCAGGGGTGAAGGAAGGGTTTGGCAATCCGATAAATCTGTGCCGGGACCGAGGATTGAACCCCGGCCGCCAGAACAGAAGTCTGACACCTTACCCCTAGACCGCCAGGTCACCAACTACCATAATTAATTGTGTTTACGATAACCACCTTACATGATTTAAATTTATTTAGTAATTATATATTTCATCACTTCACACAACGGTGGTAGCAATGTATGCAAAAAAAAAAAAAAA
>CABFVX010000373.1:131692-218619 GCA_902151425.1 Timema shepardi
AAAAAATGTCTAAAAATTATAGAAAAATGTTAAGGGTGGACAACCCTTATCACTAAGGGGTATGAAAAATAGATGTTGGCCGATTCTCAGACCTACTCAATATGCTCACAAAATTTCATGAGAATCGGTCAAGCCGTTTCGGAGGAGTACGGGAACGAACATTGTGACACAAGAATTTTTTATATAAGATATATAATAACAACACAATTTTTTTTCTCTTGATTTTCATTACCATTCGGCATATATATATATATATAAATAACAACACAATTTTTTTTTCTTGATTTTCATTACCGTTCGGATTATACGCATTGGTGTGACTGCGCCAATGTAGTAAGAATGAGGAAATTATAGTTTGGACGAAATATATTCATATTTGCTTGGAGGGAAAACCATTTAGAAAAACTACACTCGGTACCAGTGGTGCACCCAAAATTGTTTTTTTGGTTAGGGAGGGCTTGATTTAAATAAAACAACATAGCAATGGGATCATTTTACTTCTTCTCTAAGGCCGAACTTACTCACATTATTGCATGTAAGGTTTCTATTTTCACACGGGTTCTCAACTTGGTTTTCGTTAGGTTCATGTGGCTGAATAACCGATCAACGTCCACTTTGTATTGGGGAAGGAATTAATAGTGTTACCTCAGATCTATCGAATACTTTTCTTCCAGTGAATCTCTGTAATCACACATGGCCAGAATTCGGAGCAATCTGTAATTATAATTATAATATTTTAATTTTAATCCATTTTAAATAATATATGAAAAAACTGCCTTATTTTTTTACATATTAAAAAGAGAAAAAGAAAATTGTATTAACACAATTAAGATGCCGATCAAACCACGTAGCGCTTCTCATTCAAGGTAGGATTCCCTCGGAGCGTCTTGCTACTGCGACCAGCGACCGGACTGGTTTCCATAGTTTGTTATGTGGCCATTTCCTTCAAGGCAACTGCGACTGGCGACCAGAGTGCGCGTCCAGCGTCTCTACATTGCGTCTGCGTCCATACTTCTTTGAGGGTTTCATGCCATAGGCAAAGTTCTAAAATTAAAACTGTAGTTAAAACATCATCGTTGTAACAGTCACCCACTTTTACAAACTGCACAGCCTATTATTTAAAAGCAGTTTGTTCAGATGGAAATAAACACATAACACTTATCAATGTATTAATGTTTCAAAAATATATCTGAATTTTTTTTATGGGTGGTTATCAATCCATGGTTAGTAAACGGCTCGACGGTTATTTTCTTCCTCACTATCGGCTGGAACGTTGCACCTTTGAGATTGTTTATGGGGGGTTATCAATCCATGGTTAGTAAACAGCTCGACGGTTATTTTCTTCCTCACTATCGGCTGGAACGTTGCAACTTTGAGATTGTTTATGGGAGGTTATAAATCCATGGTTAGTAAACAGCTCGAGGGTTATTTTATTCCTCACTATCGGCTGGAACGTTGCACCTTTGAGATTGTTTATGGGAGGTTATCAATCCATGGTTAGTAAACAGCTCGACGGTTATTTTCTTCCTCACTATCGGCTGGAACGTTGCACCTTTGAGATTGTTTATGGGAGGTTATCAATCCATGGTTAGTAAACAGCTCGAGGGTTATTTTCTTCCTCACTATCGGCTGAAAAGTTGCACCTTTGAGATTGTTTATGGTGGCCCCTAAATCTTCTGCCATCTTTCTCGCACTGTCAAAGAGTTTATTGAAGTTTTCTTCAGCATTCCTCTTTCACTTGCCAGTATATTATTTTCACTATTGACACGGGCAACAACATATACCTATTATATATCGCTTGTTTGTAGTTTCTTACTGAGGGGAAGAACTTAGCTGAGAAGGTTTTCTGGCAATAATGATACAATGAATCCTGATTGCTGAATGGAAACTCTATTTAGTGTTCCTTCAGAGACTTGCTTCACAAGGTGTGTTGTCAATTGCCACTCCTAAAACATTTAATGTAGCTAAATTAAAAAAGTGTATGCTGGGAGTTGGGCGTTAGCCCTCTCAGACCCCCCCGTGGGTGCAGTACTAATCGGTAAACCCAACCAGGACTAGAACCCTGATATTCCCGTCCTCGGAAGTTCAGCCTATTGTGAAAGTGACGCCTCAGACCGTTCGACCACCAAAGTGGGTAGTAACACAAATTATATAGTAGTTGACCTTGGAGGTCTTGAGGTAAAATTTTTGCCCGAGGATCCGATGTTCTTGGGTTCAAACCCAGCTGGATCAACAGATTTTTCTTGAGCGATAAAAATCTGTAACACAACTTCCTTCGGAGGGGAAGTAAAGCCATCGGTTCCATGACAATTAGGGGATGTAAAATAACCTTGCAAATTATGTGAAAATACCTCTCCGGGGTAAATTGGTATGCCCTTTCGCGCTCGCTCATAGACATTCTCGTGTGCTGATATAATCATTCGGCTTGTAAAGTGCACGTTAAATACCTCGAGTAAATAATAATAATATAGTAAAATATTATTAATGTTGAGAACACAAAAAACACACTAATACACACACGCATATCTATATATTATATTATTACAATGATATTAATATAATATTAACATCGTTAATATATACATATATTCACATGTAGTATTATTAATCTATATAATATATTCATATATACATATACTATTATTATTGAAAAATATATACTGTATATTCATATTATTAATATATATTAATTATATATATATTAAATGATTAATTAATAAATATATAATTAATTATATATTAATTATATTTATCTATTACTATATTTATATTCTAATATAATACATTCATAAATTAATTAATTATATATATTTAGCACCTCGTATTACTACACGTTAGGGTAATACACTGTATACTGTGTAGCCTACTACTTACACTGATAGGCTAGGGATAGTTAAGGTTGAATTTAGAGGAAGTGTACCTGCACTTGCTCGAATCACCCTCAGTGCACCCGACAGGGATTCTAACCCTGATATTCATGCCATTGTGAGAGTGACGCCTTAGACCAGGGGTCGGCTATCTTGTGTTCTAATAAGACTTATAAACTTATCACAAAGGTCACGCGATCAATTACCGTTTCTCAATTATATTTTTGGTTTTTTCTACACATTATATTTATTCCTTAAATCCAACCTTACTCAAAGCGTAAATGTCCACAGAGTTCTAGAAAATATATATATATATATATATATATATATATATATATATATATATATACATTCCCATGTTAAATTATTTCATTTTATTACGTTGCCGATAAAACTTGATCAAAGTAATTTTGGTCACACTCAAATATTATTTGTAAGTACTTGATATATTTGCGAATTTAGAAGACTCAAAAGATTGACAAAATATATTGCTTACATGAATGAATTAAAACTAGCACGAGATTAACCTCCTGCCTTATACCTTTTGAACACGAGAGAAGGCTCGATGGAAATTAAAATTATTAGGCCCAATTTTACAGTGTCATGTTATTCTATTCGTTAGGGCTTAACATGAGGTTAAGCGATAACGACCACTACTTTTGATTTCACAATGTTTGGTTAGCGCTAATGTTCACGTAAATGTGCTCGTAAAGTTAACGTGAGGTCTACCTTCCGGTTAGCAAACATAACGTCCACATTAACAACTTTAAACACTCCGCAATATTGTTTTCAAGGCGATTGTTGTTATTATTAAAGTGAGGTTACAATTATTTATATTATGAAATGGCTGATTCATTGTATGATTATGACGACTTTTATTAATTAATTCAATCAGCAACATTTCCTCTTCTTTTCTATAATTTAAACCTCGTTCGCGTTTATGATTCTCAACAGACATTCTAGCATAAAAATAAATACGATAAAATATAGCAGATAACCTCAGCAAATTTGATGAAATGAACTATTTTGATTGATTTTTTCCATAACAGTTCCATAGACGTTGTAATGACTTGGTTATATTCTCTATGGTCAAGTTAGACCAATCAAAAGCTTTGACACAATTCTAGCGCTCCGAGAAAGTTAACGCTAAGAACTAATGGAAGGCACCTATCCGTAATTTGACGCGCACATAAATATAGTATTTTAAAACGCAACGCTAAGTTTAACCAACGGTTAAGTTACGAGGACTTTAACGTGACATCGTAAGATTGGGCCTAAAAATGTTAAATTAGAAACCTATCCGTTAAAGTAGACACGTGGTCTAAATGACAAGCTCATCTAGTCAGGTTTGCCGAGGATGGGAAGGCTAGAGGTTCGAATCCCAGCCAAATATTTTCACACCTTTCCACCAATCAAATGAGGGTGGCTTCCCTCTAAACTATCTCTAAACACCTGAATAGTATATTTACTATGTCTAGCCACCTGAATAGTACATTCACTATCTCTAGCCACATGAATTGTACATTCACTATCCATAGCCACCTGAATAGTACAATCACTATCTCTAGCCACATGAATTGCACATTCACTATCCATAACCACCTGAATAGTACAATCACTATCTCTAGCCACATGATTTGTAAATTCACTATCCATAACCACCTGAATAGTACAATCACTATCTCTAGCCGCCTGAATATTACAATCACTATCTCTAGCCACCTGAATAGTACAATCACTATCTCTAGCCACCTGCATAGTACAATCACTATCCATAACCACCTGAATAGTACATTCACTATCTCTAGCCACATGAATTGTACATTCACTATCCATAACCACCTGAATAGTACAATCACTATCCATAACCAGCTGAATAGTACAATCACTATCTCTAGCCGCCTGAATAGTACAGTCACTATCCATAACCACCTGAATAGTACAATCACTATCCATAACCAGCTGAATAGTACAATCACTATCTCTAGCCACCTGAATAGTACAATCACTATCTCTAGCCGCCTGAATAGTACAATCACTATCTCTAGCCACCTGAATAGTACAATCACTATCTCTAGTCACATGAATTGTACAGTCACTATCCATAACCACCTGAATAGTACAATCACTATCTCTAGCCGCCTGAATAGTACAATCACTATCTCTAGCCGCCTGAATAGTACAATCACTATCCATAACAACCTGAATAGTACATTCACTATCTCTAGCCACATGAATTGTACATTCACTATCCATAACCACCTGAATAGTACAATCACTATCTCTAGCCGCCTGACCTATACTCCATACGAGCTCCTCTGCCTTGAATTAGATATCAGTGGTTCCACGGAGCGTGGGGGCACAAGGTTGTAATTTAACTAATCAAGAAACAATCCTCCCTTTCACTGCACCGCTTCCTGCATCAGAGACAGTCCGTCCGGACTGAACCGGGCCACTCGGAGTATAGTTGATTGGGTCAGGATATTCTCGAAACACCATGAGGGGAGGGGGGGGGGGGGGCCTTATAAATGTGAACAGAAAATAAACTTAGAGTGATGAACAATAAACAAAGTTTATCTTCGGTTGAAGAAAATTGACAAATTTTGTCAAGGGGGATGTCTAAAAAAAAACAAATTACTTAGCGTATCAATGTATTACAAAAAAAGTAGGCCTGGATTTAGTAACATTTTTAAGTATTATATAAAGTTATTTATGTCTATCAGGTTGAACATGATGACAATTAATCTATGATTAATGCCGCTTCACACCTATAGGAATACTTTTGAGGTCAGCCTTCACAGGGGCGGATGTCCGGTATGCCTGAACGTGTGGATCAGAGGTTTAAATTTTGTACCGTAAAGAACATTCAAAATTAACAGTATTGCGGCGGGCATAGTTAATTTTGAAAGACAAATTTATTGCTAGACATGATTAATAGTGCAAATAAGGTGACCTGGTAGTCTAGGGGTAAGGTGTCAGACTTATATGGTGGCGTCCGGGGTTCAATCCTCGGTCCCGGCAAAGATTTATCTGATTACCAAACCCTTCCTTCACCTCTGACAAAACATCTTGTGAATGTGAGGAATGCCAGGCCTCCACCGTGGTTCGGATTCCACGTTAAACTGTAGGTCCTCCATTTCATCTCACAATCACCCTACCATTACACATTAGCGTAAGTGCGTATAACCTGAACAGGTAGTAAGACGCGGTGCTAATAACAATAATAATAATAATAATGCAAATAGCACATACAAAAAAACAACAACAAAAAAAGTGTGAGTTTAACATATACAATTTTCTGTTTGTATTCTTATATAAAACTCAAATGATACAGGCAAAAATTTAATTCAAAACAAGCTTGACTTACAATACTTTTTTTTTTACCAAACTGAGAGATAATTTGAGTTTTGGAGATGCATTCTACTAGCCAGAAACTCGTATGGACAAAATCAGTAATGAATGCGAAAGGAAGGAGAATCCAATAAGCCAATGATGTGAAAGAATCGTCGTACGTTGATTTGGTTATGTTGAGAGGATGAGTGTGGATTGAGTGACGAAGCAAATTTATTAAGGCAGAGTGTGTGGATCTAAAAGAAGAGCTATAAAAACGGGAAAAACACTAACTTTTTCCAGCGTACCCCTCCATCCCACCTTCAGGAGCCTGATTGGAGGGTTTATACCAACAAAGTGGCCGCCATCTGTTGACAAAGATAGTGCAGATTTTTATCGATATAAGTTTCTAAAGAGGCATACATAATATTCACTTTACACACTAAATTTATAAAAATTAATCTATAAGGATTTCAACCATTTAAATGGAGGTAAATTTAGGTTTTGATTATTTCTAAAGAAGTGAACTAAATTTAGTAATTCATTATAATATACACTTTACACACTAAATTTCTAAACATTAATTTATAAGGATTTTAATTAGTTAAACTAAGGTTAATCTCAGTTGTCTAGACCGTAGTCACTATTATTCCCTTCAAGTACCTAAAAAGTATTATATTTGTTTATTTTTGTATGGTTAAGGTATTTCACGTGGACTTTATGAACCGACTGATTATATCAGTGCACGACAATTTATATGAGCGAGAGTGAAAGGAACTACTAATTTTGCCGGGAAAGGTATTTTCACATATCTTCCAAGATTCTTCTACAAACCGCAATTGACATGGGACCGACGGCTTTACTTCCACTCCAAAGGAAGTTGTGTTTTACCGCTCTAGAATAATCCTTCGACCGCAGCTGGGTTTGAACCCACTAGTATCGGGTCCTGAGGCGAGCCATTACTTCACTTGTTTTTTATTACGTTTTAGACATGATAACAAAATATATTTATTTTGTTAGTGGTGCCAAGCCTTAAACAACATTTTCCAAATTTATATTTTAAATTTGTTCACTTTAACTTTTTTTATGACCACGTCTTAATACCCGTTTGGGTTATATGCTTATGTACTAATTATACTAATGTTTTTTTAGGAATTAGGAAGATTATATTAAGAGGAAGTGTACTCGCATTCGCGTGGAGGGAAAGTATAAAACCAGTTTGTAAAAACCACCCTCAGTACACCCGAACTAGTTTAGAACCTCAATCTCCAAGTCATTGGCAGTCTAGTCTACTGCCGGAGTAGCGCGTTAGAACCCGTGGCCACCGAAGCGGGTCTTCATTTTAACTAAAAGTGTTCTTTTTGAAAGAATCAAGGATTCAAATTTGGATTTGAGATTCGGATTCTGAAACTATATATTCAACCCAACTGTACAATTAATATTTATTCATCCTAGACTTAGTAGCTATCTCTCTCTATATAAAATCGATATATAAAAGCGAAAGCCCTGATTGACTGACTCATTCATCACTAATTCTCACACTAACCACGAAGCTAGAGGGCTGGAATTTGGCACGGACGTTCCTTATAAGCTAATTAGGGAAAGTAAATATGTTTCATTCCGATATTTTGTGATTAAGGGGGTGAAATCAGGGTAGCTACCTTAATCAACAATATTGCTTTATAAACTATTTTTAAGCATTTAAAGGGTAATAGTCCTATAAGGTTGTTCTAATAATGCCTTTGAAAAATTATATCAATTATTTTTAACCCCATTCTAAGGGCTGGAAAAAAACGAATACAGACAATTAATTGAAATATGTAATTACGTTTTAATATGCAACTCCAAGAGACGGTAGAAGTCTGTAGTTTATATTTTGCTGAATTTGGTGGTGTGTGTAGTGCATGTGTGAGTGAGAGGGTCCGGCCCGGGGTGGTGTGTGGTGGTGGGGAGAGGTGGTAGGGGGGATCTTTCCAGCCACGCTCAGCTGATAACGCTCCAGGCAGTAGGAATGGGGGTCTGCCGATACTAAAACTTCCCATGAGAAACGATACATAGTGACCTCCTCGCGGTGTTTCTTGGGTAGTGTTAAGAACCATTCCATTAAGCTTCAAACAAAAATTCCTCATTTTCATCCAAAAATAAATAACACAATATTCCGTGTGAAGAACGGACATTAAGCTAGTTTGGTTGGCATAATTGTGGTATTGTATCAAAGGGGAACTTGCAAAGCTTGACTACGTTTAAAAGCAAACCTATTCATTTGAATTGTCTGACGTTTGCCAAATTGTTGGTTTTCTTCCTCTTGTTTTTGACCATTTCTGTCACAGTATCAACTACCTAGCGATAATTTTATGGATTAAAATGAACAAAATAAAATAAAATTGGGAGCTCAATTTCCAGTTATGATTGGTTGGCAGTGCTCGCCACAAATTTCTAAAAACAAAAAATAGATCAATAAAATTGGATTAAAATAAAATAAATCCGTGATATCAAAATGTAATATGACCAAGCTAATTTTTGTCTTGCAAGTACTAATTTCGGTGTCTGCCAAAATGTGGGCAATAGTTGGGTAAAACGTTTACACAATTTCATTTATTGTACTCACATTTTGATAATTTGTTCTTATATAAATATACCTCTAAAAATAGCTTGTCAGTTTATGTAAAAGTGTGAGTTAAATGTTCTAACTTGATATCTAGTTAGAGCCTGGGCCTGTGCCTACTAAACACGTGAACTAGGATTTTAACCTAAAAACAGATGTTGATAGGTGAAACCTGATTAAAAACAATGCGTTACTACGGCAACAACCATTTTAACTTTCATATAAAAGTTATTGGGTACTTAATCCTCCCGATAAAAATGTGATGAATAAATACATTTTATCTGGCAGATAAATGCTATCTGGCTGTCATAAGACGCACTTTTAACTTATCCACCAGATATAAATATTAATATATCAGATTAATACATATCCAGGAGTCATATGACCGGCCCTAAGTCTGATAAAAGTAAGTCCAGACACAAACGGGTAGTAAGTGAGATGAGTAAAAAAAAAATCTTCTCAATCGTTTCCTATGAAAACTACCACCATTTTTTTTTTTACCAAACTGTTGTTTTTGTTGGTTTGGTTACCCAACCCTCTGAAAGAAGCGGTCACATCAATCACCATGTCTGCCAACATATGAGACGGTGGGAAGCGGTTTTCATCATAATCCCAAGCGGTCCCCTCTCTCACTCCTAGATTCATGAGATAACTCCCCCCATTCACGTCGACGACCGGCTGATATCCCAGCTGTCTGTTTCACGTTGATGAAACATTTAATTAATGTCAAACTGTAGACCTTGAAACTCAATCCGCACGAAGAAAAAAAAAAGCTGACATTGAAACTAGAGAGGAACATTTCTGTTTTTTATTAACAATCCCTTTTGTCATGGGAATAATTTTTTATAAAATGAAGATTAAGGGGGCCGCTTCGGTAAACGAGAAATTACCGCGCAGATTTTCAGCTCTAACGCTATATTTCATTCTACTATGCGCTACTAAAAAAATATGGTTCAAACTAAAATAAATTCGAAATATTCCTAAAGGGCTCTTCTTCTTAACATCCTTGTAGTTTGAGTTTATTGATATAAAAATGTGTGATAATGTGATATTAATTCATTTTAAACGACCTTTTAGTGTATTTACGAAAATCTGAGACTAGGCTCGATTTAACAAATACAGCAATTTGTTGATAGGCTCACAACAGACAGTTTCAACATATTCGAGAACTAGAAGCGAAATTTCCTCTTTACTTTGAGATAAGAAGTTTCCTAGTTTTCTTTCCCATCTTTCTTATTGACACAACAAAGTGTGGTTGTAGGTGAAGGGTGAAAGGGAATAAAGGCTTTGACAGAATAAAGAAGTAATACCAGAAAAGACACAGACCATTGTATTTTACCACTACCGGCTGGCTAGTTCTGTCTTAGCTTCATATGCCTTATAATCTATCTTTAGACTAGGACAGGTACAACATCCAGTCCCTGCCCTTTATTTTATCAATGTTTACTTTACATCCATTACCATTTCCAGCCTGTGGCCTAGGTCAGTTTTTTATTCAGTCCATATATTTTTACACTGCCGGTTTGAAGTCCTTGTAGCTTCATGTGCCTTTTAAACTGACTTAAGACTAGGACAGGAACAACATCCAGTCCCCAGCCATTAATTCATCACTGTGAGAGGGTAAACCCACAATTCACTAATGAAACATTTTTGGGCCTTGTCGGGAATTGAACCCGGGACCATTAACTCAGTGGACAGATAAGTACCGATTGGGCTAAAGTGTCGGGTTTATATTTATATAATTTTGGCAAAATTGGATCAATCCGTTTGGGCAGGGTGGAACCGTACATGAGTCAAGGCCAGTATTATTTGCAATTTTTATAACAAACAACATTTTTGGGGGCAAAATATAATTTAAAAAAACTCAGTAGGTACATTTAGTTTAATTTTCTACACATAATAAACACAACCATTTATGAATATTTGCCATGGGTGTAGTTTTGTTTGTGGTCTTGTGGCCAGACAGATTTCTTGGCTACAGATCCGTAGGTCCGGGGTTCGATCCCCGGCACTTCCAGATTTTCCGTGAAGCAGTGGGTCTTGAACGTGGTCAACTCATCCTCGTGAGGACAGTTGAGAAGTTACTTTAATGTAAAGGGGTGGCTTCACTCTAGAAAACTGAGATTAACGGCTGGAGAGTTCATTGTTCTAACCACATGACGCCCTCCATACACAGAAGTTGGCATGAACTTCGCCAACAGACGGTGGCCACTCCATTAGTATGGCTCGATTGTGGGCTAAACACATGGAGTTAAAAAAAAAATACTGAATAAATATTTTATTTGATTTGACCAGAGAGGTTTTATGATATGAAAACTGTAAAAATACGATCTTTAACTCTCTTTCCCTTATCCCCGACCTTAAAGTTGACAGTTGAACAAAGCCCGGCTTTCATTGTGGCATGAAAACAGATTCGGTAGTATTTTGAAGTCGAACTGTTAAATAAGTTTTGTTTTATGGAGATCAGACTATAGTGAGGCCTATTTGCTTTTGTCGGCTGGGACAGAATTGAAAGTTACATCTGTCTTTGTGTCTAAAAAAATTACTCAACTTATGTGACATACTCATCTACTACTTCCTTATGACCTTCAGTCTTGAAATTTGCCACACAGTTAGATAGCCAATGCTATTTCAAAATTAACATAGTTTTAGTTCAAGTAGAGTTATCAAATGCATGTATGTTTAAAACATTGTTTTTAGTGACGTGTATAACTACCTGCTCAGGTTATACTCATACGTATTAATTACTCTAATGAGTTAGGGATTAGGAAGGTTGAATTTAAAGTAGGTGTGCCTGAATTTTCGTGGAGCAAGAGTAGAAAACAGTTTTGAAAAAACCAACACCTAAATACACCCGACCGAGATTCGAACCCCGACCTCCCTGTAATCGGCAGTCTCGTTGAACACAAGAGTGACGCCTTTTATCATATGGAGACTAAAGCAGGTCTACGAAATAATTACTTAATTACCAGTTAAAACCTTCTTTTAAAAGTTTGGTTAGTCAGCTATTATTTATTGTAACATTATTCTATCATGACTTTCATTTGATTGTATAAATGTGTTAGCACATTTATTTATAGATTAAAAAGTTTATTTTTTACTTTTCTTAATTTATTTTAGTTTCTTGTTTATGTGCATTTATACAATTATTTAAATTGTTCTGTGGTTGTTAGAGTGGCGATTGTTGACTTCACTAATAACTCTAGTTTGGTATTTAAAATTTAAAAGGTCACAATTATATTTAATGTGTTTAAAAATCATAACTTTTGGTATTAAAATGTAAAACAAGATAAATATTTTCGGGTGACCTGGTGGTCTAGGGGTAAGGTGTTATAATTCTGTTCTGGGGGTCCGGGGCTCAATCCCTGGTCCCGGCACAGATTTATCTGATTACCAAACCCTTCCTTCACCTCTGACAAGACGTGTATTAATCACAACTTGTGAATGTGAGGAATACCAGGCCTCCACCGTGGTTCGGATCCCACATTAAACTGTAGATCCTCCATTTCATTTCACAATCACCCTATCATTACACATCAGCGTAAGTACGTCTAACCCGAACGGGTAATAAGACGCGGTGCTAATAATAATAATTAGTATTTTCACTTTTCCAGTAACAAGTATGATATTATTATTATTATTATTTTCAGGATGAACCTGAAGCGTTGTGCGTGTGCAAAGAGACGCAAGTGGCATGTGGATCCAATAACAGGACCTACGACTCTGTGTGCCAGATGAATCAGGAGGTGGCGGATAGCGGCTTTCCGAACACCTTGTACCTCAAGCACTGGGGACCTTGCCGTTCAGGTGTGTAACATAGTCGTAACAAGGGGAATCCCTATATTAAGCTTGCTACCCTCTGCAGCTGGGCTAGTAGCTTTCCGAACACCCTGTATCTCAAGTACTGGGGACCTGTCAATCAGCTTTAATAATTAAATACGATAGTCTTCACGTTATTCCTTATTGGATCACTAACTCAAAAGGTTGTCACGCAAAAAGTGAATAGCATTTTACTTATGGTTTCACCTGCCTTTGAAGTGGACTCAAACTAATTTAAGTATTTCCGCACGTCCATCACATACTCTGCCTTAAAATATGAGTGAAGAATGACCTTGAGTACTGGACAATTCCTTAATAGCTCAGTGGTTAGAGCATTGACGTACAAAAACCAAAGGTCCCGGATTAGATTCCCGTGTTAAGGTACCATATTTTAATTTAAAGAATACTTCATACAATGTTAATAAGCTCCACATTACCAGAGTATAAACATGACTATAACTCGGAACCGAGGTCAAATAACCTGCCCTGTGCCTGAAAATATTTATGTTAGGGGTCCTGAGTTCAATTCTTGGATGGTAACAGGGGTGGATCCAGATCATTTTCATAGGAGGGCCATAATTATAAATAACATAGTTACTTACGATGTTAGATTTCTGTTTGAAGCCATTTAATAGTTTCTAATTCACATTTGATCTTATTTATGTTTTAAACCATGGTAATCCTCTACACATTTTTTAGATTAAGATAGTTTTTATGAGTAGTCTTCACCTTGATTTTTTAAAATTAAATTATTTTATAAACCATTTAAAGTGTTCCTTACCTTGACATTTTTGAAATTTGTATGCCTCTCGAAGCTATTTAGAGGGATCCTCATCTTAATTTCTTACGATATTTAGATACCTATTTAAGATAATCTTTGAGGTGGTCTTCCACTGACAACATTTTAAAATTTAATATTTCAGATACTAGGCTATTTGTGGTGGTCTTCGCCTGAAAATTATTCAAAATGACATACATCTAGAAGCTATTTGGAGTTGTTCTCCCGTAGAAATTTTTGAAATTTTGATGACCTTGGAAGCTATTTAGAGCTTTCCTCCTCTAACCTTTCCCACCAGTTAGATACCCCTAGTCCAGCGTTTCCCTGGGGGTTCGAAAAATCTTCCAAGGGGCTCACAAAAATATTTCTGTAATGGCGGATTTTTTCAGCACTTTGTCATTAACAACTGTTTATTGTCTCACACTGAAGTCAGGTAATTATCTCAAGGTAGAACTCTTACAAGATTGTTTTAACTTAAACACTAAATACTAGTTTTTCTTACCAACCATCCATTTCACGAAGCAAAGTGCATGCAAGATCAAATGTGACTCCAGGCTTTAGTCTATCTGGCAGATATTTTCTCAAAAATGAACAGCTTAAACCTATCTCTTCAGGGGTATAATATTAATGTTTTTACTGTGCAAGACCGTATCGAATGGTTCATAAAATATATTAAATTTTGGGAAACGTGTTTAATTAGCAATCAAATGGAGTGCTTCAATACCTTTCACGACATTTTGGTATAAAATCAAGTTTATTTGGACGAAAATGTTAAGAACATGGTTATAGAACACTTGAAATGACTTGGAAAAACCTTCAGAGAATATTTCCCAGCCATGTCCATTAATAACGATTGGATTCACAATCCGCTGTAAGAGACAGAAGTTTTAGAATCCTCCACATTAAGCGCGAGTGAAAAAGAGCAGCTCCTGGAAGTTTCCACTGATTTTGAATGAAAGAAAAGCTATAAATCTTTGTATTAAATGGTTTATGGTTACGTTTAAGGGAGGAATTCCCAGTGCTAGTGAATAAAGCTATTACAGGTTTGGTACCATTTTTTTGGATGTATTTTAGCGAGAAAATATGTTCTTTATAAGCATGTTAAACTTAAGACTTTATTTATCACGTGAAAATGTGAGTAGCTGTTAAAACTTTTAAACAATTTTGAAACTTAGATTGGCATGGCATTTTGTGATTAAAGGAGGCTACTTCAGTTATGTAAAAGTAGTAATTTCCAGTACAATTTAAAAAAAAACATGTGAAATGTGATAATAGTGTGACAGTAAATCTAAGAAAATGTTACTACAGTACTTTGTTAATTTAATTTCAGTTTTAATTTTAAAATAAATGTATAGTTATTTGAAATTGTACTTAGTAGTTTCAATATTATTCCATTATTTTGGTGGGGTGTTCCAACTTAACTACCGGAGCTATAGTAGGTTAATTTAAAGATATTAAACAATTTGATTACAATTAATAACTACATTTCTTAAAAAAAAAGTTGTATACAATTAAGTGCGTGGCTATGGATATTTATCAAGGGGTTCCTGCAACTCAGATGTTTGTGTAAGGGGTTCGCGAGTTGAGAAAGTTTTAGAACCGTTTCTCTAATCTATTAGTTATTTGATGCAGTCTTTTACGGCAGATTGTTGACCGTAGAATGCATCTAGAAGTCATTTGGAGTTTGATTTAAGGCCATCTTTCAGCTTCATATTCGATAATATCAGAGGATTTTAAATATATCTGAGGAAGGGGGTGGTTCCAGGGGGACATAGTCCCCCACAGTTCCACCGCTCTTCTGTCCACACATAATCTATATTCGGTGTTGGTGGATGAACTGCTCTCAGGCGATTATTAGTCTT
Source organism: Timema shepardi (assembly GCA_902151425.1). Classification (NCBI taxonomy): domain Eukaryota; kingdom Metazoa; phylum Arthropoda; class Insecta; order Phasmatodea; family Timematidae; genus Timema; species Timema shepardi. Next base: position 146,954 of record CABFVX010000373.1, read on the forward strand.
CTTTGATGTGTGGTAGTCTACCATCTCTATGAGGAAAAATGTTCGTTATTTACTATGCACGACAAATATTCGTACACGAAAACGAATATTTTTTCCACAAATTCGTGAGTCATATCAAAAGTTGAGTAAACGTGGACGAATAACGAACGGATGGACTCGAATTAAGAGGTGTCTGCGCGTAAAAAGATTAAAAAAAAATTGTATGAATTATTTGTGTTGTATTTTCATTCTAAAATTTGAACTTTCATTTTGTTTTTTATATTCGTTTTTCTAACTTTCAACAAGGGGGGGGGGGGCAAATTACCCTTTGAGCCCCCCTCCTCCTGAATCCGCGCCTGGCTGGTAACATGGGTATTTTTCACGAGAGGAGAATAATTACCCCAACGGTCACAAGGGCTCGGTTAATTCGGTCTAAGCTATGTTTAAGATTATTACTGGCTCCACACTTTTTAGCTCACTACTATCTCATTGTGTGTATGATGTGTAGACAACCTCTAAAGCCACGTACACACCGGCGAACGGAATGACGAACCTAACAGTGAACCGTACGCCGAACTTCGGGGCGAACAGTGACATAAATGGGGGTGTTAGGTTCGCGGTTTTTCCGTTAGTATCGGCCAAACCCAAGGAGAATAATACCTATCAACAAGAACCGGCAGCCGGATAAACTTGCATCCATCTATCCTTGAAAAAGCAAAGTAAAAAAAAAAAGACATTTGTACAGAGATTCTTTCATTAATATTTTGGTCTACCAGCTCAGATTTAATAAATATTTGAAAATTGTAATTACTTTTTATAAAATAAGTAATCACTCTTTTAGAATAATGGACCTCCCCTCCACCCACCCAATGGATGGTTCCACCACCCCTGCCTAAAATTATTTATGTTTCAAATTTACCTTTTTAAATTCTAGAAACAATATTCAATGAACCGTAAATCAAAGATAACGTTTTATTCTCATCTTTAGGTAGATGAAAAATCTATGTTCGTCGGAATGTTCTCTTACCCATCCACACTGTTGAAACACGTTCGCACAACTCTATTTGATGGTTCGTCGAAATACCGACATTGGATAGATCGGGGGAATACCCGCGGCTTTGTTCCAGTTTCGCTGGAATGTTGCAGCACTTTGCGCGGTTCGCCATTCCGGTTCTGTTCCCACAGAACGGCCAAACGTCTACATACACAGGCGACCGAACTAACTACTATATTATATATCTCCCGGTCAAACATTATAACATAAAAGCGATGTCGGGAAGTTAGTACTCCATGAAACAGTCGATAAAGTAATGTTTGTTTGCAGTTCCATGGATCATCTCTGGTCCTCAAGATGTCGGCAGTTCTCTGGGTCAAGGGCTCGCCCTGGATTGCGAGGTGAAGGGCTACCCGATCCCCAGTATCCATTGGGAGTTCAAGGCTGACGACGGAACCTCCAGGCTGCTTCCAAGTAAGTTATCTCCAAACCACAGTACTGTTTTCATAGAGAAAACATTCCTTGACTCACTTCGGTGGTCACATGGTCTAAGGCATGGATGGAAAACCTTTTCCGACCAGTGTGCCACTTAAGGACTAGTTAAATTTGGATTTAATCTAGTGTGCCATTTATTATTTACATTTTTTTTCAAATTAATATTTTAAAATTATTATTATTATTATTATTATTATTATTATTATTAGCACCGCGTCTTACTACCCGTTCGGGTTATACGCACTTACGCTAATGTGTAATGGTAGGGTGATTGTGAGATGAAATGGAGGACCTACAGTTTAACGTGGAATCCGAACCACGGTGGAGGCCTGGCATTCCTCACATTCACCAGATGTCTTGTCAGAGGGGAAAGAAGGGTTTGGTAATCAGATAAATCTGTGCTAGGACCGAGGATTGAACCCCGGCCGCCAGCACAGAAGTCTGACACCTTACCCCCAGACCGCCAGGTCACCTTTTAAAATTAGAAATTGATACATATTATGAAATGTGATTAATAACTCAAATCGTATTGTAAATATTTTAATAATGTCTACATATTAAAAAAGGAAAGTTTATTAAATTTTAAAATTGAGTGTATAATTATACAATATTATTGTCAATAATTTAAAGTAAAGACATTGAAAGTATTACATTCAGTGGGGAAAAAATACGATAAATTGATATATTTGTTAATCTCAAAAAACACACATAACATTTTCCATATTATTTTGAAACATGCTGTATTTTACTAGCCAAGATATTTATGTTCGTTTCATAATTTTATTTCAACATCACATGAGATGCTCTTAAGCACGAGCCAAGACAATTTCTAACCGTTGACTTCACAAAGTTCACTGTGACATGAGAATGAAAGACAGGGCTATTGAACTACTTAAAAAAATTATAGCACGTTGGCAAAAGTATTATTTGTTTTTTATTTTAATGTTGGTGTGCTACCCAAATAGTGTTCGCATGCCACAAATTTGCCATCACTGCGGCGTCACTTTCGTAATAGACTAGACGGCTGATGATGGGGAGATTGGGGTTCAAATACCACTTGGGTGTACTGAGAAGGGTTTTTACTAAATGACTTTCCACTCTCCCACCACGTAAACACGGGTACACTTCCTTTAAATCCAACCTTACTAAGACGCGTTGGTAAAAAAAATTAATTAAATTCCCTGAACTTCGAGGACCACATAGAAACGGACAAGATCAACTCTTCCCATTCTACAATCTACCACCAAATAACCCAGGAACCATTTGACTACTTCAACCTTCCCGAGGTTGCACTTGACTACCAACCTACACCCGATTAAACCAGCCTAAGTGGCTTGTTCAATCAGTCACATAAAATATAAACCATCCAATTCATTACTCATCAAAGATTGTAAACAAATAATCATGTATTTCAAACAAACAAGGCCAATCACCATCTTATAATTATATATCATCCACAAAACAAGGCCAATAACCATCTTATAATTATATATAATTCACAAAACAAGGCCAATAGCCATCTTATAATTATATATCATCCACATTAAAAAATAAATAAAAAACCTTATCACCATGTACCATAGAGGTGATTGCACCTGGCTACAAGACTAGGGGTCCAGTGTTCTATTCCCGGCTGGTATTTTAGGTACCTTTCCCGAAAGGTGAATCACCCCAAAGGGCACCAGGATTTGGTTAGCTAGGCTTAAGTTTGGTTTAAGTGTTTCCACTGGTTTCCCACTCTCATAATCACTATCATCATCATTTCATCTCATAGGCACATGAAAAAGCATCCCCGAAAAGGATGTACGATTAGTACATTCGGTCGTCCGCGTCTCCTGGGCAACGCTAAATTGGTTAATCTTTCCACTACTGGGCTACGATTGATGTAACCTAGATGCACTCTCTCTCTCTCTCTCTCTCTCTCTCTCTATATATATATATATATATATATATATATATATATATATATATGTATACCAATATCGGTTGTATTCTGATTGCGAACGGGGATAAAATTCATCCAGTTTATGAACATACTTGAAATGTTATGGCCCCCTAAATATCCAGTGTCCAGACTGCGAACAAGTAAAAGAACAACTCGTGGGAATCCCTACAAGATGGAGGTGATACGGGTGAAAGGGGTTGCTGGCAGCAACCTCCAAACACCGTGGCTTTCCCCATAACCTAGCCTTACCTAACCTAACTTAGAAATATTCGTGTTTGTTATTTAGTTAAATTTAGACTGACAAGGCTGAAAGGGGACTGTAAGAAACTCGTGGGCCGCCCATATCGTCAAATTAGGGGTTAGATGGCATAGCAAACGCGGCGTTCCTACAATATGGACTTCTCATATGTCAAAAGCAGATAATCGTCTCCAGGTACCCTCGTTTTCGAAATCTGGACTGTTAGCAATCAGAATGACACTACATTATCAAGGCCTGAAGGGTGAGGAATTCTATCCAGTTGGTAATCACCACTCTCTAACAAAAAAACAAACAAAACAACAACAACATGGTTAACAAGTGTATAGAAAAAGGAATCGCTGTTCTTCCTCGTCGCTGTAAAATACCACTGATCGGCCATCAAAACACTAATATTATCATGACCTCATGACCGCATAAATATGTGCTGATATTTGTATAATAATGTGTCATTAAATCCATGATAGCCAACATTATTTTTAAAAATAACAAGATTATTAGAATTTTAGCGATTGAAATTTTAAACACAATATTAATAATTGTTATTTTATTGATTGCCACCTCTGTGGTCTATAATTCAACCTGGCTACATATCTAAAGGTCCCAGGCTTAATCCTCAGAGTTTCCAAAATCTATCTGTGACGCAGTAGGTCTGAAATGGGGTCACACTCAACCCCAGGAAAATAAATGAGGAGCTAACTAACTAAATAATTAGCAGCCCCAGTTTTAAAACTGAGAATAATGGCTGGAGGATCCGTTGTGGTGACCACACTACCCCTTCTAGCCGCAAATGTTGGCACTATAATCGCTAATGGTGGCAGCAGCTCAGTCGGTATAGTTTGTTTGCAGTCGAACGCAATGGGATTTTTTTAAATATAATAAAAAATTCATCCTTAAAAAGAATGGTATATTGTGACCATTTTAGTGCCTTGTTAAGTGTACCTCTATTTGTAAAAGTATGAAAATCGCTGTTGTGCTGTATATGTAGTGTTTGCGGTGTCGTGACCGTGTGTTTGGCATTGTGCACAGGTGATGATCTGTACATGGCCGTTCAGGTACGCGGGGGTCCGGAACCCTACATGGCCACCAGTTGGGTGCAGATCGTTAGTCTCAGACACAAGGACACCGGCACCTACACCTGTGTCGCCACCAACACCGAGGGAGTTGTGCGGGCATCCGCCCAGGTTGGGGTGCGAGGCTAACTCAGGTACATATCGTGTCATCTCCTGATGGGCAGTGGAGGTACTTTATTGTATCTTCAACTTTGATGTAGGGTTCTTTTGTTTAATCCTTCCATAGAATTTAAAACTATTTTATTATTCCTTGAGCATAGATGTAGTTTTTTTTTATACTGACATAAAATTTAGAATTATTTTCTTATTTCTAGAAGTTTGTTTTAAGGTTCTTTTGTTTTATCCTGATATTACAGAAGTTGAAGATTTATTTAATTTAATTTTAACGTGATATTTAGCGCTATATTAATTATTAATGTCTCCAGAGAAGGACTTTCTTTACCTTTCTTTATTGTCAGCGTAAGAAATATATATTAAAGTTGAAATTGATTGAACTTCAACTTGAGTTTTAAAACTATCTTTATTAGCACCACGTCTTACTACCCATTCGGGTTATACACACTTACACTAGTTTGTAATGGAAGAATGATTGTGAGGGGACCTAATGTTTAACGTGGGATCCGAACCACGGTGGAGGCTTGGCCTTCACACGCATTCACAAGTTGTGATTAATACACGACTTATCAGAGGTGAAGGAAGGGTTTGGCAATCAGATAAATCCGCGCCGGGACCGGGGATTGAACCCCGGACCCCCAACACAGAAGTCTGATACCTTACCCCTAGACCACAAGGTTACCCTTGAATTAAAAAAAAATTGCCCTTACAGCTGTTCATCAGTTTGTACGGTGTATGTATATCTGTATTTATGGAAACACTGTCACAGATCGCAACAAATAGATCTCAATATTTTTGTATTTGCTTCGTATATTACGAAAATAGAACCCCTAGTGAAATTTATCCCAACTGGATAACCTGACGTAGGATTTTTCTTTTAAAATGTGGTTATATATAAAGGGTATGTGCATTTATGGTTTTCCCAAATATTTCTAATAACAAAGCTCCACTTTAATTTAAGCAGATAGTTTTAATAATAATAATAATAATATTAGCACCGCGTCTTACTACCCGTTCGGGTTATACGCTTTAAGTACTAATTACTCTAATGGATTAGGAAAAAAACCATTTAGGAAAATCCACCCCCAGTTCACCCGACCGAGATTCGAACCTCGATCTCCCCGTCCTCAGCAGTCGAGCTCAACACAAGCGCGTCAGCCAACTACGCCACTGAGGCGGGTTTTTAATAATAGTTTAATTAAAATTGTAAATTAAGTTCAATATTCATGTACAACTAATTCAATTAGGTTTTGATTACACATTTCAGATAGATCCGGAAGCTAATCTGAGACACTAGGGATGATACAAGAATGACATCTAAAACTAGTGTGTACCTGACTAACATAGCTTATTGTGTGCGTGCCATAGGGATTCTATGTGCTATCAATTCATAGGGAGGGGGAAGAAGGGACAAACTCTGGACTCACAAGCAAACTATTAATTTTATTGTAGCCTTAAATTTACATTCTAGTTAAAATCAAATTCCCTATCTAATTTATCAATTTTCGAAAGTACGTTTTAATTTAAAATTAGATATAAAATTCAATGTTATCCAATAAGTGAAGACGTATTTTTTTTCCTGTCCCCTATTTAAGAGCGTCTACAGTTCTTGCCTTAATCAACTTAATACTTTCTTATTTGAAAGAAGTAATTAATACAGTGATATGAAATCTAATATAATTTTAAAACAAACAAATATAATTTGTAAAATCTTACAAGCTAGAGAATTAAAGCTGCAAGAAAACCAGTGAAAATAATCTGATTCACTACAGTTGTTGACTAACAAATCTTAATAATAATTTTCAGTAGATTTAAAATTTAAATTAACACCCAAATTTAATATAAATTTATTTATGTTAATTTTAACGATGAATGTGAGGTACATTTAAAATCAGTGTGCTTTAAATCAATGCTTATCATTATCAACACTTGAATATAATGTATTCGTCTTCAAATGGAATGATGCAACAGTTTAAAATAGTTTACTTATAATGACACAGCTTTTTACAAAAACAACGCAAGTTTAAGTAATATAGTTGTGAAAATTAGCTATAGTCTTGTAAAATAGGTGCTATGTTTCTTTACCATTTATTTATTTGTAAGCAAATACATGTGAAATTTTAGCAATAAGCCATTAAGTTACTTAAAATGTAATTTAAATTAAAATACAATAATTATAGCTAAATGTTATGCTTTATTGATTAAAATAATACAGAATAATAATATTATGTCATTATATTATTGTGAACATTGTTTATTCTTGTTGTTAATGTCCTTTTTCAAGTATTTTTGAATTGTGAATTACAGAAGTTGAAACCAAAGAATAACATTCAAAATAAATTGTAGTGTAGACCTAGTCTTATTAACATGTAATACATTAAATTTTGCACCTATTAAAATTTATTAACTCTGGCTTTAATTTTTTATTTCTTCCTTGAACCTTTATAACCTTATTACTAAATATATAAAACACAATGTGTTTTAGCAAAAATACCGATTTAGTGCAATTAATAACTAGTAGTTACTGTCTTGTAGTAGTTTCATCAGCTCCTATCTTGCAGTAATTCCACTAGTAGTTACGGTCTTGTAGTAGTGTCACCAGCACTTATCTTGCAGTAATTCCACTAGTAGTTACTGTCTTGTAGTAGTGTCAATAGCTCCTATCTTGCAGTAATTCCACTAGTAGTTACTGTCTTGTAGTAGTTTCATCAGCTCCTATCTTGCAGTAATTCCACTAGTAGTTACTATCTTGTAGTAGTTTCATCAGCTCCTATCTTGCAGTAATTCCACTAGTAGTCTTGTAGTAGTTTCATCAGTTACAATATTGAATTAGTTTGACTACTTCTCTAGTTCTCTTGAATGTTTAAACTTAAGTTATTTACGATCGGACTTGCACCAGTGCCCGGGTGGTTAGAGACGTTATATTCAAAGTTCCCTTGTTAAGGTTCATATCCCGGGTGGGCTCATACAGGTTGGTTTTCCCCATGCCATTTCACACGTTTTTCCCCCATACCCTACCATGTTGATATATTTTTTTTACTATTTATATTTAACTACCCGTTCGGAATATACTCATATGCCCTAGTTACGCTAATGCTAGCCGGGATTTGAACCAAAATCTCACGGTCATCACAGTCTGGTACATTGTGGGAGTGACGCCTTAGGTTGGATCATATGGCCACGAAATTAGGTTATTGTTAATTCAAATATTGTTGAAAGCAGTAATTTATATAAAAACTCCCAAAAGCTTGGAAATTTTGTTAATCCCTTCAAGTAGATACTCTTATATTATTAAAACACACGCTTGATAAATGTTTGAATATTTCAAACTTAACGGAAGTAACAAACACATGTAGTTGACCCTCAAGTAGGCCTCAACTTAATAATAAACAAGATTAAACAATTTCACACAAAAAAAATAACACAAAGGTCATACAAATAAAGAACACTAGTGATAACACCACAATGTTACATTTAGACTTTTATTATTATTGGTTTCAGGGGGGTCAAGATCTGGAAAAATTTGGGAACCCATGGTTTAGAATTAGATGGTTTCACAAGACCAAAATGGTTCTACTTATAATCCACGCTATAATTCATAGATTGGCAACATACAGCCCGCGGCCTGGAACAAGCCCTACAAATAATTTTTTTTGGCCCACAAAAGATTTGGCAAACAAACAATTACTGTCATCATAAAATTAGAATAATAGCTAATTACACTATGACAGATATAAAGTTTACATTATTTTCTTGTTTTTACTTTCTTGCTATCTTACAGGTAGAGAAAGTATTGTAATCGTCAAAAAAAAATCGAACTCTAAATTTTGTTGATTCTTGACGTTTCATGACCCCCCATATCCGAAAAAGTGATTTTTGAATTTCCGTCTGTCTGTCTGTACCTCCGACTAGAGCCAAAACTATTTGAAAGATCAGGCAAGGAAAGTTGTAGCACTATCAGAAACAAACATATTTTAATCTGGGATATTATATATATATATATATATATACACACATATGTGTGTGTAAAGCATACATATGTGTGTGTTTATAAAGCTAAATAAAAGTATAATATATATTATAGGGCACACGGACACATAAAATTAATTTTTATAATGCTACCCACCTCGGTGACGTAGTTGGCTAACGCGTTAGTTTCGTATTGAGCTCGAATCTCGAGAATGGGGATATCAAGGTTCGAATCTCGGTCGGGTGAATTGGGGTAGTTTTTCCTAAATGATTTTCCACTCTCCGCTCAAATGTGGGCTCACTTCTTGAAAGTTCAACCTTCTCAATTCCTAATATATTAGCGTAATTAGCTCTTAAGCGTACATTATTATTATTAGCACCACGTCTTACTACCCGTTCGGGTTATACGCACTTAAGCTAATGTGTAATGATAGGGTGATTGTGAAATGAAATGGAGGACCTATAGTTTAACGTAGAATCCGAACCACGGGGGAGGCCTGGCATTCCTCACATTCACAAGTTGTGATTAATACAAGTCTTGTCAGATGGGAAGGAAGAGTTTGGCAATCAGATAACTCTGTGCCGGGACAGAGGATTGAACCCCGAACCCCCAGCACAGATGTATTGACACCTTACCTCTAGACCACCAGGTCACCCTTAAGCGTACAAACCGAACGGATAGTATGATGTGGTGCTAAATAAAAAATAATTAAAAAGTCTATGGTCTTTGGTGGGGATATTACTATTTTCTCGATGTTTTTATGACAGAGTATATTATTACATTCATGCTCTTTGGTGGATTGTTTCGGCAACAATACATATTATTTTTTTGTTTCACCAACCTTGCGAAATTTTAATAAATATCTCTTTGGTTAATAGTTAACTTCGGGGTCAAAATAAATAAATATATATATATATATATATATATATATATATATATATATACAATTTCTCGAAATAGACTATAACGATTTTGATTAAATCTCGTATTTAAGCCCTATTTAACATTACAAACAAAGTGGTGGATCTTATATTCCTTGAAAATGAAAAATATGTAAGACATTAAAGATAAAATAACTTTAATCTGAAAGTACATTTTATTAATCCCAATAGACCTTATTAGTTGTAAACTAATATATATTTCAAATATGTTTCTAAAAATACGTCTATTAATTCATGTATGCTCTTTGGTTCTAAGTGAAAATATATATATTTTTAATACAATCTGTCTATTAATGTAATGTTGAATATCTCAAACTAATAATGTTTTTGTACGTATCTACTATTTGATGTATGCTCTTTGTTGAAATGTGATGCTCTTTTTTTGATCATTATGTTTTTATAGCAGTTATTATTATTTCCTTTCACCAAATCTTTTCTTACAATTTTTCTAAGGCAGATAGAGTTTTGAAGTTTTGAAGAAGACTATTCTAACTAATTTGTATAAATTTATATTTGATATATGTTGAAAGCTATCGCTTTATAACGTATTTCATTTTGTTCCAAGACAGTGAAAACGTGAAGTTTTACTTTGATAATTTAAGTGTTTTAGTTATTTCTTCCTTAACTTAGTTTATTTAGGGTAAAAATTACTTCTTGTGATTGTGGGGAATGCCAGGTCTCCACCGTGGCTCGGATTCCACGTTAAACTGTAGGTCCTCCATTTCATATCACAATCACCCTACCATTATACATTAGCGTAAGTGCGTATAACCCTAACGGGTAGTAAGACGCGGTGATGATAATGATAATGATAATGAGGGAAAAATTAACCCTTCATTTATTTTATTAGGCTTATTTTCTAAATTTTCTAGTAGTTCTAAGGTAAATTAAAAAGTTGTCATATGGAAAAATGATGTACTCTGATATTTTGAAATGTGGTGGAAGAAAGGCAAAAGGAAGACATTTTAATTTTAATTTTAGCGTGAATACTACCAAGTGAAAACCTGCCGCTAGATTTCAGCTAAGTTCAATAGTGGAGTCCTGGAGAACCAATAATAATTTAGTTGAGCATGTGTATTAGCGTAGTTCTTATCATCAAGGGATGCAACATAATAAAGTTAATCGTAACACTCCACGATCTACACGAATACATGAACTAGGACGGAATATTGTTTACACAGGTTGTATTCCGAAAACATCTTTGTAGACCAGTATAACGAAGAAAAAATAACAAACAACCCATGTTCTGAATACATATCGAACGCCAAAGATTCTGTACTGGGAAAAGTTAGTGTTGCTCTTAAGGAAAGAGTCTTGCATTCATTACAACATAAAAAATATTCAGAAGTCTGTGATCTTTCTAATACTATCAGATTTAAAATAAATATCAAATATATGTTTTCTATTAATATTGACGTACATTACATGATGGACAGGTGAATGGTTCTTGTGGAGTATTGAAACACTTGACATTTAAACCAAATTCAAATGAGACCGATAGAATATGGCTTGATTTTGAACCCAACAATTCCGTAGGAAAAAGAGCAAGATTATTAGCCACCAATTTTACGAAAACCAACAATTTAAACTCAGAATTAGTTCCGATATCAAGGAAAGCTCACACCATAAATGTCAATAAGTCGGGTGAATGCCAGATGTTACGGCAGCAGTTTCCAGTAGTACCAGCTGAGGCTTTAACTATACACAAGAGCCAAGGGCAGACGTACAGTTTCGTTTGTTTGGATTTTAATAAATGCCGACGTGTCACTAGGGCTTTGCTGTACGTTTCTCTAAGTAGAGTTACAAGTCTAGCTGGACTATACATCCTGGGAAAATTCAAAACTCCTCCTCCTCCCAAAGCTGACGATGCTGTTAAAAATTAGCTGACCCGTCTCCGTAATAAAACTTGTAATCTTTCATTTTGGAACCTATAGCAGAAAGACGGCATAGTTCTTGTGTACCATAATGTCCTATCTCTGTACAAAAATATGGCAAACATCCTTGCAGATGACTTGTATTCACTCTGTGACATATTGATAATGTCTGAAACTGAAACAATCCCACAAGTCTTTCTCCAAATTCCAAATTTTAAGATATTTTTCAGATCTGATAGTGGTAGTGTCCGACGCCCAAGAGGATTATTATGTTTGGCAAAGAAATACATGAAAATTTAAAAATGTAAGCACATTTCAATAAAAAAACAGATTTTCGGAATGGATATGATAGGCTTCAAAATTGGGAATGTCACTATCATCACAGGGTACAAATCACCTAGTACACCTACCATTGAGTTTGTCACTGCTTTTCAAAAATTAATCCCTTCTGACAAATCTGATGTTATACTATTAGAAGATTTTAACTATAATATTATTGGACATAAAGATTATTTTTTGTTGGAATTAATGGGCAAATATAGTTTGAAACCCATTCTGAAGTCTGACGAGTCTATGACAAACAACGATAGGCAGATAGATGTCATTTTCAGTAATATGTCAATCACCAGATTTGTAGTGTGCAAAAGTTGTTTTTCAGACCATAAACCAATTTACTGCGAATTTATAAATTAGTTTCCCGACACTCCGATTGCTTTATTATCTGAAAATACATAAATCTTTATTGTTTATATTATTAAAATTAGAGGTCAAATCTTCCGTCTTGTTCTCAAGTTTTATTACTTCCTACTAATTTGATTTTACCTTTACACAAGCAATAACAAATAGTCAAAAAACTAGTGGTCACAATAATTAATGTTACATTTTCACATTCTTTCATTAGTTATTGATTCCTTGGATTTATTTTTACTTACCTCCATTCATCTCTAGTAATACAATTTTCATAAATTGAAACATGTACAGTGGATCCCAATTTCCAAGCTTTTAGCAAATGGTTCAAATTTCATTTTACTAAGGTTTTTGAAACATGGAATAGTTTGAAATGATTTTCGGTGGACAAAGATGCGCGTCTTTTCTCATTGCTTCTATATCAGTGTATATTATTTTATTCGTGTTATAATGTGTAGTGTTGATGCCACATTGTACATTATGCCGTTCAGAAATCTTACAAGTTTTTAGTAAATGTATATTTATTTTAAGATAAAAACAATGAGAAAGTCTGTGCGGTGCACCATATCATTTTATTTCTTTCTCTAATCAATGGCAAAAGTTGTGTTGGAATCATCGGATTTGTAGGCCATTATATCGGCAGAGAATTGTACAATCACGATGAAGTAAGTCGCCAGCGCTAAAAGAATCTGAAACATAATAAATACATCAAATTAACGAGGTTTTTTTCTCCACCCAGTCTTAGTATCCGTCCGGGTTATGAACATACACTAATTATGCTAATGGGATATGAATAAGGAAACGAGAAGTTTAGAGAAAATGCACCTGCATTTCGCATGCAAGGGGATTGGGAAACTATTTCAAAGGTACACGGGAAAAGGGGGGAAAGTCCAATTTTAAATAAAATTAAATAAGTGCTGCCATTTGCTATGCAATCATGAAACCTTTCTAACGCACTTTAGACTATGGTTAAAAGAGGTTTCTGTCATATTTAAATTAATCAATATATATATTCTGGGGACTTTGTGTTGTTTTAGATATAAAAGTTGTTGTCCTTGAAAATGTGTACCCTTCAACTGTTATTTACAAACTAATAGCGTTGAAGACGTTTCAATGGTTGACATAACCAAAATTATTTCTGACCGTTCGGGTTAAAAGGGGGAAGTCCCATTTTAACTCAACTTGAGTTAATGCTGCCATCTGTTAGGGTCAGTGATCCCTAATTTGTGTGGCGTGAGAGGATGTGTAGCATGTGTGGCGGGAAGATTTAAGTTCAATCAAGAATTTAGACACAGTTTCAAGCATCGGAAACAGCATAGATTGAAAAACGAATGTCAGTCTCAGCTAAGATGCAGATTTTATCTTACCAAGTGTCTGAATGAATTGCTCAACAGACAAAACCATACACAACAGTTGAGAAAAAAATATTATTTTGTCTGCCAGCTGATAGTGACAAACTTGCATGGTGATGATGCTGAGCAAAAAAATTATGAAAATTCTTTTTTATGATATTTCAGTTTGCAGAATATTAGTTTGTATGTCAGCTAAAATTTAGAAGTATGTTTTTCAAAGTATTACAAACTTTACATTAGCAATTCAAGTTGGCGAATCAACCGACATTAGTGGAAAACCACAGTTATTGTATAAGGAACAGTTTACCTACGAGCGGGTAGTAATGAAATATTATTCCACGACGTTCGGGTTACACTATTGTAATGCTGTTTTTTTTTATATCTCTTCTACTTGGGATTCTACCATTATTGATTTTAATAATAAGACATAAATGTGATTGATTAGTTTAATTCGCTGTTGTTACGAGTATGAACAACCGGGAACTGTAATCAGATATCACACGTTCTGTTAATTCACTTTAGCGTGAGTTGTGCCGACTAAAATGTTTGGATCATGATTGATCCTAGATTGTGAGCGGCGTGGAATGTGTAACGTCCCGATTAAGATTAGATAATTTTTTATGAAAATCCTACTCATACCAAAAGGTATATCTACAAACTTTTAATAGGTGACCTGGTGGTCTAGGGGTAAGGTGTCAGACTTCTATGCTGGCGGCCGGGGTTCGATCCCCGGTCCCGGCAAAGATTTAACTGATTACCAAACCCTTCCTTCACCTCTGACAAGACATCTTGTTAATGTGAGGAATGCCAGGTCTCCACCGTGGTTCGGATTCCACGTTAAACTGTAGGTCCTCCATTTCATCTCACAATCACCCTACCATTTACACATTAGCGTAAGTGCGTATAACCCGAACGGGTAGTAAGACGCGGTGCAAATAATAAAATACAAACTTTTAGCTTCTGAAACATCCCTTGGTTAACGCGATGCAACTGTTCTTTTGTGTCCCGCCCTTGCTTGCTTTTGGAGAAGATTTTTCCTGGGTGGCCAATAGAGATAGACAGAAGGATGTTGTGCCACGTTGTCATTTACTTCTAAAGATACTGTTAGATAATAGTGAATATCCTATATTATCACGTTGGATCAGGTCCTATTACATTTATAAATTAATCAAAAAGGACGTATAAAATATAATTAATTATTACAGTTTCCTTGTACTACTACTTTTACAATGATAAGATATTTCGTATCTCAAATAGTTGCGAAGATATGATGAAAATTGGGATATTCTGATTTGTATATAATTTCCTTAAATTAATTTTTACAGGAAAACGAGGATCAGCATTTTGTGTGAAATTCTAAACAATACCTTAATACAAAATTTAATCAAAATCGTTTAGATGAAGTTTGGGAGAGCTGATTTTTTTTCTCCTTTTGCCTTTCATTAAACTAGTCTTAAATTTTTAGGTTTGGATAGATAGTTCCAAGAACTGCTTGGGGAAACCTTATGAAAACATTAGAAAACAAATTTTAGCCCGATCGGTAAAATGGTTTCTCCTCTAAGGTGAGACAGACAAATAACGGCATCACTAAAACAATTTTTTCTGTTTCAGGAGGCCACGAAACGTGGACATTTATGAATGATTAGATCTTCTATTTAGGCACTGTTTAACAATTACACATATAATAAAACTCTAAATTTGTCTGTACGTTCTATTTATTAGTTGGTTTTCGGTAAACTTAAAAAGTACTCATCGGATTGAGACAGGACCTCTTCTGCGGTACTCCTCATATTTAAGAATACAGAGTAAGCTATATACCATCACGATATCTCATCAGCGAGTGAAGTGAAGAAAAAACCAACTGTTAGTGTGATTACATTATTGTGTCTTAAATTTGTAACAATCCTAACATATTAACTTTTAATGTATACATCTTCTTTGTAAGTCTCCTTGGCAACGAGGGGTTTGGAAATATAAGCAAACCAATAATACATTTCCTTGGCAACGATTGTTTTGGAGGTAAGTTTTCACTCATTTTATGCATTCACATTTGAAGATAATTAGTGTTTCTTTTCCAAATAAAAATACACATAAGTAGCCTGTCGCCTGTCATTTGATATTTGATCTCCATGGATAAAGATAGGTTTGTATTCGTGCTTAGCGCTTAACTAATGGTAAACAATGGATAATGTACAGTGCACAGCTAATAATTAAAAAATACAATGATTTGTAATTAAATGTAGCGACTAAAGCCCGTAAGCGAACCACTTTTAGTGTAGGCCTACATGCATTTGCCTCTTACATTTAATAATGGGTTTGGTTAATTTTTTTTGCGTGTAAACAATGTTTATGATTTTGTTTCTTTGATAATAGATTATTTTAAATTATTTATTTTGAGGTCTATTTCAACAATGCCTCCACGTAAGATAATCACTTTCAGTGTGCTTGCATTTTCTTATTAAATGTAGGCCTTATTTCAGTTATTTCATGGTTTTACCTGTAAATTAGATTTAACTAGTTTGGTTTCTTTGATAGTAAATACAAACTATTTCTTTTGTTGTTCATTGAAACAATGTATTTACGTGGTTACATTTACATTTTAAATATAGCTATTTTCAGCTATTTTATAGTTTTGCATGTGCATTGTGTTTATTTAGATTTGTTCTTTTGATAATTAACTAAAACAATTTATTTTAGTGTTCATTGCAACAAAGGCTCCACTTAAATAGAAGAATTGTTAGCGTGCGAACATATGCATCTTAAATTTAGGTTGTTTTTTTCAATTATTTTACGTGTTTTCATATAAATTGTGTTTATTTGTTCCTTCAATAGTGAATTAAAACTATTTATTCTGTTGTTCTAGGCAACAATGCTTCCACGTAAGAGAGCCATTGTTAGCGTGCTTGCATTAGCATCTTAAATTTTGGAGTTTTCAATTTATTTTATGGCATTGCATATAACATATTTTTAATTAGTTTCATTTCTTTGATAGTAAATTTACACTTTTTTGTGTGTTCATTGCAACAATGCCCCTACGTAGGGGGAACACTGTTAGCACGCTTACATTTGCGTCTTTAGTTTTGGCATTTTTCAGTTAGTTTATGGTTTTGTGTGTAAATTAGTTTTATTTAGTTTTTTTTCTCAGTAATAAATCAATATCACAATTTGGTTCGGTGTGATAGGGCGCTTACTATAGCATTCTTTTTTCAATTTACTTCATTTTTGTTTCTTTTATAGTAAATCTATACATATTATAATAAAACCCTCATATTTATCTAAGCATTTGAATTTTTGGGGTGTTTTCCTTTTTTTGTGGGTACCTAGTAAAAACGATAAGAATACCAAATAATCAATTTTTTAGAATGTTTGTCTGCCTGTCTATTTGTTTGTAGCCAGTAAACTCAAAAAGTAGTTATTCATCAGATTGGGATGAGACTTCTTCTGTTGTACTCCTTATTTTTCAGGGAACCATAATGAGCTCTCTATATAATCGCACTGCATCATCAGTGAGTGAAGTAGTGATTAAAAAAAACCCAGGGTAAGCAGTGAACATTAGTTGCGGCTGGTATTGCGGGTACATAAGATGGCACGTGCTATGACCTGGTTTGTGAAGGGGAAGGGGCGGGTGATTCAATGTTTCTTTGTGAAAATTCAGTCATACGCTCATAAAACACTGTTTTAGACAAAGTTTTGTTCTTTTCTAGTATTTGAAGTGGTCGACTGTGTTGATGTATTTCTTAACGCGAGTGAAGCCGCGGGAAAATTATAGTTACAAATAAAATGCAAGCTCTCATTTTCTCTCGAAAATAATTTTAAGGGTACTTTACATCGGGTGAAATTTCCAATTTTGTTAATATCTCCGCAACTATTTCAGATACGAAATAACTTATGATTTTAAAGTTTTAGCTACAGTATATTCAAAATAAAAATCTTTTACTTGAACATTTATTTAAAACCAATGGTTTTTGAGCTATGAACATTAATGTATATATATTTAAAAAAAAAAATTGTGACTGATTGAGTTGCTCTTTGGTCGGCAGACATGTTCCTCTTTTCTCACTGTTTTTGTAACAGTCTAAATTACTTAGTTCAATATATTTGGGAGAGTGTTTCTGCAACAATGTATATAATTTTGTTTCACGTATCTTACTAGTTTTGAGAAAATGTTTCCATTTTTATGCAAAGGAGTGAGAAAATCTATTCGATGCACAGTGCTATTTGCTATTTTTTGAACAGTTAAAAGGGCTACGATGGTTAAACCGTGATCCCGAAGGGGGTACGCGACTGGTGAAAGTTTAGGAAGCACTGTAATGTAACCTATGTACTTACAGACACAAGAATACCATTGTTGAGTGTGCAGAAACCAGCGGCTGACACTTGAATGGGACAAACCGCGAGTTGAGAAAAGAATACTTGGATCTGGTAAACAAATGAAGAGAATCATTCATTACCTTCAATCTTACCCCGGAGAACATCGAAAGCTCACAAGAAGGATACACCTTATATCAAAAGTGCACCTAGAACTTTTTTCAGAAGCGCACAGTTAAAAATAAAACCCACTGTATAACGTGGCTACGTGGCAAACATGTATTGTAAACAACCCCCTTACTTTCAGTACAGGGGCTGATACAGGGAGCACTTTTGGAAAGGGGGGAACTATTATAGGGTGGTCTGGAATATGGCATATGAAATACCCCCAAGTTCAAGAGGGGATGGGGCAGTCCTCTCCCGGAATCTTTTTTTCAAATTTAATCCTCAAAGGGATGTTTTAAGGTAATCATATTTCAGGTTGTATTTATGTAATATTTTCATGTTAAAACTATAAACACAAATACATAAAGTTTAGGAATGATAATTTTTAGTGGAAAAAAACAACTTGTGAAAGTACAAATTCGGATCTCGGATTTTAGCATTACTCACTGAAATCATGTGATAGCTTGTCAAATTGGCAGGGAAAGTATTATATAACTTATAGACTTTCTATAGCGTATACATTATATAAAATAAATAAAACAATTAAAATGTAGTACCTGCCACTGACATTTAGGAGTAATCCTATTCAGGGGTACATTTTGTAGCTCGTACGCAATATCAAGACCCTGAAATGAAAATTAAATATTTTTGAGAAATGTAAACGTATTTATAATAGAACAACATTTACTAAATACGTATAATTGTTGGCTTAAAATTAGATTGACCTATTTGAACTTTTTTTTTACAATGTTTTTATTTATATAATTAAAAACGACAGTGATTCACTCTTGAGTGTGCTTTATCTTTTGTTCAGCAATTTTTAAAATATATCTTAAGAGTAAGAATTTATTTTCATAAAGTCATTTTATCGTATCTACTGATAGTAATAAACTCTGAATCAATTGTACTTTATCTAATTTATCTTCTTTATAGCCTCCTGGTTAAAAATATTACGTTTTCAGATTGCGGGCAATGCTAAAAAACAACTTTATACATAAAAATAAATTAAGTACAAGATATTAATATAGATTTTCAAAGTATTACACGCATAGTCAAATATAAATAATATTCATAATGATTTAACTGGACTAATCTATATACGCACCAAAAGTTAAAATATAGCGAACAATAATTAAAAAGAAATGAAAGTTGGCAAACGCGTATATTAGAAAGTCTATTTGTATCACATCTCATATCTTATCCATATCACCTAGTAGGATTATGCTCCTGACCATAAACTTGGTTATATTAAAAATAAATAAAGATATGATTATTGTCCAACAACCCGAGAGGCGGGGCAACCTATATAGAAAGGCTTAATATATCTCTTACAAACATACTGAGTGTATAATAACGGTTGGCAAACATTAATCGAAATTATTCTTGGGTAACAATTGAAAGTAAGATAACGATACATATAAGCTTCATTTAGAACGACTAGCACAGTAAGACAGGAACCCAACTATAATATGGTGCTATACACCCTACAAAATTTAACACAAAATTTGACTTGTTTATACTATCATAGAATCTAAATTTAAGCAGATAAGTCAAAAAAAAAAATGCCTCGATTCATAACAGATCTAGTTACCCAACAAAACTAAAGTAGTAAAATTATACATACAATTGGTTTTATGCCGAAGCAAATCCATATTAGGTCCCTACATAATTAAGTAACAATTTAACAGTTCACCAGGTTTACAAATTATATAAAGTTTTACAACATATCGGACACTTACACGTAGAAAGATCCTACATCCTAAAAGCATCAAAGAGTGCCTGCTCCTTGTCGGGTACACGCTTATATTCAGATTTACACTGTGGGGAAAATATGGGAGGGTGGATACACAAGTTCAATGATGTCACTATCAGCAAGTTAGCGTGAGTTTTCCTCTTTGACGCCTGCGCACAACGTCCAGAAGGAGATAATACGGGGGGTAGGGAACACCACGTGATCACTCAGAGCACTTCTTTCTCCAAGTTATAGCGCCTGCGCAGCGTCCGCTACTCGGGGCAAGTCAGCCGAACTACGTAACTTTCCGAGGAAACAGTCTTGTTTTTCTTGTTAGTGTTAGCGGAGTGATGATGTTCTCGGATAACCCATGAACGGTGCTGGTTTCCCGGTTAAACGGGGTAAGTGTAACTCCACTTTTATAGGTGGCGGAGGTTATGTGGTGAAGATGTTTGTAGCCACGGTACAAATTGGCTATTATTTAAAGCTACTACTAAACTCTTCTGTGGCCGCGTTGTTTAACGCACTACTCTCGCACTAGACTAGACTGTCATTGATGGGGAAATTGAGGTTTGAATCTCAGTCGGGTGTACTAAGGGTGATATTTTTCCAAAATGGTTTTCCACGCTTCCTCCTCACGCAATTGCGGGTACATTTCATCTAAATATAACCTTCATAATCCCTTAAAACATCTAAATAATTAGTGCATATGTGTATAACCCGGACGGGTAGTAAGATGCGGTGTTTAAAAAAAAAAGATTCTATTATTACATGGTAACCCATAAGAAAATTTAAAAACATCACACATTTATTTTAGTGATCATTTAAATTTTATGACTACCTCTGTGGTTTAATGGTCAGAACGCTTGACTACAGATCCAGAGGTCATGGGCTATTTCCCCGGTGATTCCTGATTTTTCTGTAAAGCTCTAGGTCTGGAACGGGGTAAACTTAGTCTTGAGAGGACAATTAAGGAACTACTTGAATAAAGAAAAAGCGGGTCTAGTCTATAAAACTAAGATTAACCGCCAGAGGGTTCATTGTGCTGACCACATGCCACTCTATATTCACAAATGTTGGTACTATCCATCCCATCAGCTAATAAGAGAAAGTAGGTAACACTTAGTGGAAATTTCTCTACATTAGCGTGAAGGCAAGGTGAGAAACCATTAAAGTAAAATCACCCCAGCACACCCTGATGGGATTCAAACTCTGATCTTCCAGCATCAAACAGGATATACGAGACAGATGCCTTTATCTGCGTGGCCACTGGTCCAAGTAAGGAAAAACCGTTCAAAGCCCCTGATAGTAAACCCAGTGGTTCAAGAACCTACAGTCCAATTTCCATAGGGAATGTATTATCTGACAGCCAGAAAAGTTACTAGATCTACTTTAATGTATTCACAAGCTTTTACCTGTCGCGGCTTCACCCGCAATAATCGATAAAATCTTTTAATTTTTAACTAAACTGTTTTGGTCATAAATCAAACTTTATTTTTTTCAAATATCTATGCGTTTTTCTCAGTTCTAGCTGTAAAATAATTTTGCCGTATTTTAATTTTCGCTTTTTAATATTTCGTAATAAAAGAAATATATATTATTTAAGTTATCAATTATATATTTTTTTAAATTTTTACTTTCATAATTAGTAAGATAAATAAATAAATGAAATAATATTCTTTTCTAACTACATAGCTAAAATCACATCACATTTATTATTTATTAGTATGAAACTACGTCACACTAATTACTATTTACTTTAATTACAAAATATTAAATCACAAATTCTTATATAACATCATTTCAATTACATTATAATAATATATTTATTATTATTTAAAATCAAAGTCTGAGAATAGTCCTATATGTTATTCCAGGAGATACTCTACCAACGTACAAAGTTTCATTCTAATCCGTTAACTTTATATTACTTTACCTCACCTTTTTAAAGTTAGTAAAGAACAGTTCAAAACGAAAACTTACGCACAGAAAATATTATTGAACTTTTATCATAAAGGTGACTTCGTATTTACAAGTGAAAACAACAAAATTTATCTCAACATTTCGCTCTGTAGAAATATTTTGAAGGTTGGATGGTGCGTAAGTTTTCGTTTTGAACTGATCATTACTAACTTTTAATAAATGGTGATGTAAAGTAATATTTTAATTATAATGACATTCATATTTACTCGTACAATCTCTTATATATACGAAAAATTTAAACATTTGTAATGTAAAATTAATGTAAAATCAAAGGTTGGGAATAGCCTATGTGTTATTCCAAGACATACTCTACCAACGTACAAAGTTTCATTCGAATCCGTTCAGCAGTTTTTGGCGTGATTGAGTAACAAACATCCAAACACACAAACTTTCGCATTTATAATATTAGTAAGATAAGATACGAGCAGTCATGTGATCTGAAGATGTTACTTTTGATCGATTGTTTCAATACCTATAACATAACACAGATAGAAAAGTTAAATGTGTTCTTCCTATGAAAATTAGACCGTACATATTAGTTTGAATGAAGTTGGTTTTAAGTTTGTCCACTTACAGCGCTAGCGAGCCTGTCGGACATCCCTGCCACGAGGATGAGTGACGAGACGTGGTAGGTGTTGAACACCACCTGAGAGAACACCGAGATGTCGTGGGCGTACATGAGTCGATACAGATGGACCAGTATGGTAGAGAATATGGTTGCGATGTACACCACCAGGGGCAGGCCGTACGCGCGACTCAGTGTCCTCACGGCTAGTCCAAGAAGAGCGTAGAGCAGACGAAGGTACTCCAACACGAGTTCAGGCCTGCAACATGTAACATTCGCTTCATTTTTTGTTTATTTTTTGGTACACGCGCCTCACAACATGCTTGGCCTGTACGCACATGAGTGTTATGGACGAGAAAGGTTTAATTTAAAGGAAGTGTACCGAACTTTGCGTGGATGTCGAGAGGAAAACAATTTGGTGAACAAAAAACATACTCTGTGCACCCGAATGGGATTTGAACCTCGATACCCTCATGTCATAAGCAGTTCAATCTATTGCAAGCGTGACACCTTATACGATTTGACCAATGAATCGGGTAGCTGTTTGATTAACTAACTATTATTATTATTATTATTATTATTACTATTAGCACCGTGTATTACTAACCGTTCGGGTTATACGCACTTACGCTAATGTGTAATTGTGATTGTGAGATGAAATGGAGGACAGACTTTTAACGTGGGATCCGAACCACGGTAGAGGCATGGCATTCCACAATTAATTAACTAATTTTATGTGTGCTTTGAATTTCCCTAATCCCCTCTTTCCCACATTCAAGTACCCGTTTGTTTGATACAAATACATTAATTTACGACAGTGGGATAAAGAGAGGTAAGGGATATAGAATTTTAGAGTAAATGTACATGCATTTGCGTGGAAGGATAGTGGGAAACCATTTATGGAAAACCACTCTTAGTATATCCGGATGGTAGTTGTACGATTTATAAAACATACTAAATGAGTTTGATATGTATACCGCATGCCTACCGGTGTTTACATTACCCATAGTTTAAAAAAAAACAGAAAAATAAAGTGATGTTATAATCAAGTATCCTTAAAACTTAAACAACTATGTGAAAATATTATTTTTTATCAAAATATTGCAACTATATCCCTCGACACAGTTTATCGAATCCATCCGCCAAGTTCAGTAAGCGAGTGGATGGAAGTATTTTTTGCGAACTAAAGGTGGGATTATGAAGGGAAAGGAATAGGTCTCGGAACTTCGATATGAAAACTATTCTGGCTATGTAATATTCTAGGTGATAACTGCAACTTATATAGTTTTATATGTTTATCCTTTCCATATATACAGGGGTGGATTCAAAGGGGATGGGTGTTTCACTCGAAACAACCCAACCCGTTGTGTGGTCGTTCTATGTAGCATTAAAAATATATATTTAGAATGAGTGCTTTTAGATTCATTGGCTATATCTGAAAAACTCATCAATGAAAGTTATAAAAATAATTTTTATAAGCCTATCGCAAATTTGCTGCTATGTGTGCCCAGTAGAAAACATATTTAACAATTTACTTAACCAAATGGTGACCCAATGTTGGGATCACGATCAACTTAACATCCACGTAATGTTCACTTACTCTTCACGCAACGTAGCGTTCACTAGCATAAACTTTGACAAAATAAAGACGATGAATTTGAACAGTTTATAAACAAGTTTTTCACTTAAGTAAAACTCGAGCAGTTAAGTCTTATTAGGTATCAGATACTTGCAATAGTAGTTAATGGATTGGCAAAATAAAGTGTAAGAAATGGCCATGGCTTTTTGTTGCTAAATTAAGTACATCGAGATGGATTCAATTTAAAAACTCAAGTAGAACCTTTGCATTACATTACGTTAACTTTAATTGGATCGTGATCCAGGAATAAAATACATATTAGTCTGTGTGTACTTACTGCGCGGTGGTGTCACTTTCAAGGATGTGCTTCATTTGTCGGTGGCATATAGCTTTAAGTGCCCTGAGTCGAGCTGTCAGATGAGCACACAGATAGAGGTAAGTGAAACAGTAAAGTTGTCTGGATGTAGACAGAAAGCTCCCAGACAAAGTAGACACCACCCCCATCACAGAAATATGTGACATAGAAGATAAATTCGCCAGGGTGTACATGAAAATGGTGGTGATGTTTGTCAGCATCCAGATCTGACCCAGATGGGTCACTGCCCATGATTCTCTTTTATAAACCTTATAATCGCGGGAACGGGTGTCAAACTGCTCTATTATGGTGAAAAGTGATGGCAGGTATCGCAGGTAGAAATGAGTAGTGAAGATAGTGCCAAATGTTTTGGCGACTGTGAAGGGAAAGCCTATGGCACTCCAAGAGTTCCACCGACTTTCCATCACGGCGATCAAGGCCACGGTATGCAGCAGGATCCCCCAGACGAAAGAAAAAGAAAATAATCTGTATCTCACCAAGGATCCTTTGTTCTGACAAAGGTTTTGAAGGGGGAACACGCCGAAGATCTTACACAAGATGGCGGTGGGACGCAAAGAGGTGTAAAATGGCGGAGACAATAATTCTTGACGGAACATGTTTGAAAATATACTTCATTCACGGGATGAGTTTACCTCTGAAAGGTCTTTTTTCTTACCGATATCCTACTATATAATAGATTTCTGGTAGGGAAAAAAGTCCTTTTCCAGGTAAACTCCTACCGTGAACGAACAAAGTTTAGGGTTTGAAGGATTAATCTTTATAGGATATTTTATACGTTTATTTAAAAATATTTTTTTTACCCCGGGCATATTCTTTGCTTGGTACAAATATACAGTGTTAAACCTAAATTATTTAAGCAGCTAAACAAAGATTTGATAAATTTAGGGTTTTTATTGAATAGTTTGTTAAAGAATGTCTTCGTGCACCGGTGAAAAAATGTAACAAGTAATTTGTGTTGTATATTGAATTGAATACATTTCTTAAGTAAATTATTCCTAATCAAATAGTTTATTCATAAATACATAATCGAATTTCAAAGTTCTCATTCCAGATATATATGAAATTCATCTATCTTTCAATCAACGGAATTATAAGATTACGCCATACCATATAGATATATATATATATCAATATAATGATGAAATATTTTTATATGCGTGTTTCTTATCATTTAAATAATTTTCATAATACATCGATACATACAAAGTTGGGATATTATAGCAATCGTGGGTTATAATATTATCTATCGAATCATAAGACACCCAAGAAATTATAGAAAACAGTTTATATGTGTGCTTCAAGCGTTTACGAATTCAGGAACCAACTAAATATTATGTATATATTTAGTATGATGAACAAAATTATGGAAACGGTGTGCGCGTATACAAAAAATATAAGACATTCACAGACTTATTCCTCTTAGGAAGCCATCCGCGATAGCCCCTTTCTATTTACTAAACCAATGTGATATGAAGAAAAGAAACTACCCAGTCTTATGTAATTTCAGCTCAGAGAGAATATTAAATATTGATCGTAAAACAGAAAGACAGGTGTGTTTGATTGGAAATTAGGGCAAGTAATTGAACATTCTTAAGAGGAACTTTACTGTTCTGTAGCATTCATGGGGATTTATTTGTTTGTCCAACGTCAATAAAAAATATATTTCGTATTGAGAGAAGGAAAATAATCAAATTATAATAATTCTTTGAAAGTTTGATGGTTTTTATTCCTCAAGTTTAATAGTACTGATCTGTTATGTTTTGTAGTGGGTTTAAAGGTCTGAATAATTGAAGTATCACGTTTTCCAAAACGTAATACTATTATTATTTTTGTAGGCACCAGTGTTTTCCCGGGAAAGACAAATAAGAAACAGATTCTCAACCTTACGGGGGTTTCGCTGCGCTCTCTTTGTCAGTTTGAGTCCTTCACACTGGGATTCACTAGTGTCAGTGCTGGGTAATGATAGGACTAGCCGCAGCGATCCTAGTGTTTAAGGACTTAAGCTGCCAAAAGGGGCGCAACAATTTTAACCTGGAGGTTGAGTTTCTGGGTATATTTTTTTTTACCTGTGCCCTTGGGAAATATGAAATACAACACATTATATTATTGTTGTTTTCCGTGCCGTGCCTGACTACCCATCCATCTATCCCAATTTTATTAAACTAATGGGGTAGAAATGATTAAGGTAAGATTTAGTGGAAAGAAGAAAGAGAGAGGGAGAGGGGATATATTTAGGAAAAACCATACTCATTATACCCAACTAGGATTACAACTCTAACATCTTTGACATTGGTAAACCAGGATTAAATGTTTAGTTAACGTACCCACCATTTCACGAATTGGGCAAATTTCTATCTATTTCCGTGAACTAACTCTTGCTCATTTCATGAACTGGAACTTATTGTACTATCTACGACAAGCCTAACTGAAATTATTTTTAAGATAGTACATTAAACTAACTCAACCTAACTTAACCTAACCTTCCATTCTAAAACTTTTAACTTTCATGGAGAATTTGAATTTTTTGGAAATTTATCTCAAAGATTGAATTCCAAATTGAATTATGAGAATAATTGTTCATGATAAATAAGAATACGTTTTTATTTTTATAAATAACAAGTAATTTTAGTGTAGGTTAAAATAATTTATTTTCTAAAATTTAAATTTCGCTAAATATATTTTAACAAATTTGGTTTAAAATATATACATAGAAAGCGATTAATTCCATTAACGAAATTATGTGTTTGTTTGTATGAGAAAAACATAATTAAGAGTAGTCAAGCGTTGATAGCTATCAGCAATCGTTCCTCTTTTCTATTGAAATAAGAAGATTAATAATTGTCTTTCCCCTCGTTCTTAATAGTATGAAAAATAGAGGTAGTAGTAACTCTCCAGTATAACACGGTGCTAAAAATAAAAAATATGTAGCACTAAATATACAGGCTAGATTTTAAAATTATTTGTCGGAAAAATATTAAACATCCTTTTTATTGTCGCTTATTGCCGGTTAATAATTTTACATATTTTAAAATTGTTGTCAAATTTCAAGTATTGATAAAGGCCACCAAGGAATTTTACTCAATGGTATTCAACTCTTTCTTCATGAAAGAGTGAGTTTATTTTCTCTAAATTATACCCTACTCACCTCTAATATATTTATATACAAATAAGATAGTTCATCCGTGTGGACTAGCGCTCAATGTTCTTTAATATTGCAACCAGCGTTGCAGAATTAATTGCGACTGTTTAATTACTGATATTCTTTTATGAGGTCATCATTAGTTCGAGTTATTTTCACCTACATTTTTACCTTAGCAAACCCTACAAAAATATATCAAGAAGTGTGAGGTTAAGCTGACGGGTTGGGGGGGAAAATTATTTGAGTGTAAACAAGTACAATCGTGTATTGAATTAATGTTCTGTCACTTAGTCCACTCTTAACTGGATGATATCAAAGTTTGTCGAGCAGTTGGTCCTCTCGTGTNAATATTTGAGTGTAAACAAGGACAATCGTGTATTGAATTAACTTCTTTGTCACTTAGCCCACTCTTAGCTGGATGATATCAAAGTTTGTCACGCAGTTGGGCACCATAATGCTCGACAAGCTATAAAAATTTATTTAGAAGGCTGGGTGGGTCAAGTGGCCGACATGACTTGGACAGACTGCTAGACAAGCTCATGTATAGGAGTACAAAGTGATAGACAACCAGGTGGTCGACACGAGAGGACCAACTGCTCGACAAACTTTGATATCATCCAGTTAGGAATGGGCTAAGTGACAGAATAGTTAATTCAATACACGATTGTCTTGATATACACTCAAATATTTTTTTCCCCAAACCCGTCAGCACTCTTGACATATTTTTGTAGGATTTTCTAAAGTAAAAATGTAGGTGAGAATAACTCGAACTAATGAAGACCTTATAAAAGAATATCAGGAATTAAACAGTCGCAATTAATTCCGCAATACTGGCTGCAACATTAAGGAACAGTGAGCACTGGTCCACACGAATGAAATATTATATTTTCATATTAATACATTAGAGGTGAGGAGGGTATAATTTAGAGGAAATATACCCACTTTTTCATGAAGAAAGAGTTGAAAACCATTGAGTAAAAATTCCTTAGTTGCCTTTATTAAAACTTGAAATTTGAAAACAATTTTATAATAGTATATAAAATTATTAACCGGCAATAAGCGACAATAAAAATGATTTTTAATATTATTCAAACAGATAATTTTAATATCTAGCCTGTATATTTAGTGCTACATATTTTTAATTTTTAGTACTGCGTTATACCTACTAGAGAGTTACTACCTACCCGTTCGAGTTATACGCCTATATACTAACTACGCTAATGTGTTTAGGGGTGAGTAAGGTTAAATTTTTAAGGAACTGCACCCGATTTTTATTAGAGTGAGAGTGAAAAACCATTTAGGAAAATCCACCTTCAATCAACCGACTGATGAATGGTCTCAACGTTTAAGGTGTCGGGTGGAGAATGATTCATAATTATTTATTACCGTTTCAAACCATTTCAGAATATTTTGAGAGATGGGTGGTAAGCGGGAAGGGCATATCATTTCTGGTACAAGATATAAGCCGTCAGGTATCAATAAGCGGGTGTTAAGATGATGGATACATCATTTAAGGCACAATATCTAAGCTGTCAGGTATGATGGAGTGGGTGTTAAGATGATGGATACATAGTTTAAGGAAAAATGTCTAAGCTGTCAAGTTTTAAAGACAGACTGGTAAGCGGGGGGGTTGGTAAGAGGAAGGATTGGAACTGGATGGGATCAACATGGTCATGATCGAGCCAGACTACCTCTTTCTCAGGATGGATACAGGAAGTTGTATGGCTTAAAGGAAGTAAGTGTACAGGATGGGGAATGGAAGTTGTGCAGATCAGGGCTGGGGGGTAGGAGACTGGTAGGAGATGAGAGGAGCGATTGGCGGGCACGATAAGAGAAAGGTTTGAAGGCTGCTAGAAGAGTACGGGGTAGGGGCTGGAATCTAGACGCAAGGGAAGAGGGGGCTGCAAGGGGCAGAACGACAAATACAGGGACATAAGGTACTCTTGTATAACTAAGAGCCTGTTAAGGTTAGGTTAAGTTAGAGGAGAAAGTGATCCACCCCATTCAATGTGGTAGATCAATATTATTATTATTATTAGCACCACGTATTACTACCCGTTTGGCTTATACGCACTTACGATAATGTGAAATATTAGGGTGATTGTGAAATGAAATGGAGGGTCTACATTTTAACGTGAGATTCGAACCATGGCGGAGGCCTAGGACTCCACACATTCACAGAACAGAAGTATTTTGACACCTTACCCCTAGACCTCCAGGTCACCTTTGATAAATGCTAACCTTATGGGAGAAAGTGGTTCAGAACTGTCATTCCAACCACTACTACCATGTTATAACTTTGTTAATTTTGAAATAACTTGTCTGTCACTTAAGCCACTCTTAAGTGGTTTCATCTTGATGATTTTCGATCAATTGGTTCTCGTGCTGGTCGCTTGGCTGTCTATATCAATTTGTCCTCTTATATGGGAGCATGTCTATCACACGGTCCAGCTCGTGTCGGCCACTTTGTTGTCTATCACTTTGCCTGCTCCTAATAATAACATTAAATATATATAAATAGATTGAAGTAAGTTTCTAATCAATAACATTTCTTTTACATTTTCTTATATTGGATATATAAAGTCAATTTAAGGTCATTAAATTAAATTAAAATTATAAAATAAGTTTTTATCATATTTGACCATTTAAAAATCAAATTCAAATTTAAAAATAAGTTTTCCACAGAATATTAAGAAAACAACATCATATCAAGACATTACATTTATTTTCGTTAATACAAATTTACATTTAATATTTTTGAACACGTATTGGCTCAAAATAAATTAAGTACGCTGAAGGACAATACAATAAATAATTATGCTTCAAAGATTATAGAAGCTGTCTCACGTAATTCATTTTTGTGGTGTTACGTTTATGATAATTATTATATTAATAAAAAGTGTTTAAACGTTTTCTAATCTTTGAGAATAGTTATTTGGTATTTAAAATAAGTGTTCATATTTACTAAAGCTCTCACTTGTCGACGGCTCAAATTAAGGTAATCCAAATGCTTGCGGTCGATTTGGAAAGGATTTGAGGTGTTACAAACAGCTTGGTAGTCATAAAGGCCGTCCACGCTCTTATAGTCTATCAGGACGCGGCACTGTTTGTCCCCCTCCTGGCTCCAGATCAACTTCACCGCGTGAGAAATATCCCGCCCCCAACAATCATAGCTGAATTGTTCCCAGAATAGGGCTCCAGGTGCCTTCAGCAAAGTGACGAATTCCTGGCTGACTCCGAGACCAATATATCGCTTCTGGAAACCATCTGCTTCATTCAGGTCTCTATAGCACCGCGGATGGAAGCGTTTCACGTGATCCTCGAGTTGGTGCTTGGTGCCGCTCCAGTGGCAGCGAGGGGTTAGGACGTTGCCTATCCTTCGTACTGCGAGGCAATCGTATATGCTTAGCGTCACCCGAATAGGAGTCTGGGGGCGATGGTTAATCATCGTGCTCGGTTGTGATTCAGGGGATGTACTGTTAAAGATTTCGCAGATATCCTCAGCCAGAAAGTTCCGGCCGCCTTCGAACTTTGACCGGCAGGTCGGGCAGAACTCTAGCTTTAGGCAGCAAGGCCCACACACGCTGTGTCCTGTCGAACATGTGTATATTGGTGGGCTCATACGTTCGAGGCACACGATGCATTCAAGGAGAGAGGCGACGTCTGGTAGGCTTGGCGTAGCCATCTTGGACAAGGAACCCTAAGCCAGGTCACAATGAAGCAAGGGTTCCCAAAGATTTTGCTTAAAATGACAAATCTAAAAAACAAAAAACAAACCACAGTCACTGGTAAGAATGCACTTACACATGTATTTGAGTTTGAAAAAAAAAAATTAAGGGTGTTCAAAGGCACCTTTTTACTTTCTCGCTATCTTACAGGTATATAAATTATTGTGATCACAAAAAAAAATCTAGCTCAAGATTTTGATGAACGTTTCACAACACCTCCCGCCAAATCCGAAAAAGTTGTTTTTGAATTTCCGTCTGTCTATACTTCCAACTAGAAACTAAACTATTTTACTGATCAAGCTAAAACTTGATACTTAGGGTTTTCATAGGGTTGCTCTGAGGGTTTTTTGAAATTGGATATCTAACCCTAAAACTAAGGTTAGTTTACTGAAGGAAAAAAAAAAGAAAAAATCTATTTTCTCAAAATCGGCTCTAAAGATTTTGATTAAATCTAATTTCTAAAGATTTATAAATATTACAAACAAAATGGCTATTCTCAATATTTCGGCAAAATTACTTTAAGGGCTCAGGTCTGATGCGTAAATTATAATTTTTTTTATCATATCTCCAAAACTATTTGAGATATGAAATTAATTATCATTAAAATTATGTAGTTCTATTTATAATACCAACACTTTATTCGAAGCATAGTTTTATAAAACAAATAAATTTCAAGCTATACGCAAATATTTATATTTTTTTTTAATTTTTCGAACACAAAAGGTAAAGTATGGTGACCTTAAAAAAAATCTAACCTGAAATGTTGATGGATATCGACGTCTCATGACCCCCCAAACCCTAAAAAGTGGTATTTGTAATGCCGTCTGTCCGTGTGTCTGTTTAAACTTAAAATTAAGAGTAGTTTAAGAAAGGGTGAAAAGAGAAAAAATATATTTTCTCAAAATCGAATCAAACGACTTTGATTAAAATTCGTATCTATGCGTTGATTACGATCATAAATAAACTGGATATTTTCATTTTCCCGTGAAAATAATTTTAGGGTACTTTACAGAAGCTGAATTTTCTGTATCTCCGCAACTATTTGAGATACTAAATGGCTTATCATTGCAAAATTGTAGTACTATTGTAAATAAAAAACTTTTATATGAAATATAGTTTTTTATAAATCCAACATTTTCTGAGATATTGTCAAATATATCAATGCAATTTTGTGAGCTTTAGTTGTAAAGCAATACTACTTAAGTTTTAACGCAGTAATTCTTCAATGCCATAGAGTAATTAAATATAAGTAAGTCTCTAAAAATGTATGTTGTTTTTCCTTAAACCACTTAGGAGAAATGTTTGTACAACAATGATCTATATCCATTTTAGACTCAATAGTCAATATTTACATGTTTTTATTTGTCAAAATTTATAAATGAGGAATTTAATAGCAATGAGATGGCATGAAGATTTGCAACACCTAATATCGAAAATTTTAATACGAAGTGTTGACCATTGTGGACCCAATATTGATCTTTTTTTATCGGTTTAGACATACAATTGAGGACATTAATTCTTTAAAAATAAAATTATAAAATTTAAAACCGTGACTCAAAAAAATTTGACATAATGATAGTACAATCTATTCTTGAGTTTGCTAGTGTATATTATTTTGGTTCGCGTAATTATTTTACGAGTTTTGAGTAAATATTTCCATTTTGAAACAATAGAGCGAGAAAGTCCGTGCGGAGCTCCGTACCATTTATTTTTCATTCGAACGCTCTAAAGTCAGAACTGGCTAACCGATTCTTAAAAACTATTTAACCTAAATGTGTTCAAGACGGAGCTGGAGAATTTTATGGAATTTTGGCTGTGCGGATAGCGTATGACGAGACCAAATGCTGAGAAAACGACTCCTTCCCATAGTACCTACGGTTCGTATTAAAACTGTAAGAATTTTAATTCTACAGTCGATTTATGTTTTTATTTGGTTTTAATTTAATTTAAAGGGTTTATTTATTTCGACGCGACTAGCAAGCCATGCGGCCAGATGCCATACTACATTTAATTAATTTATTTTCAAAATTATTGTTTTCAACGGACATTGCATTGCGTCGTAGGAAACACCAGATAATAATAACAATACTTACTATAGGGATTTTGTCCAAATATCCCGTTTACATTTTTAAACAATACTGGTAGGTGTAATTTTATTTTTAACGTCTTATACGAGATTCTACGAGAATCATAATGGCCGCGCTACACGAGGAAGAAATAAATGGACTGTAGCAGAGGGGGAAGGGATGTGACGACACAGATACGTCATCCAATTTTGTACTATTTAATTTTAAAAGTCCCGCGATGGAAAAAATAATAAATTGAGTTTATTTACAAACAATGATCATATGTCAAACTGTCAGATATCAGATTATGCATCTATTTAGATAAAGATTCAAATCTTATCAAGCTTCTTAGTTATTATATCTTTCCCACCAGATATTCTTTGTTTCTACTTTAATTACACATATTTAGAGATATTATATTTCAAATTTAAAACTTAAATCCGATAGATTTTTGGGTCATCTACGAGAAATACCAAGAGGCAGGAATTAGAAGAAAGAAGAGGGACTGGCATCTTGGAGACAAAGAGAAGACAACACACATTATTTTCAGTGTAACAAAAATTGAAATTTTAACAGTTTTTTCTTAAAATAATCTTTCAAGTGTTCATCAAAATGACTGCCAGAGACATGACAACTTTAGACCATTGGTAGACCTCTGCAATGATGATTCTTGGAATTTTCGTGAGTTTTGAACCAACTCACACTCTAGACGATGACCTCCCAAAACATATTTTGAGGTGATATCAACATTTTTTGTTTGTTTTTTAAGTTTTAATCTCTACATCGCTAAGAGCTCACTACGCAGACGCTATATTATTATACACTTTTCCTCTCCAATTTCAAAACTTCGTATTATTTTCTTCTAAAGTAATATATATATGTATATATATAATTGTATTTTTTCTAAAGATAACATTTTTTTCTAACAATTGATTTTGGAAAGAATATTTTGGCCAGATTCATTTCTTGGACACGACTGTAATGTCTTATGTTATTTTATTCATTTGTTTTTACTATTAACCTCATAAAGGACATCTATTAATTAGGGTGTCTCAAGAAATCATAATATTTTATTATTATTTCAAAAATTATATTTTCAGTTCACTTCATTACCCCCTAACACTATTTTGAGCTATTTCTATCCATTCCACCTCATTACTCCTTAACACTATCTTGAGCTAGTTCTATCCAGTCCACATCATTACACCCCTAGTCCTATCTTAATCTAGTTATATCCAGTCCACCTCATAACACCCGGTACCTATCTATAACTGGTTCTATCCAGTCCACCTCATTACACCCTATCTGTTTCAGGCACATTCTAATGTTAACTTCACCTCTGCCTCTAGATATTCTTCTCTCTGGTTTTTTATGATAAGTTTTGGCAGTTTATACCTTGAGTGAGGTTCTAGTTTCTTCCATTCACGCTGCATATCTTACTCATCGTAATATAGAGATTTGATTCTCTTATAAATGTCTGGTAATGATTACAAAGTATGTAACTCATCATTATGTAATTCGTTCTTCTCTCCATTTCATTCAACCCTTATATTTTTAAGTTATTTATTTTCGAGCACTATCGCTACGTTGTAAATTGATAGTAGGAGGTCTTGTTGAGGATTATATATTAAAACTAATATAATTCGCTAAAACCCACTTCGATGGCCGCAAGGTCTAAGGCACTCCTCTCACAAATGACGAGACAGCCAATGATGGGGAGATTGAGGTTCTAAACTTGCTCGGGTGTACAAAGGTTTTTTTCCAAAACGATTTTCCACTCTACCTTCACGTAAATGTGGGTACACTTCCTCTAAATATAGCCTTCCTAAGCTATAGGACAATTAGCTTAATTGGTCAGAACGGGTAATAAGAAGTGGTGCTAAAATATCGCTAACGTTATCAAAACACTGCAACTAAAGCGTAGGGAAATTTATATTGATAATCAAGAATATTTGGTTTGGTTATCAATGCAAAATTAATTATAAATATACTAATACTTAGTTTTAACATATTTTATGGTGACCATTAAAATCGCGTTTTATAAACACAGGCTATATAATCACGTGACCTGCCAACTAAAGTAACCTACGAACCTATCACATTCACAGAAATAAATGAAGATTAAACAACTAATTTTGTATATTATATTAATTTCAAAACCTTCAGAATAGAATATAACTTTAGAAAGTTTCCCATTTTACTGGTTATATTGGGTGTCTTGGTAATTTTCCCATCTATTTCATTGATAAATTAACATTTTATTCTATGGTAAAATAACACAACACAATAATTCTAAATAGGCATGCAGCTGATGAACTGCGAGTAAATTTGTTACCCTAGGTATAGTATTCAAATAAACACAAAAAACAGAATAGCTCTAGTTACATCTCAATTTTCATTAAAAAAAAGACCTTATCTGACAAAAAAAGTTACTAGATCTACTTTTAATATATTCATACGTCAACTCGTGTGACAGATATGTCAATTTTGATATAGATAATATCAATACTTATAAAATAACACTAATAAATTAGTAAAAGTTTATAACTTTTTTTTATAACCGAGTCTTACTACCCGTTCATACTTTACGCCCATGTAATAGTACCACGTCTTACTACCCGTTCAGGCTCTGAGCTTAAGTACTAATTACACTAATGTATTAAGAATTGGGAAGGTTGAAGGGTGAGGAAGTGAACCCGCATTTGCTGGAGGTAGAGTAGAAAACCATTTAGGATAAAGAACCAGCAGCTCTCCCGAACGAGATTCGAACCTCGACCTCCCCATCCTCGGCGATCTAGCTCAACACGAAACCAGTGCATTAGATAACTAACTACGCCACCGAGGAGAGTTACGCACATGTACTAATTACGATAATGTGCTATGAATGAGTAAGTTTTAATTTATAGGAAGTGTACTTGCATCTGCATGAAGGGAGATTCGGAAACAGTTGAGGAAAGCTCACCCTCAGCGCAGCTGACCAGGATTCGAACCCCGATCTTCCTGTCATCAGCAGTCTAGTCTAATTATGAGAGTGACACCTTAGATCATACGGCCACCAAAGCAGGTGTTATCAATGTTAACCATAAAATATATGTTTATAGTTTTAAAAGGCTCTTCCTATAAAAAAATAATTGGTCTGTTAAAGTAAGCACAACCAAACTTCCACATAGTGTATTTTAAATTACCTTATTCTTCTGTTACGATCAATTTGTATTTAGATGACTGCTATTCCATGGAAATGCAACAAATGATGAAGAGTTTCACTCTCTGAGCCAACACTTGACTAAACAACAATAGCATGTGTGTAAACCCTATGTTGGTTTGTCTTGGTTACTGCGCAGTAAGCATACAGACAGGAGAATAAATATTTGGAATGCTTTGAGAAGTGGTTTGGCACTAGGAACTCGAAAGTTCACTACCGCACTTACAAAGGTACGCCACCTATCCATATATTGGGCTATTTATATCCAGTCCACCTCATTAAACCCTACCTTTATGTTGAGATAGTTCTATCCAAACCACCCAATTTAAATAAACCCTCTCTCTTTCAGGTTCATTCTAATGTTATCCTCCCATCTGCGTCTAGATCTTCCCAATTGTCTCTTACCATTGGGTTTGCCGGTAAAATCCCTGAACATGGTTCTAGAATTGCCCATTCACGTGGAATGTCCTTCCCATTATAATCTACGAGAATTTATTATCCTAACAATGTATTGTAATGAGTACAGGGTATGTAAATCATAATTATGCAACTTACTCCACTCCTCAATAGCCTCAACAATTTTTGGACCAAATATATCCCTGAGCACCTGGTTTTCGAACAGCTTAAATTATTTTTTGTCGTGTTAGATGAGGGATCACGTTTCGGAAAATCGATCAGATAAAATGACCATAAAATGGCCCAGAGAGACATAGAACTCTGCTCTAAGGACTCCTGAAGATGGACGATGGAGCTTCAAGGAAGTCCTCTTACCTGGATTTCTAAGAGTGAGCGAGAAACAACCTACAAAATTGATAGTTAAAAGTGTATCAAATACCTCTCCGGGATTTGAATATTTTCCAACATGGGACCTATGGCTTTACCTCTTATCCGAAATAAGTTGTGCAATGTATTGTCATCTCTCGGTAAAAATGCGTTGACCTCGGCCGAATTTGAACCCGCGAACATCGTGTCCTTAGGTTTGAACTCTACACTGAGCCTACCTCCATCACTTAACAAATCTAAGTATAATATTAGTGGTTCGAGGGTAAGTGGAGCTTGTTTAAATTCTACCAATCATGCATAGGCTCCGCTTTACAAACCCTGTGTGGGAATATACTTTCATTAGTACCTGACCAATGAGTGCTTCACTGACAATCTCCGTGGTGTGGTGGTAAGTGCACCTAGCTACGAGATTATGTAACCCGGGCTCGATTCGCGGCCGGTACCTTGGATATTTTTCCTGGAGGAGGAATTATCCCAATGGTCACCAAGGTTTGGTTAGTTAGGTTCAAGAGTTTCAACTGGTTCTACACCCTCCTGAGCTCCTGGATAGTTGATGACAGTTGGAGTGTTTGAAGAAATGTGTCTTGGACGAGTCCTCAAATAATTTTTTTAAATTTGATATCTTTGACGTGTACTTTCTGATTGAGTGATAACATCGGAACATGACTTTAAGCTAAATTAAATTTAAAACAGACAAAAAACCTAGCCCTCTTTCTCTGACAATTCATCACTCGGGAAGTTGACTCCTCAATTTCACCAATTATCTTCTTTTTTTTCGACCATACCAGGAATCAAACCCTGTACCATTAGCTCAGCAGGCAAACACGCTACCGACAGTGTTAACGTATTGGATCCCCTTTAAATAACTATTCTTTTTAAGACCCGTGACACGTTTGGTAAAAGTTTTCATAAATAAGCTATAATATATTTTCCAACTTAACAAAAAGAAGTATGATTGAACGAAACAAGTTAAATTTTGTATTTCTTATGACAGTTTTTTTATATCCAAAGCACATAAATTATTGCTTTAGTAGAACCATTTAGTTTATCGTTTTCTAAATATAATACAGGTGTACCACAACTTACGACGCTTCACATTTAAGACGCTTTTTAATTGGTTCGTAGGCCTACCCCGTACTTGAGGCGCTTGCCTCGCGGATACGACACCTTAGTAACATGACGTTAACCATCGCGTCAGTGACGAGTCATTTGTATGGTTACCCTTTTTCGAAATACAAGACCTACACTGTTAGTTTAGTTACAAATATGTTATTTATTACAGTTAGATATGACGGTCGCAGTGCAGCACATGCATCGATACATGAAAAAAAAAGCATTGCTTTGAATTGCGATGATTTTGGCTGGAACTTAACCTGACGTAATAGTGATGTATACCTGTAATCTCAACAGGTCTTGAATATTAGACATGAGTGTAGCGGAACTTAACAAAAAAAAATCCTGGCAAAATTACTAGATGCTTAAGACAGATATAAAAAAAACTATTGATATTATTCTGTTTGGAAAATTAAACCTAATAATATTGTTCTATTGAAGCAAAATTTATTTATTTTTACCAAAATGTTTTTTTTTGTTATAAAAACTGTAAAAATGCGGACCTTATTTCACGTTACCATCCAGTCCACCTTAATATATTGCACTAAACGGTAAGTATTTTGTATGACACGAATGAAGTTTGTGAGGAGTATGTTAGCTGTCACGAGGAGAATAAGATTAGGAACGAAGCTAACCGGTAAGAATTGGGGGTACAGGGAGTAGGCCTTCATAAGATAGTAGAGGAAGGAAGACTGAGATGGTATGGGCATGTAACGAAGATGGTGAAAGAGAGGATGCTAAAGAAAATGATGGAAATGATGTATGTAGGAAAATGACCGGAAGAGAGGCCAAGAAAGAAATGGGAGGAGCAGATAAACGAAAGTGTTCAGGTTAGAGGAGAAGAATAGAAGCAATTAAAGGTGGAATAATAGTGGAATGATAGAGGAATTTGGAGGCATTTTGCTAAACTGACCCAGACACAGGCTGGAAACAATTTATGAAGATGATTGATGTTGCCAATGTTTAATTTTTATTTATTTATAACAAATTTCAATATTTCCGTTACATGGTGTTCATAGCGAAATCCCCAAGCACATGCATTAACCACACAAAACAAATAAATAGCTCAAATTTAACTCTTCGGACAGTTATTTAAAAACGAATAGAATTATGTTATTCCCAATATTATTTTTTCAAATAAAGGTTATATACATTATTTAATATGCATTTACTGTACATAGTTTTATCACTTCTTTGTTTTAATAATAAAAACAATAGTAATGAGTTTTTTAGCACTGCGTCTTATTACCTGTTCAGGTTGTATACATAGGTGCCAATTACACTAAAAAGCTAAAATAAGGAAGATTGAATTTAGGGGAAGTGTACATATATTTTCGTGAAAATAAAAAGTAAGAAACAGTTTTTTTAAAAACCACCCTTAGTGCACCCGACTGGTATTCGAACCCCAATCTCCCAATCGGCAGTCTGGTTTAACACGAGAGTGACGCCTTAGATCATGCTGCCACTGAATCAGGTACTAATACTAAGTATTGATTGCTATATATAATAAATGTACATTCCTAAATAAGTAACACAAAATTTCACTGTAAGGATTATAGCGTTTTATATTGTCATTAGATATGTTGAAAATCTTGTAATTTCGATGATGGCTTGATTGTGATGAAGGCCTTTTTTTTTACCATCCATCCAATTCAGACATACTGGAACAAACACATTAAAAATTAAAGTTTTATGTAATCAATACAGTCGAACTTGGTTATAACGGCCTTGTTTAATCCGTCAACTCGAGAGTAGCGTCATTTTTTCCAGCAATTTGGTCAAACTGTCATCTATTAACGTTATAAAAACCTCTGTTTTAGCGTCACTACCACTCGGTTGTAGCGTCAAAAACTCCTTAGATATTTTACTTAATAATAATAATAATAATAATAATATTTAGCACCGCGTCTTACTACCCGTTCGGGTTATACGCTTTAATTACTAATTACTCTAATGGATTAGGAATTGGGAAGGTTAAATTAGAGGAAGTGAACCCACATTTGCGTGGAGGGAGAGTGGAAAACCATTTAGGAAAAACCACCCCAGTTCACCCGACCGAGATTCGAACCTCGATTTCCCCGTCCTCATCAGTCGAGCTCAACTTGACAAGCGCGTTAGCCAACTACGCCACCAAGGTGGGTTATTTTACTTTAAATTTGATTTAAATGTACGTATCTGTAAAAAAAAAAACAGAAAAAATGGCCAATTCTTACATAGGTCTCTTGTATAGCAAGCTTGGAGTTTACTGGTCATACAGTGCGTTTGTCTAGTAATAATTCGTATCTCCACAATTATTTAAGATACTAAATAACCTATCATAGCAAAATTGTAGCACTATTAAAAATAAAAAACTTTTACCTAAAATATATTTGTATAAAACCAATAGTTTCTGAGATATTGGCAATATATATTAATACAATTTTGTGAGCTTTAGTTATAAATTGATACTACCTAAGTTTTAACGCAATAATTCTCTAATGCCATAGGGTAATTAAATTCAAGTAATTCTCTCAAAAAAGTTCATCTTATTTTTCCTTAAACCTCTTTGGAGAAATGTTTGTATAACAATGATCTATCTCCATTTTATACTCAATAGTCAATATTTTCATTTTTTATTGGTCAAAATTTATAAATGAGGAATTTAATAGCAATGCGATGACCTGAAGATGTGCAACAACTAATAAAATTTTAAAATGTTAACTGGAAGTCTAAATTTTAATACGAAGTGTTGACCCATGTGGACTCAATATCGATCTTTTTTATTGGTCCAAACATACAAATGAGGTCAATAATTCTTTAAAAATAAAATGATAAAATTTAAAACCGAGACTCAAAATAAGTTTTACGTAAGTATAATGCAATATATGCTTGAGTTTGCTAGTGTATATTATTTTGTTTAACATATATTACAAGTTTTGAGTAAATATTTCCATTTTTAAGCAATAGAGTGAGAGAGTCCATGCGGAGCTCCGTACAATTTATTGATAATCATGGCAAGTTGTAGTACAAAAAGAAAAGTTCTGTATATTCAAGAGAAAGTACGTGTCATTAGAGCATGTAAAAGTGGACGGAAAAATGTTGATGTATGTCGTGAGTTTGGATTAGTGAATTCTACTGTAAATGTCCTTCCTTACAAACTATTAAAAGTGTTCTGTTGGTACCTCTTTAATAACGTCAACATTTGTTTGGCCCCTTCGAAGACGCAAAGTTTGGCTTCATATTATTGGTATAGTAGAATGCACGTAAGACGCTTGACTATGTAAGACGAGTGCTGTTTCTCATTTTGTTTTTTAAGTCGTTAAAATAGATAATACATCTAGAGGGTATGGTAGGAAAAGAGAGAAAGTCCAATTTTAACTTGAGTTGGTGCTTCCATCTTTTAGAGTCGGGACCGACAACTTTTTTGGAACCCGATTGACTTTTTACAGTTATCAAAGGTCCCGCGATCACCCTTCGTTTCTCCACTCTACTTTTTATTATTATTATTATTATTATTATTATTAGCACCGCGTCTTACTACCCGTTCGTGTTATACGCACTTATGCTAATGTGTAATGGTAGGGTGATTGTGAGATGAAATGAAGGACCTACAGTTTAACGTGGAATCCGAACCACGGTGGAGGCCTGGCATTACACACATTCACAAGATGTCCTGTCAGAGGTGAAGGAAGGGTTTGGTAATCAGACGAATCTGTGCCGGGACTGAGGATTGAACCCCGGCCGCCAGCACAGAAGTCTGACACCTTACCCCTAGACCACCAGGTCACCTCTTACCTTTATAGAAAATACATACTATATATATTTTAGCACCGCGTCTTACTACCAGTTCGGGTTATACGTTTTAAGTACTAATTACTCTAATGGATTAGAAATTGGGAAGGTTGAATTAGAGGAAGTGAACCCGCATTTGAGTGGAGGGAGAGTGGAAAACCATTTAGTAAAAACCACCCTCAGTTCACCCGACCTAGATTCGAACCTCGATCTTCCCGTCCTCAGCAGTCGAGCTCAACACGACTAGCGCCAACTACGCCACCGAGGACGGTCATAAAATAAATAAAATGTACACTCCATTTACCCTAAAAGGTAGCAGTGTTCACCTTGAAGGATTACACTGTGACCCTATCTTATGAGCTATACCATAGTGGAATAATGCAAGGTAAGATTGGCTTTTCGTGAAGATGTAGTTTTCTTACGCGAGCGTCTGAAAGTTGTTGCGAGATCAACCTATTGCCGACCCCTGTGTAATACGATCGTGAAACTTTTCTAATGCACTTTAGATCATGGTTAAAAGAGGTGTTTGTCATCTTTGAATTAATTGTTAAAAAATGTATATATACTGGGGGCCTTATGGGGTTTTGTTTATATAAAAGTTGTCATTGAAAATGTGTGTTTCCCACCCTTTTTCCCCTGTACCTTTCATTTGTATTGAATCTTAATAACACAAAACTAAATAAAGTATTAAGTATGTTCCCTGAAATACCCATTTTTTAGGTACCCTTCGTGTATCCTGTGAGATAGCCTTTTTACCTTTCTTGGTTCCACTATGGAATAACTTATAGGATAGGGTCTAAGTGTATCCGTCGAGGTAAGACTGCTACCTTTCAGGGTAAACGAGGTGTACATTATCATATTGTATTGTCTGGTGCGTTTGTATAATAAATATCAGATTTTGATTCTCGTCCGTCCGGCTGTATTTACTGAGGATTTTTATCAGCCTTTCACAGAAAGGAAAGCAGAAAGTTTTTTTTAGCAACGTGTCTAACTACCCGTTCGGGATATATGCTCATGTACTAATTAAGCTAATGGTTTTAAGGACGAGCAGGGTTATATTTTATAAAAGTGTACCCCCATTTGCATGAAGTGAGGGTAGAAAACTATTTTGGAAAAACCCCCCTTAGCAAAACCTATCGAGATTCGAACCTTGATCTCCCTGTCATCGGCAGTCTAGTTCAACACGAGAGTAGTGGGTTAGACCATGTGGCCACCGAAGTTTGTAAAAATTAATTAATTGGTTTTTATTATTATTATTATTATCATCAGCAGCACCGCGTCTTACTACCCGTTCGGGTTATACGCACTTACGCTAATGTGTAATGGTAGGGTGATTGTGAGATGAAATGGAGAGACCTACAGTTTAACGTGGGATCCGAACCATGGTGTAGGCCAGAAATTCCACACATTCACAAGCTGTGATTAATACACATCTTGTCAGAGGCTAAGGAAGGGTTTGGTAATCAGACAAACCTGTGCCAGGACCAAGGATTGAACCCCGGGCCGCCAACACAGAAGTCTGACACCTAATTGTTTTTTAATAAATAGTTTCCAACCCTCTGTGTGTGTAATATTTGTTGTATATTTTTGGTCTCTTTGAGTTATTCTAAGTACCGTCGTAGCTACCAGAGCTGTGTTGTATGTGCCCACCTTACCCAGGTGTGGTCCAAGGGCCTGCTGACTCCGGAATCATCAGGGTCTGTGAAGGGCTGCTGTAAACAAACAACGGTCAGTCCATCAGTTTTGGAAAACCGATTAAATACGTTCTCCATCCGTATATTGTTAAGAATAATGGTATTCCCTGATTTTGGTTGGGAAAACAGTTTAGAAAAATCAAACATATTTCTCTTCAGCCAGCATTGATAACATTTTACTATGTTACTTGTTATTCTATCGGTATTGATATTATCTATCAAAACTGATAGCTGCAGATAACATGACTTGATGTATGGATATATTAACATTTTCTAGAAGCTTTAGCAACCAACTTCTACTGTTCTTCTTACCAAAATCATCAAAATCCTTTATTTTTTAGGTACATATTTAATAATTAATATTAGCACCACGTCTTACTACCCGTTCGGGTTGTACGCACTTACGCTAATGTGTAATGGTAGGGTGATTGTGAGATGAAAATGGAGGACCTACAGTTTAACGTTGGATCCGAACCACGGTTGGGGCCGGCCATTCCACACATTCACAAGCTGTGATTAATATTATTATTATTATTTAGCACCGTGCCTTACTACCCGTTCGGGTTATACGCTTTAAGTACTAATTATGCTAATTAATTAGGAATTGGGAAGGTTGAATTAGAGGAAGTGAACCCGAATTTGCTTGGAGGGAGAGTGGAAAATCATTTAGGAAAAACCACCCCCAGTTCACCCGACCGAGATTCGAACCTCGATCTCCCCGTCCTCAGCAGTCTAGCTCAACACGACTAGCTCGTTAGCCAACTACACCACCGAGGCGGGTCTGTGATTAATACACATCTTGTCAAAGGTGAAGGAAGGGTTTGGTAATCAGATAAATCTGTGCCGAGACCGAGGATTGAACCCCGGCCGCCAGCACAGAAGTCCGACACCTTACCCCTAGACCACCAGGTCACCCGGGATACCAATTTAGGTTTTCCCTGCATAGTGACCCCAAAATGGTGGTGATATAGAGATAAACACTATAATTAACCCTAGAATGGAAAAACTTGTGACTACAGAAAACGGCAAGTCAACAAAATCTGTGGTCTAAAAATTAAATTAACCTTTTTTGATTTGATTAAATGTTAATTAACATAAAGGTTCCCAAAGTGA
The DNA here is from genome assembly GCA_902151425.1 of Timema shepardi. Taxonomy (NCBI): domain Eukaryota; kingdom Metazoa; phylum Arthropoda; class Insecta; order Phasmatodea; family Timematidae; genus Timema; species Timema shepardi. The sequence goes on from CABFVX010000373.1 coordinate 191,951, forward strand.
GCCCTGCAGAGAACTCACAGGGACGCCGCGGGATATTAGAAATGTTCGTAAATATTAGTGGATATATTTGAATGTATTTTATTTCATTTTAGCACCGCGTATTACTACGCGTTCGGGTTATGTACTAATTACACTAATGGTTTTAGGGATTATGAAGGTTATATTTAGAGAAATCGTACCCACAGTTGCGTGGAGGGAGAGTGGAAAACCATGTTGGAAAATACCACCCCCAGTACACCCGAACAAGATTAGAACCTTGTTCTCCCCGTCATCTGTATTATAGTCTACTGCGAGAATAGCGCATTGGACCACGCGGACACCAAAGAGTGTTTTTTTCACTCACCACCTCTTACTACTCATCTGGTCTATACGCATATTTACACTTATGTGGTAGGAATGAATAAGGTCTAGTTGAACAAAGGAGCCGCCAAGTGGTTCCCCCTTTGACTGTACGAACACGTCCTACTCCGTGTTCCAAGAAGGAGTATGTCGCGTCCTTCTCTAACCCCACCAATCAACAGACTAGGTCATCAACCGTCAAAACCATGCCTTACACTCACTCCGAGCTTCGCGAGTGTAGGAGACCGTCGTGTCTCATTTGTTTGTAGTGCCGGACCAGCTTGAGACTCACTGGAGTGGCCACCGTGAGCAGCACTAGACACCATACCATGGAGAACCAGAAACCATTCTGAAACAGAGCCAAGGGGGATTCGCACTGATTTATTTTCTGGGCATTAGTTGCATGCAGCTTGATTTTTGTTTTCTGATTATTAGAAACTTAATATATATAATCTAAATTCCAAACGAACCGAATTATTAGTGTTTATCTTAAGCAAATTTATCAGTGTTTATCACCCACTTTGGTGACTTCATTGTACAAGGCAGGTGTTTTCAATATTTGTAGACCTAAGGAGCCCTTGCACCAAAAATAATAGACCTACATGCCGAAGACCTTAAAAATTGTATGTGCTAATATTATAAACAATCAATAAATACAGTTAAATTATAACCTATACAAGTAAAAAAAAAGTATAAACCAAACGTAAAACATTAGACTAAGTTTTTTGACTGTGTCTTTTACAAATATCCTTTATTCAGTTTTGAACAAATAGATTTTAAAAAATTGCAATATTATCTATTGCTACTATTTTATAGTGTGAAAAACGAATAAATAGTATTATAAAATTTACTTGTAGATCCTGAAACAACTATTGCGGAGCCCAGTTTAAAAAAACGCTAGTCTAAAGGTAAGCGTTCACAAGCCCGCATCGGGCAGACCGCACGCACGCATAGTATTTATTTAATGTACTGTGGTGACCTGGTGGTCTAGGGGTAAGGTGTTAGACTTCTGTGTTGAGGGTCCGGGTTTCAATCCTCGGTCCAGGCACATATTTATCTGATTGGCAAACCCTTCCTTCACCTCTGACAAGACGTGTATTAATCACGACTTTTGAATGAGTGAAATGTCATGCCTCCACCGTGGTCCGGGTCCCACGTTAAGCTGTAGGCCCTCCATTTCATCTCCCAACTACCCTACCATTATATATGAGCGTGTATTAATACGTGGCGCTAAAATAAATAAAAACAATCAGTGTTTGTTTACAATTTATATAAGAAGAGTGTTTCATTTGATTATAAAAATTGTAAGGTTTTCTTTGGGGGGAACATATTTAAATTGTTTAATTTACTGTTAACTGAGTTTAATTTTTTTTTGTTACCAATAACAATTAATACTACACGAGAAATTATTATGTACGATCATGTACTGCCATTTTTTTAAATTTTAAATTTATAAATTCACTAGTCGACCTCGGTGGTATTGGTGTAAAATGCGCTCTTCAGGACCCGATATTCGTGGGTTCAAACCCAGCAGAGGTCAATGGATTTTCTTGAGCGATAAAAATCCGTAGCACAACTTCCTTCGGAGGGGAAGTAAAGCTATGGGCCCCATGTTGATTGTGGCATGTAAAAGAAGCCTGGAAGGAATGTGAAAATACCTTTCCCGGAAAAAAATGTTAGGCCCTTGCTCACTCGATCATATACAATTTTCACCGCTCAAAGAGTGCTCTTTAAATACCTCAAATAAATAATACACAATAATAATAATATTTAGCACCGCGTCTTACTACCCGTTCGGTTTATACGCTTTAAGTACTAATTACGCTAATGGATTAGGAATTGGGAAGGATGAATTAGAGGAAGTGAACCCGTATTTGCGTGGAGGGAGAGTGGAAAACCATTTAGGAAAAACCACCACCAGTTCACCCGACCGAGATTCGAACCTTGATCTTCCCGTCCTCAGCAGTAGAGCTCAACACGACTATCGCGTTAACCAACTACGCTACCGAGGCGGGTAATACTAAATAAATACACTATCAATATCAATATAACCGATTGTTAATACCATGTGGTAGGGGAAGAAAGATACACCCAAACTAATGGAACAACCAACTAACAAACTGTCATGGCGACGGGACTATAGGTGCCAGGTTCCCTGTCTGCTCTGAAACCCAAAAAACTGAGGCTTTGACAATATGTATCATTAGAGTTATTTGAAAAACTGCCCATAGCCACAAAATTTGAAACCCGTGAACTCTGACAGTAATTGACAGAACAAGTCTCCATGGTTGGGGGTTGTCAATAGCTGTTAAATTATAGTCGACGCTTTCATTCATCCAAATAGACGCTTGAGTGAACAGTTTACGTGATCACATGACGAACATTGACGTAATGATTGGTAAAGTTCAAGTTCTCTCATATGAATATCTGATCCAGATCGCTACTCGAGTTGGGAAATCCCCCCCAAAAATGCCCAAACGTCCAATACCAGAGGCAAGTACTAAGGTAGACGGAACTATAAACATGTAAAAAATTATTCAAACAAACACCTATGATCTAATCTTGAGCTCTTTACTCTAAAACTAAAGTTTGATTTTCATATAAAGCCTGTTATTTTAAAACTGTAAGCTCATGTTGCCACAACTATGGTAGTGAACATATTACAATTGTACAATTGTACATGTGTACATGACGCTGTAGCAAACTGAGATAAGATTTCTCATGTTACTGTACTAACGTTTTATTCGGTGGGTTTTAAACACATAATATTGAATCAAAAACCATACATTCTAAAATAATTCTAAAAATAGTCTTACATTGTCATAAAATTATTCTTTTTACTTTAATTTTTTTTGATACAAATATTTAAAAAACACATTTGGTTTATTCACGAAAATTTCCTGTAGGAATCTTCCTGCAAGGATGTAGATTAAAAAAAAATCCATTTAATCATATTTATATCTAGAAAAGGAAGCAAGAAAAATGTAATTTGGGAATGCAAGTCAATGTTGTCCAGATGCAAATAGTAGAGTGTATGTTTATACTCGTCAGAAGAAGTGGGTAAGTTTTATCAGAAGGTAAACTAGATGCTTCACAGGGTGAAATACTCACTTTCTTCCTTCTATTTATATTTTGTATAATCCCTGACCACGTTGTGTCGACAGGTCTATAAATATAATAATAATATATTTCCTACATTAACATTTAAGTGTGATAGTGGTTAAGTGCGTCAAGCTAAGATGCTAGCCGCTTTGCAAAGGAGCTTCAAAATCCCCAAGTAGTTAACGTCGGTAATTAGTAATGTAAAGATGAATCATACAGTGACGCATAAGAAAGTTATGGAAAACATTTTATAACGTTTTAATAAATAAAATAAGACATATTTCAGGACATGCAGTGCAAATGGGAGAAACTAGAATGGTTTTCAGGGTACTGACTGGTAAACCAATGAGAAGAGACTATCGGTAAGATCTAGATGCAGATGGGAGGATAGCAGAACGTACCTGATAGAGATAGGGTGTAATGAGATGTACTGGATGGAGTTAGCTCAAGATAGAATATTGAGGTGGACTTAATATAATTAGCTCAAGATTGGGTTAGGTTGTAATGAGGTGGACTGGATAGAACTAACTCAAGATAGAGCTAGGGTGTAATGAGGTGGACTGGATATAACTAGCTCAAAATAGGGATAAGGTGTAGTAGGCGAACTGGATAGAACTAACTCAAGATAGGGATAGGCTATATTGAGGTGGACTTGATATAATTAGCTCAAGATAGGGATAGGGTGTATTGAGGTGGATTTACAGAACTAGCTCACGATAGGGATAGGGTATATTGAGGTGGACTTGATATAATTACTCAAGATAGGGATAGGGTATATTGAGGTGGACTTGATATAATTAGCTCAAGATAGGGATAGGGTGTATTGAGGTGGATTTACAGAACTAGCTCACGATAGGGATAGGGTGTATTGAGGTGGATTTACAGAACTAGCTCACGATAGGGATAGGGTATATTGAGGTGGACTTGATATAATTAGCTCAAGATAGGGATAGGGTGTATTGAGGTGGACTTGATATAATTACTCAAGATAGGGATAGGGTGTATTGAGGTGGATTTACAGAACTAACTCACGATAGGGATAGGGTATATTGAGGTGGACTTGATATAATTACTCTAGATAGGGATAGGGTGTATTGAGGTGGATTTACAGAACTAACTCACGATAGGGATAGGTGGTGTACTTTTGTAAGCGTGGCAATGAACTTTCGAGTTCTTAATGTCATTAAGTAAATAATAATACATATTAATATATTACCAAATTTTACTGACTTTGTTGGTGATCAAAAGTGAGCTTCCTATACAAAAAAAAACAGAGGACATTATTTTGTCATTCCCCTATTAGAGTTTACCTAAGTGGTATATGAGTAAATTGGCGCATTCACCTTCATCGAGGAGGTTTCCTGGTTGATTGTTCAAATCTCGGCCGGGAAATTAATTTGACAGACTCGTATCGTGAGTTGTTGCCAAGGAAAACCAGCTTGATAGGACTGCTATAAAATTGTTCACTCTCGTTCACGTGAACTAATTATCCTTATTTAAGTATGGTTTTCCGGTTGATGGGGAGGTTGAAGTTCGAATCCCGACCGGATGTACCAAGCAGGGAATCCAAACTAAAAGCCCCATTCTCCCCTAAATCTAACTCGAGGAACCTGACATCTTGTATACGTGCCCGATGATCGGAGGAGTGACCATACGTGTATCTTAGAACGATTAAAACGACTAATGCTAATTTTTTTTCGCACGTTGTCTTACTACCCTTTCGGGTTTCACATCAATGTACTAGTTACTCTAGTGTGTTGGAGATGAAGAAGGAATGCATTTGCGTGGAGGGAGGGTGGAAAACCATATACGAAAATCACCCTCAGTACACCCAACAGGTAATGAACACCGATCTCTTCGTCATCGGCTGTTCAGTTTATTGAGAGAGTGAAACCTTAGACCAAGCGGCCACTGGAGTTGGTGACCAGTGCCATTAACTCTTGAAACCCTTAGTGAGCCAGGATTATCCTCATCTGCATTCCGGAGAAGAGAAGAATACGTTTTCTAGCCCACCTAAATCATAACTAATTAGTAATTACTAATTAGATATGTCTGCAGCAAAATGGCCACAACGATATTTCCCAAGACAAAAGATTCTTAATCTTGTTATAATACTAAATAGTAAACGGCCAATCTTACTAGCGGGTCCATTATGTGTCGACAGAAGAGCAGCCTCATGGCGTGAAATATGTCCCAGACCGGTTTGCAGGGCGCCACATGATTGCTTGTCGCCGTCAAGACGTAGTCACGGTATTGGTCGACGTAGCTGATCAAGCGGCGGATATAATCCCTAGCTTTCTAAAACACAAACACAGTAGAGTAAAGCACTTTCCAAGAAAGCTGGTTGTCATCAGGACTGGTCGACGTAGCTGATCAAGCGGCGGACATACTCCCTAGCTTTCTAAAACAAACACAGTAGAGTAAAGCACTTTCCAAGACAGCTGGTTGCCGTCAGGACTGGTCGACGTAACTGACCAAGTGGTGGACATACTCCCTAGCTTTCTAAAACAAACACAGTAGAGTAAAGCACTTTCCAAGACAGCTGGTTGCCGTCAGGACTGGTCGATGTAACTGACCAAGTGGCAGATATTCTCCCTAGCTTTCTAAAACATAAACACAGTAGAATAAAGCACTTTCTAAGACAGCCTGTTGCCGTCAGGACTGGTCGACGTAACTGACCAAGTGGCAGATATACTCCCTAGCTTTCTTAAACACAAACGCCGGCGCCAGTATTATTCTCTGACTCGTAAATAACCTAGCCGGATATCCCAGTGGAGACCGGCCGTGACAAAGTTAGTAGTAGTGGGATCGATAGGATTTTTTTTTTTGGATTTGGTCTGGAGGGGATACATTTGCATTCCCCCTCTGGTGCCGACCCCGGCGCCAGTATTATTCTCTGACTCGTAAAAATCCTAGTCAGTTATCCCAGTGGGGTCCGGCCGTGACAAAGTTAGCAGTAGTGGGGTTGGTAGGATTTTCTTTTTTTTGGATTTGGTCTGGAGGGGATACATCTGCATTCCCCCTCTGGTGCCGACCCCAGCGCCAGTATTATTCTCTGACTCGTAAAAAGCTTAGTCAGTTATCCCAGTCACGTTCAGCCGTGACAAAGGTAGTAATGGCATGAAATGAGCGATTTGTGTGTGAAAGTTGGGTTTAGGTTTGGATCGAGGATAGATAGGTAGGGGTGGTGAGATTGTCGGCGATTCTGCTGTTGGTCTGGCATAGTTGATTGTCAAGTGTTGGTAAATTTTTATTCTACTAGGAATGTTACATCTAGGTTTTTTGTTTTTATACATGTTTTTTCTTCTAGGATTATCAACTAGGGATTTTATATTTTTTTATGTTTTAGGTTATATTATATATTTATATATAGTAAATAGATGCTCAACTACGCCAGCCTGGGTCGTTTACGGTGTTGTTGTTCAGTCGGGTCATACTGTCCGAGTCCTCTAACAAGTTTGTTTTCGTGCGTTTCAGTCTGATCGTAGAACTTATTGTTTCTGTCCTGGTATATTTCTTGTGGTTGACGGCAGTTTGTCATCGTGTGTATGTCGGCATTACTAATGAATATGTTTGCACCTGTGAGTGTCCTTAATATTTTGTTCTGTATTACCTGAAGTTTGCGAGTGTTATTTTTGGAGACATAGCTCCATGCTATACAATTATAAAGAATGACGGGTTGAATTATTTGCTTGTATAGTAGTATTTTAGTGGGAATTGAGAGCTGCCCTCCTTTGGACAGTGAGTACAGTTGTATGAATTTAGCCATTACTTTACTATTAGTATTATCTACATCATTCCTTCAGGTGCTAGTGATGAGCCCTGCGGTACCCTTGCTTTAATAGTGTGTGTCTGCGATCTCTTACCGTTCATAACCACCTGGAACGTAAGCCGTCTGAGGAAGCTGGCTATCAAGAAGATTGACCATTTTGGGTAGTTGAATTTTATTAATTTCTGAATAAGTCCAAGGTTCCAAACTTTGTCGAAAGATTTCTAGACGTCTAGGAAGATAGCTATTACGTATTTATTTTCTTTGAATGCGTCAGTTACGTCTTATACTTATTGTGGGATGGGTGGTGGAATGGTGGTTTCTAAATCCGAACTGAAGGTTTGGAATNGGCATTACTAATGAATATGTTTGCACCTGTGAGTGTCCTTAATATTTTGTTCTGTATTACCTGAAGTTTGCGAGTGTTATTTTTGGAGACATAGCTCCATGCTATACAATTATAAAGAATGACGGGTTGAATTATTTGCTTGTATAGTAGTATTTTAGTGGGAATTGAGAGCTGCCCTCCTTTGGACAGTGAGTACAGTTGTATGAATTTAGCCATTACTTTACTATTAGTATTATCTACATCATTCCTTCAGGTGCTAGTGATGAGCCCTGCGGTACCCTTGCTTTAATAGTGTGTGTCTGCGATCTCTTACCGTTCATAACCACCTGGAACGTAAGCCGTCTGAGGAAGCTGGCTATCAAGAAGATTGACCATTTTGGGTAGTTGAATTTTATTAATTTCTGATTAAGTCCAAGGTTCCAAACTTTGTCGAAAGATTTCTCGATGTCTAGGAAGATCGCTATTAAGTATTTATTTTCTTTGAATGCGTCAGTTACGTCTTATACTATGCTTATTGTGGGATGGGTGGTGGAATGGTGGTTTCTAAATCCGAACTGAAGGTTTGTAATAACGCCTATCCTATCGTTTATTGTTTTCAGTCTTTCGAGAATTAATCTCTCAAATACTTTACTCAAGGTCGTTAGTAATCTTATCGGCCTTCTGTTCTGAGGGAACATTGGGTCTTTACCCGGTTTAGTGATTGTTACTACCCTAGCCAGCTTCCAGTCAGCCAGGAAATAGCAGAGCGTCAGTAATGAGTTTAGTAGAGCCAATAGTGCTATTACCGCTCTACCTGGCATTTGTTTTAAGATCTCGTTAGTCAGGTAGTCGTGTCTTGGCGATTTATTCCTAGGTAGGTCCTTTATAGTGGTGGTGAGCTCGTCCATAGTTATTACCTCTGCCCTGGTGTCGTTCGGTCCTTCTAGATAGTCTTAATTGTTCTAGTCACGTCTCTGGTAAAGTCGTGATCTTGTGGTTCGTCGTTTGGCTTGAACTGTTTCTATAAAACCACGGCTATGTCTTCAGTCATATCTGTGCATTCGTAGACCATGCCGTTTTCCCCGTGGATAGCTGGTACTGTCTTATTTCTGGTAGTCCCCCTGAGTTGTTGTGTTACTTTACACAACTTGTCTCTCGAGTGCGGCCTCGGTGACGTAAGTGTCCCATCTGTTCCGTTTAGTGCCCTTGACTCTCCTCCTCACTTGGGCTCTGAGTCGGTTATAGGTCGTCCTGTGGTGTGGGGCTCTGTAGGTCTACCAGTCCCTCCTCGCTTCCCGTTTCTGGGCTATAAGAAAGTCCAATGGATTCCACTTTGAAAAATCTATGACTTATATAAGGTGTCAAACTAGAGACCTAGCTGTGTTCTTAATGCCTACCTCAAACCATTCCAGGCCCTCTTATAGCCCTAGTTGGGTCGCGTCTCAACGCTCCCTGCCTTTCTGCTATTCGTCACTAAGTTTGAATTCGAATCAATAAGAGAATGTTATGTTTCAAAATGGGAAGAATGTTTCCGGAGCTATCTCTATCTCTCTTACTAAGGATTGGTGCACACAGGATGACACAAAACCTTTCGAAGCATGATGAAACCATGACACAAAAACGTTTCAACTATTTTTTTCCAAATGAAACATGATGAAGAAAAACACATTTAAACAAAGAATTTCCAGTCTGTGAGGAAGTGCCATGACAAATGTTTTAACTTCATTCGTGTAATGGGTCGGATAGAAAAAAAACAAGAATTATCATCACAGTTCAACATTTTGAAGCAGACTAGCTTCACGCGGACAGAGTGCACGGCTTTGAGCATGCGCAATTGCGTATTTTTCACGAAAAAATTAAACAAATCGTAAAAAAACATGGATGTAGGGAGGATAACTGCTCTGTTTCAACATGTCTTGTCATGTGTCATCGCTTTTGTTCCGTCTTGTGTCAGCCATTGTACAGTAACTCATTTGGAAGCATGTAGTCTAAGGCTGGGTGCGCCCCCTAAAAAGCACAGAAAAACAAAGCAAAAGCATTTTCTCTTAAAGTAAACCTTTTTTGCTTTAAATTGTTATTTATTGGCTCAAAACATGTTTTCACACACACAATTAAAAAATAATCTTTTGTTGCAGATCGAAAAAACACAGAAAAACAAAGCATTGGAGGGAATGGAGACTGCAGCGTTTCAGTAGCGGTACAATGTCTTACGAGGACGTTAATGTGGTTATGTGGCAGTAGTTGTTGGATTCTGAACAATCTCCTGAAAAGTTGTTGGGTGCCCCCATTTAAATTGATATTCCCTGCCAAAGTAACTATCTTGCACTAACACGATCACCTCATCAGCGTCTAACTCCATGACAATCTATTACAATACTGGGCGTGCGCACACTGTGACCGAGATCGTTGGGATGGTTGGCGCATGCGCAAACAGAAATGTTCTCACTCATACCATCACCCCCGCCCAGTGTTTCGGTTTCAGGCATGGCTACTTGAGATTTTTTATGCTTTTTTGGTGGTTTTTCTTTTTGAATGGCACCAAAACAATTTGCTTTAAATCCCTTTTGGTTTCAACTAACCGGTGTGCGGCAGTCCCATTTGAATACATCGAATTAATGATTTTAAGGCATAATAAATTAAAAACGCTTTTGCTTTATTTTGTTGTGCACCCAGCCTAAGTGGGATGACACACGATGAAACATTATGACACAAAAATGTTTTGTTTCATCATGTTTCGTAACGTTTTGTGTCATCCTTGATGAGCTCGGCCTAGGCGTTCCTCTGTCGACCAAGGTTCGCTAGCCTTTTAGATCACCCACAAAGAAGGTAGCAATGTAGTCTCAGTCTACCCATGAAGGGAGTAGTCTTACCTTGGCAGATTACACTATAAACCTTTCTTATAAGTTATACCATGGTGGGATGAAGCTAGGTATGTTTGTTACCTTACAGGATAGACGAATGTCACATTGTAGTGGTTATTCCAACAAGTCACAAACACTAATGTACCTCTCAAGCTGTCAGACACCTCACCTCACTGGATGGTTTGAACTGGACAATAATCGCACAGGATTGTGCTTAGATTATTAGATTAATACAGTTTTTCTCCTATTTTCTGACGGTCATAAAATTATGTCGAGTGGAGGTACATACTTTAATAAGGCATACAACATCTAGAACAGTTTTTTTAAAAATTTGGATTTCATTATATACCTGGTGGGCGATACTGGAGCCCTGGTTGTTGATGAAATACTGAATAGTCTTGAGATGTGAAAGCGACTGGTTCACTTGACGCTGGAGAGGGTTAATCTGGACCTCTAGAGCAGTCAGCTGGTACACCAAATCTTCCTACACACATGCACATGAACTAACAATATTAGTTTCGCGATTAAAACTGCTAACACATAGGATAACTTTACTTGAAAATATATTTTATACTTGATAAAATAGTTAGCTATTGGCAAAAAATTCTCTAAGAATACTCATTCAACATTTTTTTTTTGGGAGAGGCGCTGAGATCCCCTATTACTGAGATTGGGTAAGTGCTGTACGATTATTTCTACAAAATTTAGGCCCTACTATTTACATTTTTGAAGATTAAAAAAAAAGATTATTTTTTATTTTCAAAGTATATGTTATAAATGGAATAAAAAAGTGTTTGGACTACATAAATGTGTTTTTCACAATAAAAGAACACTATCTACATATTAAATTTCTTTCATTGAGTAAATAAACTTTACATAACGAATTGCTACCTCCGAAATTACAGCTGTTTTATTTCGAGGTCATTAACACTTAAGGTAATCTAACTAATATTTCATGAGTCAGCCTGTTTCTATCAAACTGGAAAAATGGTTGAATAAATTAACTCGATAAATCTACAATGGTCAGACCCGTTCACTCCTATTGGGGTTAGGGTGATTGAGATTTTACATTCCACTAGGGCTGATGCTTAGAATAAAAGTATATTATTTTGGCACATTATACAATTACATTATTTTTATATTAGAGTTAATGCATGAATCCTCTAATGAGCTGAAATGATTTGATTTAAATTATCTTGAAGTTGGATATAATACTAGAATTATTTTTACTAGTTTGGTGAAATTATTCATAATATCGTCTCCTAGAAAAGTCCGCAGTGACCTATAATGTTTTTTACCCGTGGCTCTGATGTCTTAGACTTGGCTCACAGATTATCTCAAGAAGAATAGTAGTACTTTAAGTCGGAAGGTCCTGATTTCGGAGCCCGGTATGGGCATATGTTTTAAATAGTGATGGGTATTTCTAATCACCTTTTTCTTAAGGATATTGGAGAATAAAAAAAACAAATTTGAGATTTTTTTTAATTTCAAATTTTCTCTCTGAATTATTTTATAACCACTATAATGTTTGCTTATTCGAAAATAATTAGAGGATTAACATAACAACAACATGTCAGATTATTATTTTACTATTTAACTGGATGTAAATTAGTATCACACTACAAATGTTATAATTAAATTACTATTTATATTTTTATAGAAACGAAATTATTAATGTAAACAAAATCAGAAGTGAAGAAAAAAAAATAGCCATATAAATATGGGAAAGTTAATCTATAATGCTTATTATTTTTATAAGATACGGACAAGAAGAAATTCAAGACCCGATGGTAAAATGAAAATTAGAATTCGAAAAAAAAGTAGAGTCAACCCATCTCTGACCTTAAATAGTCATTATATTAAGTGGTCGTTCCAAATTTGATATGAACAAAGCTGTGACACGAAGATGTAACCTTAGCCAGTCACTAAAATAATACTAATAATAATAGTAATCATCATCAACTGTTTCCAGCCTGTAGCCGGGTCAGTTTAGTAAAATGCCTCCATCTTCCTCTATCCTTCCACCATTTTCCCTCCTTTAATCACTTTCATTCTTCTCTCCCTTGCACACTTTTGTGTATCTGCTCCTCTCATCTCCTTCTTGGTATTCCTTGCGGTCCTTTCCCTACATACTTCATCTCCATTATTCTGTTTGGTATTATCTCCTTTTCCATCCTTGCTACATGCCCACACCATCTCAGTCTTGCATCCTCTACTATCTCATGTACTCCCTGTAATATACCATCTCAGTCTTGCATCCTCTACTATCTCATGTACTCCCTGTAATATACCATCTCAGTCTTGCTTCCTCTACTATCACATGTACTCCAACATCCTCATTACATGCCCATACCATCTCAGTCTTGCATCCTCTACTATCTCATGTACTCCCTGTAATATACCATCTCAGTCTTGCGTCCTCTACTATCACATGTACTCCAACATCCTCATTACATGCTTATACCATCTCAGTCTTGCTTCCTCTACTATCTCATGTACTCCCTGTAATATACCATCTCAGTCTTGCTTCCTCTACTATCTCATGTACTCCCTGTACTCTTACTCGTTCTCGTATAGCTTCATTTCTAATCCAGGGAAGAGTGTTGGTTTAAAGCTCACTAATATACTACTGTACAATAACATTTGCTGTACCTTTCTTTGTTCGAGAGGTTGGATATGACTGACCACCAGACGTCTAGTCCTGGAGGCTAACGTCTCCATTCTTGAAGCTGTCGCTAGATCCTTGATTTGATTAGCGACGCTCTCCAATTGATTGGAAAAGGAAGATAAGTCTTTACCCGTGATTTGTCCAGAGAACTGTCAAACGTAATAAGCACATCAAATATGTATATGTAATAAAATATTTGTTAAGTGGTTTATCACTTTACTCAAGAATATTAGATTATTTTGTTTTGAATATAGTAATGATACAATAAAGATTTAGTGTATTTCTGTAATCAAATAATAAGGTTGATTACATTACCCCAGAATATTAGATTATTTTGTTTTGAACATAGCAATGATCCAATAAAGATTTATTATATTTCTTTAATCAAATAATAAGGTTTATTACATTAGTCCAGAATATTAGATTATTTTGTTTTGAACATAGCAATGATACAATAAAGATGTATTGTGTCTCTGCAATTACATAATTGACATTAGTTCATTAGCCTTGGGGATTAGCCATTACTTATTACCAATCAGAGGAGGAAGGGTCAAAATAATTGTTATGTTACTTGAAGTCTGCTAAAAAGGAAAATGGAAAATAATGCAATATATTTGCATAGCTCTCGGACATCTGTGTAATAGACGCCATTTTCCAAAATGATGGTTGACAACAACCTTAATGTATCATTTAAAGCCCTTGGAGACGTTAGTAATAACTAAGATAAAGTGAATTTTTTAATTTGAAAGATAATAAATAGCATAATATAAAAGGAAATATTAACAAAGATTCACTAAATTAAGTAAATTAAAAATCATAGAAAATCAAAGTCAAAAGTTAAAATATATTTTACTTATTTTCTATGTTTAACCCCTTATGTTTTATGTATATCATTTATACAAATGTTATTTGACTAAATAAATGTTCACTAAAACATATATAATATATTAATTTTAAAATAATAGAATTTTGTTTAACTTTTGTTTAACATAAGGATGATGAAAGGCAAAAGAATCGCTAACGCTTAAGTACAATACACAGTCGCGTATTTTACTAACATTGATGCGTTATCGTGTTGACATTTTAAATTATTTTTAATACCTTTTATGAGGATTCTGACAAAATAATGGCTGCAAATACTTAATTATATTATATCATATTAATTAAGTGACAGAGTGAAAACTTATTATTTGATCTGTTCAATTTTTTTTTTTTAATTTAGGTATAAATGTTGTTCTTATTTTAAAATATGTTGTTAACGATGAAAATTATACTGTGCTAGCAGTTTGACCCATTTTTTCAAGGGTAAATTGCATGAAAACTATATCAAATTAGGATGTTCAACATTCAGATATTAGCTCTTCTATGGTTCTTCCCTGTATTATCCTGAGCTAACTTTGGCGATCTCAAACCAATTATGACCATTACTTACTTAATTAATGGCATTAGGAACTCAAAAGTTAATTGCCGCACTTACAAAAGTAGGCCACCTATCCTTATCTTTATCTATCTCTATAGAGTCCACCCCATTACACCATATCTCTTTCAGATCCATTCTAATGTTATCCTTCCATCTGCCTCTAGGTCTTCCCAATGGTCTCTTTCCATTGGGTTTACCACTCAATACCCTGAACACGGTTCTAGAATTTCCCATTCACGCTGCATGCCTTTACCACCCTAATTTACGAGACTTGATTATCTTAACAATGTCTAAACATAAGATAATTTATAAAAGTGGACACAATGAAAGTACAAGTCCACCGCGGCTATTTCCACGAACACATCATTACCGCATTTTGTGTTTTGTTTGTTATTTATAGGTTTTATAATTGTATTTTCATATATTGAACTCATTTTAGGAATGTTGATAACAACATATGTATCCAGCCAAAGGAGGTATGATGTAATTAGTACTATTTGCTAGAACATAACATAACTTAAGGAAGTTGCCTACCTGTGACGTAACGGCTAGTCAAGATAGTGTGTGTTTCCAATGTTAATGTATTTACGTTTTATTCGCCTAGGTTTAAAGATATATTAATAAAACAAAGCACACAAATTCTTAAATAATTCTAAAACTAGTACTACGTCATCAAAAAAGTTATTCTTTTGACCCTAAATTAGTTTTTTTTATTTGCAGACGTATTAATTTTAAAATCGTCTACAGCTTAGGCTATTTGGTCTATTCCCATAAATGAGCAGTAGGAATATTTCTGCAAGGATATAGATTTAAAAAATCCATAAGAGTATAATCTATCTAGAATGGGGAACAAGAAAAAGGTAATTTTGAAAAGAAAGTCAATGCTGTCCAGGATCAATAAGTAGATCGAGTGTGTGAACTTGTCACAAGAAGAGGGAAAGTGTTATCAGCTCATGGACAAGATACCTAACAGGGTGAACTAGTTAGTTTTAATCCCTTTATTTATATTGGTGGCTAAGTGCGTCAAAAAGATGTAACCCACCTTGCGAAACAGCTTCAAAATCACAAAGTATCATAGAAAACATGATTAAGTCCCTTGGCCCTGTCGAGTGCGGGTCTAGAACCTATTTTGTGGTACGGTGGTTGGGAAGGTGAAAAGAGTGGCGTGGGTTCACAACCGACTAAAGTATCCTTCCGCGCCAACAAGAATAGATGGATCATGACAACCGGACAGGTTTTGTGGAAAAATCATACGTTTGGAAATATTAGCTTTATCGAGAACGTGTTAAATGTTTATGTTAATATTTTCAACACCCCTTCAAAGATAATGTATCAATGTTTATTAGGTGTTATATTTTCTTATTTTTTGTTATGAATCCGGCAGTTTTCTATTGAGAAATGTCAATTTTTTCGATATTTGATCACTGATAACATTATAGAGGAAGTGTTTACATAAAAATTATAACTTAATCAACATGCTTATTTTATTGTAAAAACCGTTTCCGAAAAGAAAATTGTGAAACAATAAAAATTCTTGAAGATAACCGGTTGTCCCCATGGCTCTACATTTCCCCACCAAATGAAAAGAGCCAATCGCTTTTTCTTTTACACCACGCTACCTGTTCAGGTGTATACTAATTATACTAAAGAATTAGGGACGAGGAAGGTTGAATTTAAAGGAAGTGTACCCGTATATGCTTGTAGAAAGAGTGAGAAACCATTTCGGTAAAACGACCTTTAGTACACCCGACCGGGGATTTGAACCCTGATATCCCTGTCATCAACAGTCTTGTCCAATATTAGAGTGATGCCTTAGACCATGTGGCCACCGAGGTTGGGTTTTGTTGTTAGTTCTAAATCGGTTGATCCAATGGTTTTGACAGATTGGCACTTGAGTGCTCTACCTGTGTCCTGTAGCTGGTGAGATTGACACTTGCGTGCTCTACCTGTGTCCTGTAGCTGGTGAGATTGACACTTGCGTAGCTCTACCTGTGTCCTGTAGCTGGTGAGATTGACGGCGGAAGTGGTCACCAGACTGGTGAGCTGACGCTGAAGGTAAGGGGTGAGCAGTCGGAGATCGGTGAGGTTGACCTCGAGTTTAGCCAGCTCGGTATGGAGGGTGTCCCAGCTACGATGGTTGGACGCTGCGTCCACGTCAAACACTCGGTGCAAGCGGAATGCCTCGTAGGTCGGCCTGTTGTCCTGGCACTCCCTTAGAGAAAGAAAAAAATATCCGTTAAATTTTCTTGTATACATTTTAAATAATTCAATAATAAGAGATTATTATTATTATTATTATTATTGTCACCGCGTCTTACTACCCGTACGGATTATACGCAAATAATAAGAGAAAAGTATGTATTTATAAAGAATATGACTAGAAAATATGTGAACAGTAGACCTTGCTTTCTGCATTTAAAAATACTAACAACATCATTCTCTTAACGTTATTACAGTATTAATTAAGATTTCTCCTTAGATTTCAAGTTGAAACATCTCTTATATTGTTTCTCCTTGGATTGAAAGTTGATACTTTCATTTGATGTTCAAGTTATAAATAAAATAAACTAATACTACACTCAAAGGTACATTATATTCATAGAGAATAAATTGTGTATGCGTGGTTTAGTATATCAGTCCCACATATATTTCAAACTTTAAAAAAATATGGCCTAGGTATTTGATCGATTGCTTGGAGCTATAAATTTAAATAATTAGAGATAATCTATTAAATGAAAATCCCTTTGAGTGACCGCAATATTTAAAATTTGTAATTGGATTAAAAACTAGATCCATGCATCGTTCTACTAAAGTTTAAAGTATATCCCTACCAAATTTCACTAAATTTGGTCATCGTATTTGGTATTTATCGTGGAACAAAAAATATAAACATATTTACATATGCGTATTGTTTTGGCATATGGAATATGCCATATTTATGGAAAAAAATCTTAAACTAGAAGAAAATTAATCCAATAATTTATCAGAGCAATGTACACAAATCACTCTACCTCCTGTTTTGAAAACAAAAGGGAAAAATCTTCGCAGTAAATCCGAAATTTTGTCTGTTATTATTATTATTATTATTATAAGAACCGCATCTTACTACCCGTTCGGGTTATACGCACTTACGCTAATGTGTAATGGTAGGGTGATTGATTGTGAGATGATTGTGAGATGAAATGGAGGACCTACAGTTTAACGTGGAATCCGGACCACGGTGGAGGCCTGGCATTCCCCACATTCACAATATGTCTTGTCAGAGGTGAAGGAAGGGTTTGGTAATCAGATAGATCTGTGCCGAGACCAAGGATTGAACCCCGGACCCCCAGCACAGAAGTCCGACACCTTACCCCTAGACCACCAGGTCACCTACTTTTGCCTATTGGAGACAGGCCTACCCCCTAGTAGTTTATAAACGTACTTGTGCATGCAGTATCCAGAAATATGACTTTGAACTTTCTTACGATCACACGAGTAATCTGGGAAGGACTTAATAGTGTTAATAATAATAATACTAATAATACTAATAATAATAATAATAATAATAATAATAATAATATTTAGCACCACGTCTTACTACCCGTTCGGGTTATACGCTTTAAGTGCTAATTACGCTAATGGATTAGGAGTTGGGAAGGTTGAATTAGAGAAAGTGAACCCGCATTTGCTTGGATGGAGAGTGGGAAATCATTTAGGAAAAACCACCCCCAGTTCACCTGACCTCCCCGTCCTCAGAAGTCTGGCTCAACACGACAAGCGCGTTAGCCAACTACGCCACCGAGGTGGGTCTTGAAGGTGTTACTACACAGCAAGCCACGGAACTCTCCACCGATGATGGTTGATATAAATAACCGTGTACTCACATGAGCACCTCTCTAAGAGGCACGTTCATGGTCTCGTTGCCGTACAACATATTAGAAAAGAAACCTCCACCCCTGCGGTAGAACACCCCGGGCTCGTCCACAAGCCTCGTCAGTGTCCGGAACTCTGGCTCGTCGTACAAAGGCCGACACACGAAAACTTCACCGTGTCCTCCCACCAGGAGCGACACTAGCGCTAGCAGCCACAGTCCCAGGGATAACAAGCACACGACCACTGTCGAGCTAGAGAAAACACAAAACACATTTTGTGTATGGCACACTGACTGAATTATCATCTCTGAGGCAACTGCATGGTTACTATTTGGAAATAACACTGTCATGTCCTTGTTTTCATGATCAAATACAAGGTGGGGCCGAAACAATTAGACGATATGTAACTTGAAAACTAACACTTTAATTGAAAAGTAAACATTCACTAGCTAAATAATAGTAAACTACACACTAAACGTTTTGAAGATAATGTCACCCAGGTGAGATCCACCGTACGTCAGGCAAACCTCAGCCATAACTTTCCTCAGCAATGATTGTTTAATTGTTTCTGCCCCACTCTGTATAAGACAAGTTTCACAAAGCTGGTTCATCGAGGTTACCAGTAGTTCCTTCTGACCCCAGCATACCACCTTCCGGGCTTCGTACTGAAAACGCATAGGCCAAATTTTTGTACAGGTTTTGGAGTAAAGAGCACAAGGTAGGAACATCAAAAGCTCACCAATGTAGCCTTTGAGTTCCATATGGCATCAACGATTGTTGGTTCGTTCAAGAACGACACATCTCTATTTCAAATTTGAGTTTTATTGTGGTTTTAATATTAGCTGACCTAACATAACCCTATGATAATTATTGTAAATATTTGCTTACAATACATGTGTGTCATGTTGACATATAGCGTAGTTGTTGTCATTTTATTTCCTTTGCGCTTTTTGATCCTTATCTTCGTTTTGATATGAGATTTATCCCTCTCGTACGATTTCACTGTTTTCAGCACCTATCGTTATTACTAAAAGCGAGGAGCTTTGTCAACAGTTAATCGAGAGAGAGCAGACATAAATCTTTTCTCTATAAGACCTGTAGATAGTTCTCTCATAGTTGATATATGGTATAGAAGAGAAATATCCTAATACTACGGTATTTATGTTGGAAATGGTGAATCTGAATCCTCGAAACACCTGAAGACATCCCTATTTGTGTTGTAACTGGGGGTATTTCCCTACAAGTTAGCTCGGCTCGAGAATAAATGAAATAATCGAGTCTTATTCGAGCTCGAGAAATATATTACAATATTTAAGCTTCAAATATTTCAAGTTTTATTTTGGAAATTGATTCATGCGTAAACCATAAATGCAAATACAAAAATTGTGAAAAAATCCCCACAAATTTGGATTTTTAACACCTTTTAATCAGTTGTGTATTGTCATATGTATTTTTTGCTCAGTCTAAATTAAATATTAAGGGACTATGTTCCCAATCACATAATAACACAAAATAAGTTCTCAAAATTCTATATTCTCAAATCTTTCGAGCATTGAAAAATATTTTGAATCAAGTTCAAACAACAACTAAAACACTAATTTTTGAGTTCTAACACACTCCTAATCATTGTAACCAAATTAAAACATAACTTTTAACTTTAGTTGTTTGAGAAAGACTACACCTTAGTTTATAAGCTTAGTATGCACCTGGAAACATTGTTGCCCAACTGTCGCCCAACTGTTACCCAACTGTCGCCCAACTGTTACCCAACTGTCGCCCAACTGTCGCCCAACTGTTACCCAACTGTTACCCAACTGTCGCCTAAATGTCACCCAACTGTTACCCAACTGTCGTCCAAATGTCACCCAACTGTTGCCCAAATGTCACCCAACTGTCGCCCAACTGTCACCCAACTGTCGCCCAACTGTCGCCCAACTGTTACCCAACTGTTCGCCAATATAGGAAACAGATTGTTGGCAAACATTAAAGAAACATTGTTTCGCGTCCAGCCCACAATGATAAAACATTTGTTTCCTGTACAGAGTTCAGTTGAGAGAAAGATGTCTGTTGAGGATGATGCTGCTATGGCTTGTTCTTTGTATGTAGTTATGAGCTGTTCAAGAAGACAGAAAAGAAGAAAACAGAGGTGGGTCTATAAAGTGTTTCTAAATGGTTCGTACTATACAAATAAGCTTCTGACAGAACTGAAGCTGGAAGACCGCAGTGGTTTTAGGAACTTCACTCGCGTGTCTCCTACAGATTTAGAAGTTATATTACAAACAGTTGGTCCCAGAATAATGATAAAGAGACACAAGGTTTAGACCAGCAATCTCACCTACTAGCCCACGTTGCTTGTTGTCGGAAGTGTTGGCCAACATTGTTTCTTGTAGCCCATTTGAAATGGATAGCGGGAAACATGTTTTGCCCACTGGGAACAGTTGAAAAACTGTTGGAGAACAGTTAGCCAACTGTTTCCAAAATTGTTTCTAAAACAAGAGCTACATGCTGGCAAAAAATGTTTCCGTGGAAATGTTTCTTAGTGTGTACTAGGCTTAACAATTTTCTTTGATTTCTGAACTGCGACATTTCACGTTAAACGTCCCTGTAAATGGGCTAATTTAAACATTTAATATTTTTAATGATAAAACTTAAGATTTTATTTCTATAGGTGCATGTTTACATCTTTAATCTCCATTATGGTGTGACTCATATGGGGAAGATACAAGGGAAATATACCTCAGCCAATACTTGTTTTTAAATAATTTAAATATGATCGAGACTTCTTTCATTAAATGCATTAAAAGATCTAATTATTGTCAAACAGATAGCAGCACTGACTCAAATTAGAAAGCTGAAATTAACGGCCAGAGGATTTGTTGTGATGACCACGTGAAGCTGTATATCTGCAAAAGTAGGCACTATCTTCACCAAAATACAACGGCTGCTTGGGCGGTATGACTCAATTTGCAGGTTGACACCATGGAGTTATTATTATTATTTGCTTAATGTTACTACTTTTTAAATACTTGTGTTTTACTACTCTCATATTATTTATTTATTATTTTTATTATCCATCATTATTATGTCCTTTTTTTTTGTAATTATTCATCAGTATTTAGCTATTATTTATTTTATTTTGTTTTCATACGTGCTTTTGTGCTTTCCACCGCTGGCCTGTCATAGGTCTCACGATTGTTGACCAGCACTATAATAAATTAAAGTGAAATTGAATTGAAATAATAATAATAATAATACTAGTAATAATAATAATTATTATTACTATAAGCTGCAGCATAGAATGACCAATCAAAGAAAGCTTGCTACCTTTCAGGGAAAATGGAAGGTACATACAAACATACTTGAGGCAAACATTATAGGAATGAATATTTATTTAGTAAAGTAAATACTCACGCTGTCAGGACAGGCGTGGCCTTCTCTTGAAGCCCACAGCAACCGCAACAAAGCCCCCATAACAGCAGAAGCCATATCAGCAACATGGTTACAGCCGCGCCTGTATACAGAACATACAGAATTTAGAGACACAGTAAACCTGGTCTTAATCCGAACTTTAACCTGGCCACGTATCTGGTAAATCTAGACTATACGAGCTTGATGTTTAGTTCGCGTGTTCACCGACATGGTCGTAAAGGTTGTCAATAATTATAAGTAATTATTCGAGTACTTATCTTCAACACGGTATTAATGACACTAATAAGAAAATACATAGCAGTGATGAATAAAAAATAGTACTTTAGCTCCGGTCTACAAGTGCATACAGTAGCTCCATGGCTTCTTTGGTGCTGACTGACAGCTTTGAAAAGTTACCAGACCAAATTATGTATCCCTACGCCGAACCCTATGATCTGCAAAAACATGTGTTTAGCAGCTGTCACTTCTGACAGTAAAAATTTAGGTATATACCTAAATGTTGACTGTCAGCTGTCAGATGTGAGCTGTCAGTCAGCACCAAAGAAGCCATGGGGCTACTGTACTTACCCGAAACGCTGATCACGTGGTCTAAAATATCATGATTGCAATATACTGGGTTGCTGATTATGGGTAATCGAGGTTATAATCTTGCCGGTTGCACTGGAAGTTGATCTCCCACATGATTTTTTTTAAATTTAGCACCGCGCCTTACTACCCGTTTGGGTTATACGCTCGCATGATATTGATTATTTGTGTGTTTATTCATACCCTCTTCATGCAAATGCGTGTTCACATGATCTAAAATTACCGTCCTCATCTTTGCATTTATACAGTAGATTACTATATGTTTCGTTAAAAATAGGATTAATTAATTTTAATAAAATTGAACATTATGGATTGTTCAAATGTTATAAAGAGGTAAAAAGATCCTTATTGCATTTAACAACCCGTTAGGATTATACTTATATTAATAACTTTAATGCCATAAAAACGAGGATGGTAGATTTTGAGAGTAAATTTAGCCGAATTTGCATGGATGCATATTAAGACCCTGGATACAGTACACTCGATCGTAATTCGATTTCCAACAGCTACATGAATAACAAACCAGACTAAAGAAGGTTTAAATTTAGACCACGTGCCTACCGATAAGGGATTAATATTGCTCCAAGCTAGTCATTAAATATAAGTCTCCACCAATGTTTAAAGATGTGTTTTAAAATAATCTGAAAATATTTTTTTTTCATGCCATACAACTATTATTTATCTAATTTCAGCCATGCCTATTTATGACGGGGAGATTAGGGTTTACATCCCGGTTGGGTCTACTGAGGGTGGATTTTATAAATAGTTTCCCACTCTCCTTCTACGCAAATGCGGGTAGAGAATCCCTAAAATGTTTCCTATCTCAGGCCTACCCAATTAGAGTAATTATCATATTATATGTGTATAACTTGAACAGAGTTTTAGACATAGTGATTAAAAAAAAATTCCGCCATAATAGTCAACACAACAAACATACCTACACTTTAATGTGAGATTGTAAGGGTAGCGAGATAAGGGCATTTTTTTCGAAGTTTTTATATAAAAACACTTGTTTAATTAAAATAAATCAAATACTTTCCCAATAGAAACATAAGAGTTTAGTTTTCTTCACATGGTGATATCAACAGTTGTTGAATATCTCTCAGAGATGTTTATGAAGTTTAATGACAAAATTTTATCTTAATTTTAAAAGTTTATAATATAATGTCGCTATGCTCGCGGCATATATTCAGGAGTTGTTGGTATAGCCTTGAGAAGAAAAATTAAACTATATGTTTAAATTATAGCGATATTTTATTAATTTTGGCAAAAAAAAAGTTTTGCTATAAGAACTACCAAAAAACATTGATCTGTTCTCGCGGCCCCCCCTCCGCCCTAGTAAATGATAGCGTCAATCAATCTCACTGATGTTGAACATTATTTTTGCTTTCAACTGATATACGAAATACTCGTTAGGGTCAATCCAACTATATTTTTTTGGTCAAGCAAGGCCTTGCGTCGTGCCGCGCGAAGCTGGTTGCGGCGAGGCTCCTAGAGTCTCTCTCACCCAGTCCTGCGAGCCAGCGCCACCGCTCCATGTCGGCGATTCTTCGAACTAACTGTAACGTTTTGTCGCGGGCCTCTTCTACTCGGACGGTAAGGTCTCGCGTCACTGCGTCTAACGACCAGACCGTGTCTTCTACGCGCGCGCGCTGCCGACTCAGCTGTCGCTTGAGGGCTGAAACAAAACAGAGCAAGGGATGTGGGTGGTATCTAAATAAAAGTATCGATAGCAGTAAGTATCGTTATCAACATTTTAATCTAAAAAAAAATCCAGTATTTATCTCGAATTTTGAATAATAATAATAACAATAATTTTATTTTCATATTTATTCAAATGCTGAAAATTATAGTGATTTAACCATATATTATATATTATATCTAGTATATTTAGGTCCATCGCGTCTATGTTATGTGAACTTGAAAGATAGATAGTATTATAAAAGACTTTACCATACCAGTTTTCAAAATGCCCGTGAAAATTTAGCTGATGGAAAGTAATTTAATAGCTGAATATAATTAGTAATATATTTTTTCAATCTCTTTTGTACCCTTCTTTAACCATAGTAAATATTTAATCTAAGTATGAGTGAAAAGAACGAAAAAGTTGTTTCTTTCTATACCGATCCGATACCGCAGTGTGAGTACTAATATCAGTCAAAAGTATCGATTAAAAAAATACAACTATCGAAAGGAAAATATCGATATTAGTAAAGTATCGCTACTTTTTTCACATTCCTAAACAGAGGGTTCTATTATACTTTATAAATTGTAGCAGGGGTGACAAAGTAGGTTTTTCGTAAGGCACCCATTGAAAATTAAACATACTTAGGCCACATTTCAAAAAAAAGGTATATTGTCAATTACTTAAGGTGAGGTTGTAGGGGACGCGAGTTAAGGGCAGTATTTTGTTGCAGTTTATGTCAAGGGTGTCCTGGAATTTAATGAAAACTTTTTCTTTTCATTTAAAAAGTTTCTCAACCAATGCTGCTATGCTCATGACAGATATTCAACAACTGTTGATATCACAATGTGGAGAAAATTAAACTCTGTTATTTACTGGAGCAATATTTTGTTTATGTTGAACAAAAAAATGTTTTGCTATAAAAACTGCCAAAACACTTTTTTTCACGTTCCCTACACTCCCACATTAAGTAAAAATAATTACAACTTAGCACCATTACATTACAATAAAAAAAAGAATAAACCCTTATAAAAAACAATAAGAGTACATGTTTTGGGGAACTAGTCCATTTCTAAGAAAGCGTATAGATTTGTTATACCAACCTTGGATCTCATAAAATTATGCCAAATTCCCAAATAACACATTCCTAAAGATTGTATCCCTACGAAGTTTATAAAATGAAGACTAGGGTAGCATTCGTTGGTACTAATTTCAGTTCATTAAGGTCCTTGACCCTGTCGAGTGCAAGTCTAAACCTATTTTGTGGGATGGTGGGTGGAAGGGTGAAAGGCGTGGCGTGGCTTCACAACCGACCAAAGTATCCTTCCACGCCAACAAAGACAGATCACGGAAACAGTAGATGGCGCTAGCTACCGGACAGGTCTTGCGGAAAAATCATAAGTTTGAAAATATCCGTTTTCTTGAGAACGAGTGAAATCTCTATGTTACTATTTTCAACACTCCTTCTAAGATAATGTATCGATGTTTATTAATTGTTACATTCTCTTATTTTTTGCTATGTAGCCGGCAGTTTTCTATTGAAAAATTGTCAATTTTATCGATATTTGATCACTGTTAAAATTATAGAGGAGGTCTGTATATAAAAAGTACAATTTAATCAACATGTTTTTCTTATTGAACAACCCATTTTCGAAAATAAAATTGCAAAACAAAAAAAAAATCTTGAAGATAGCCGGTTGTTCCCATGGCTCTGCTTTCCCCCACCTAATGAAAAGGGCCAATCGCCTTCATAGAACTCAAATCAGTAATATAGTTTATTGTGAGAGTGGCTCCATGAACCATGCGACCACTATTGTAGGTAAATTAAGAGACCAAATTTAGGATTAGTAATTAAATTGAACCGATAAAAACACACGATTCTCTTCAGGGGATGCATGATCTAACAAGATTCTCTCGCAGTAGACTAAGACTTTCGATGACGGAGATTGAGGTTCGAACCTCAGTCGGGTGAGTTTTACAAAATGGTCTTTCACACGCCCTCCACGAAAATGCAGGTACACTTTTTTTTATTAATATAATCTTTCAAATTCATAAAATCATTAGCGTAATTAGTTGGATAGTTAAATATACTACCCGAACGGGTACTAGGCCTAAGACGTGGTGCAAAAAAATACATTGATAGATAGAGGATATAATCCTATTCACTAAAACTATAGCATCTCTAAAAAACGGAGAAGTTATTTCTATCACTTGTATACATATTCTAATGATTTTATCTATTCGTTACCGCTGAGAGTAGCCATATTCATACTATAAATAGCACATAGGCACATATGTAGAAGACCAAAACCTATTTACATATCTCATTTAACTTAAATAAAGTTGGTAAATTATATTTGGAATCTGGAATCGAACCAAGGTCCTTCGATATAGCACGCCAATACATTGACTACCAAAATATCGAGGACGCATTCCGTGCCCAGGGCACAAACAAATAATATACCCAAACACTCAACCTCCTGGTTAAAATGGTTGCGCTCCTTTTGGCAGCTTGAGCCCTTCACCACTAGTATCGCTGCGGCTAGTCCTATAGTCACCCAGTATTGACACTAGCGAAGACCAGTGTTGAAGGACTCAAGCTGGCAAAAGAAGCGCAGTGAACCCCCCCC